>JBBPCX010000016.1:8058528-8092915 GCA_037974365.1 Hydrocynus forskahlii
TGTAAATGAGATCAAATGAGTTAGTATGAATAGCGTTGCTGACCATTGAATCAAAATATTGAATTAACCACTAAGATCAGGAATGCAGTCTTACTTGGGCTCATGGTGCAGGGCCCCACATTTAGATTCTGAGTCAACTGGTTCACACCCTGATGCCTATTTATTTCGCTTTTATTCACAATGTAATAATAATAATTATTATTGCTATTATAATTCAAATAGGGGGTCTAAGGTATACATTTAGGTACACTTAACTACTCCACTGCTCGAATAGAGTATGTCACAAATCTGTAGTCATTTGGACAGGTACTGTTACTGTCTTGCATTGTTTCTGTTTTTATTCTTTGTGTTGCACCATGGTCTTGGAGGAATGCGTTTCATTCAGTGTACTGTGTGCATGGTTGAAATGACAAACACCAACTTGACTTGACTAGGTTGAAATTAGATGCTAGTGGTTTGTGTGGCATCAACTTTATCAACAGTGAGTAAACTAATAAGTTGCTCTGTTATCCAACTTGAAAAGTTGCATTTCTCGCTTTAAGGATCTCTAGACATTTTTTAATGGGACTAGGGGCCCCAAGCTTTATTAAAGGTCTTACAATTGCTCCTGAGGAGGCAGATGCCAAGTGAATGGGGCACGGGGGCCCTCTAAACCACATCCATAAAATTAAAGTTGTTAGTTACTATTTGTTACCCTTCATTAGTGTTATTTACCATTTGTTTAGTTTTGTATCTTTCCTATGTGGTCATGACTGGTGGGAAGGCGACAATGATTATGAGTGGAGAAGTTTCCTAATAAAACTTAAGTGTCTTAGACTCGAGTAGTGGCTGACACATTTCTTTTTATGTGTGTTTGTCTCATTCTTTGTTGCTTTGTTTGAATATATATTTTTAACGCCAGAAATAGCACAAAAACAGTATGAGAGTAAGAGAAACTGCATCCAAGCATTCAAGCACACATTTATTTCCGCTCATCCAAAATAACATTTTCAGAAAACAGTGATACTCCACTCTTCCTTCAGTATTCGGATAACCTATGCAATTTAATGTCATAAAAATGTTGTTGCATTCTTAAAGCATCAGGCATCCTTTTTGCTACATGTTACAAGGGCAGTTAAAAATATACTGTTAGGAGACATATAGATCCCACAGTGAGTATGACAGATGAACTCTGCACGGCTGTCTGCTGAATATGTTGCACTGTTTAAACAAGCAAAGCCATTTTTTGTATAGGCTGGCCCATTAGATCCTCGTTAGGTTGCTGTTTTTCAGAGTCAGAAAACGTTATTGATCCCAGGAGAAATTGCTCATATTATGACTACACAGACACATAGAGACAATAACAGTATAAAATATAAAGTCTAAATTAATCCAATAAAAAAGCCATAGATAAAAACTCAGTATGAAATACACTGTGATATACACATGCTCTGTATTAATACCAAAGATACATAACTTACACTTAAGTGAAAAACTAAGGACACAGATGGTACTTAGGAATCTGTTATTGCACATAATAGAGATCAGTAATATTGACATAAGTAGCGATATACACATGGTAAGACTATCGCACACCTTTTAGCACCTAATAAGATCATTGCACAGTATTGCATTACACAGGTGGCCTACTGTTTAAGGATCTACCCCTGCAATTGGAAGGTTGTGGGTTTGAGCCCCAGGACTGCTAGTGGCACCACTGAGTAAGGTAAGCCTAGCCCAAACCCTGAAAAACAAATATTTTTGTGCATATTATGCAAATACAACGAGTTAAACTGTATTGCTGTCTGATGAAACTAAATAAAAACAATTGGGATACTACATTCAAACCGGCAAAGTCATTTCTGGTGTGGTCTGGCCCATTATATTCTTGTTCGATCACAGTTTTTGACACATCTTCAGTAAACTTGAGAACCCACGCGCTAGTCGATAGGTGGTGTCTGAGGCTCGCGAGCCTTCAGAACCCTGAAGAAGAAAAAAAGAACGTATTACGTCACGAGTATATATACTGTAAGTGCCCGGATGTCGGCCTTTTTTTTCTAGCTAAAGGTAAATGTTGCTTCCATCTCCTCTCTCTCTCAGTTAATCTACTGTCATCTGCATGGAAAAATACATTATATCGACTCCTTTGTTGACTTGAATGAATTGGTGTGCTATTAACTCTTCAAATGAGTGACTATTTCGCGTATATAGTGTATTTTAATGCTCTAAATGTTGTATTTTGAGACCGGGCCCGTATCTCGGCTCGACCGTTTAGCCATTTTAGACGTTTCTATGGTTACCACGTCTTCATTTAGGGTTTATTTACACTTTTATCTGCCCGGAAAGTGTGGCATTGAATTTTTGCTTTATTATTCGTTCATAAAATGCAAAAAGGAGTGAAAAATGAAAGTAGAATCATGTGGCTAACGAGTTAGCACTGCTGGAGTGAAGTCACGTTTACTAGCCAGAGTGTGAACTGAGCCTCTACTGAAGAGAACACTGTTTTTATACATTCTAGTGTAATTTGTCTTCAAAAACTGTTAGACGTGTGATATTTCCGTCATACATTTCTGTATGCGAGTAAAAACGTGTTGAATTAGTGCCCTGAGCTGTAACTGAAGGGATATTTTTGCTGTGTGACTAATGCAAAGTGAGACAAGGATGAGTTCCTGTATTCGTGGTGTTTTTCTGGTTATAAGACTTTAAGATAAGTTGGAGCTGTTTTTTTGCCCTAACTCTGAAGTGTGGCCATAAGCGTTACCATGTCTTCTGCTGCTATTTTATTGCTGTTTTTATTTTTGCATTTTTAATGTATTAACATTAAGTCACTTTCATAACTCATTTTGCACTGCTGGTCTGCTGGTGCAGTACTCTAAATCGATATATATAGCAATGTTAATGATAGACTAATTTTTTGTGTATTTGCTACGCTGTTAGTTGTTTCTGTAATAGTGTTGCACATGATAATGACTGGCATGCTGTACCACCAAGAGCTGTTTGACACTGTGTTGAGGGTGCTTAGTATTGCTTTGACATCCTGTACTGGATCTGAAAATGACTGATGTTAAACCTTACATTTCAGATGGCCGAGGGGGATAAGAAGGTCGCCCGTAAGCGGCACTGCAGCCGCAACCCTGCCCTGGCCAGGGGTATCGGCCGCTTCTCCCGCTCTGCCATGGCAGCCCGCCGAGCCATGTACAAGAGGAAGACCAAGGCACCTAAAACTAAGGTGAGTGACACACTGACCTGGCGCTCCTGTTCGATAGGAGGTCTCATTGTGCCAAGGGTGGTGTGGAGCTGAATGAATGTCAGTAGAATTAGGTTGCTTTGTTTGATCAATCCAAAAATAATATTGGCACATGTTTAAATATTTTTTATTTTAGATTGAGAAAAAGCTCAAGGAGAAGAAGCCCAAGGAGAAGACCCCTACCACTGTAGTCAAAACTGTTGGTGGAGACAAAAATGGAGGCACCCGTGTGGTCAGACTGCGCAAGATGGTGAGCCCAAGATTCTGTCCCAGGATTGGTGTGCTATGCATTTCTTGTTTGATGCTAGATAATATGCACTATAATGGGCTCAGGCCTAGCAAGCAGTTTTATTGTATACTTAACTGTTTCTTCAGCCCCGTTACTACCCAACGGAGGATGTTCCCCGTAAGTTGCGGAGTCATGGTGTCAAGCCCTTCAGCCAGCACAGGAGGAGACTGCGCTCCTCAATTTCCCCTGGAACTGTACTCATCATGCTCACTGGCCGCCACCGTGGAAAGGTACATAACATCTCTCATTATAATGCATAGACCTATGATGCTGCCTAGTACATCCAATATGATGCAACATGTTGACTGTTATGAACTGTGAAGGTGTTCAATTCAGTAACATGCAAGCAGCTATACTATAAAGCAGTGCGACACACCTGGCCTTTTTTGCTCAGTTAATTTTTTTTGAATGAAGACAACTTTATCATTGTACAAAAATTTTCCTGAAAATTTTTCAAACTACTATTAAATAGGAGTGAAGCTTGTCTGTGTAATTCATACAATTTTTTCTTCTAATACAATGATAATCTTAGAACTGAGAAGGTGCTTATTATATTAGAATCACTATTTTGTGTATACACTTTTTCTTTTAGTCTACACACATGACAAACAGGCAAAACAAATATTCATTAAAAAAAGTGGCAATTATTAAAGTATAGTACAGGGTAGGGTGTCAAAAAAAGCCAAGATGAAAGAACCCAAAACTAATGTGTGAATGAGTTAAGTGTATATAGAAACTTCTGTACAAACTTTTATGTGTGGCAAATGTTTAGAAGACATTTAATATAACCAAAGTAGCTGATAACATTGTGATTAAATGTGCTTAAATCTCTGCCAGCAACTTCACAACAGTATCTTACTCCATTTGCTGTTGGTACTCCACACTAAAACTCTTGTCGTATCCTCTTGACCACTCATTCTTTGTCCTTTACAAAGTCAGCTTGCCTGAGGAACTGTAATTAAAATAAAATGCCTGTAGAAGTGCTTCAGCTAGTTTATACAAGTGTATCCAGTAGGCTGTCTGGTTACTAAGGTAAAGCTTTGAATGTGCTAAAGCTTTCTTTCCTTCCTTCTTTCAGCGTGTCGTCTTCCTCAAGCAGCTTGGTAGTGGTCTCCTCCTCGTCACTGGTATGTCTTCAGTGTTTATTTTAAAGGAAAGATACTGAGTTTTAATTGGGATCTAACTTGCAGAAATCATCTGTTTAATTCATTTTTATGTGCCTGACAGTGTTTGCACTGGTATTTAATTTAGTGTTTTTAAAATGAAGTGCTTTTCATACCTACAGGGTATGGACCCTTAAGTTATGGGTTGATTGGTTTAAGATGACTTTCTGCCTCTTGCCCAGGTCCCTTGGCAATCAACAGAGTTCCCCTGCGCAGAGCTCATCAGAAATTCTGCATTGCCACATCCACTAAGTTGGACATTTCCAGTATCAAGATTCCCAAGACCCTGACTGATGCTTACTTCAAGAAGAAGAAGCTCAGGAAGCCTAAACACCAGGAGGGAGAGATCTTTGACACCGAGAAAGAGGTAATGGCTCACTTCTGTATGTGTGCTGTACATGGTACTGAACAGCAAGAATGACAAGTCTATTAAGACTAGGATGATTGTTCTTATTGACATTTCATTTTATTGGTAAGGTATAAGGTAGAAAATGATGCATACAGCGCGATACTTGCTGACTTTCGTGATACGTATTGTTTTTGTGAGGTTTGTTATAGATTTTATTTGTATAAAAAGTCAAACTAATTTCTGGTCAACATTTCACATGCATAGAATTAAATCCAATTAAACATTCCTAATTTTTTTTGTAATTAACATGCAGTCTGTCAGCATTTTATAGGTACTGACACTGCTCAAAATTCAGTTAAAATTGTCACATTGCCCACAACTAGTGGAACATGACACATTTACAAAGAAAAGTGCTTTCCTGCACAAACAGTCGTAGTCTTGAGTTTTGAGGGTTATTACAAGGAAACTGAATTTCCATCTCTTGTAAACATTTATGAAAGTTATGAATGATTTATGTAGTTGTGTGGCGGCGGTGGTAGTAGTAGTCTTGTTAGGTATAAGGCCTTTCAATGCCCATCTATACTGATATTTAACTGCTGTCTCTTGTGTCTTCACTATAGAAGTACCAGCTGACAGAGCAGAGGAAGGAGGACCAGAAAGCCGTGGATTCACAGCTGTTGCCCCTCATTAAGAAGGTTCCTCAGCTGCAGGGGTACCTGCGCTCTCAATTCTTCCTGTCCAGTGGAGTGTACCCCCACAAACTGGTTTTCTAAAGAAATGCTAATAAACCGATGTTCCAACCCATTACCTGAAAAGCATCATGTTTTACCTGGATTTGAGGTTTATTAATATAAAACTGGAAAAGCATCATGTCTGCTGTATCAACAGAACTACCCATTAAGCCTCTTTCACACTTAAAACCTGGGTTATCACAATACTTTTACTGATGTTTATTTACATGTGCTGCCTTTAAGTGATTTAATAAATATGATGCATGAGTTCACATGTGCTGTGAAAGTACTGGGGTGGAGTGACCTCATGAATAGTGAAGAGCTTAATTTCTAAACCATCCAGAAATTCCTGTATTTTTATTGCTACATTGCTATTTATATGTGCAGCATAGATGGCTGCATTTTGTATGTGATTCTAGGATAAATCAGTGATTTCATTTCCCCCCAAAAAATTTTTACTGTTAAAAAGGAATGGTTGCAGATGTTCAACCTAACTAATCTGTACTTATTTTCTGGTTATGTAGCAGCTGTTCATACTTGATCCTACCCTGGAATTTCCCAGGTATTGTTTTAGGTCTCCCCCAGGTAAATCGCAATGTTAACTGTTGCCAGGATTTCTGACTGATTTCCATTTACTCTCTACCCATCCTTAATAAATTGCCTGTAGGTTCCAGGGTAAACATGCATGTGTGAAAGGGGCTTTAGTGATGGAATTGTGCAGTCCTGTTTTCATAGCGCTGGGAGCCTTAGTTCTAACCTTAACACTTAACTGACCAGGATGCTAGATTGGCACTGGGATTATAAATGAAATATGCAGAGGTAGAGTTCTAATTTGCAAAGAATCCAGAAAAAAACCCCACCCAGAACTGGAAAATATAACCTTTCCTGGAAGTCTATATGGATGTTTGTAAAAGCATCAATACAAATTCAGTTAAACAGGTGGTATTTATGAAACATCTCAAATTTGGACTGCTGATCCCCATCTGGGCCCATATTACTCAGTAAATATTTCTGAAAGGTGCTGTTCTAGGATTAGATTCCATTTACTGGCTGTGATGTTAGTAGCAGACCTAGTCTTAGAAGTCAAACCACACGTTTGGCTTGCTCACCAGGGGCTTGGATAGAGCTTGGTTCTGTAAAGCTGCTTTGTGACAATGCGGGTTGTAAACACACCATATAAAACTTTAATTTAATGGAAGTTTAGATCTGCCACATTGCAGAGCCCCCCCCACACACACACACACACAAAACACTGGTTCAGAATACAGATGCTTTAATACCACTTAAGTTTTTTTGTGGTGGATAAATTATCCTAAGACAGTAGAACATTTATTTACATCTCACTTCAGGAATGGCTTGGCTTGTTTACCAAGCATTTTCTCTTAAGGAAAAGCATAATCTATTGAATGGGTCTTCAGTTCCAGTCCCAGCAAACTGAATGAATACATGATGTCAAAAAGAACCTTTTCTATTCCGGAATGACTGTCGTCATCCCCCACGTGCACAAAGCAAGGCCCATTAAGACGTGGTTGGATGGGTTCAGTGCGGAAAAATGGCCTTTTAAAAAAAAAACAAAAAAACAACATTGTAAGGTCCTAATGACCATCCACATTGACCAAGAGACTCAAGCCAAATCCAACAAACAGTGAAGCCACATTAATGTTTATTTAAGAGACACACTAGAGGTGTATGTATAACAATAAGGCCAACATACTCATCTCAACAATAATATAACCAACCCTGAGTGTGTGTCTCCTCATTGGTTCCTCCCGACTTCCAATCGTGTACCAAATCATCTTGAATTTCTTGAGCTGTTGGTTTAAGCATTTTCAGGCTTAATGCTCCCCCTGAAGATCGTAAACCAAACTATTTCTTTGCATCAACTCAGAGCCAAACCATTTCGCTTTTAATTAAAAAAAACCCAAAGTGACATGTTCAACCTGTTTATAGAAAACAAAAATAAATACACTTTTTTTGCTCGTCTTTTCCCCACCTTACACCATTTTCTTAAAACAAAAACAGGAACAAAAGGAGAAGCAGCCAAGAGAAGGCAGGTCCCAGAACAGGAATGATCAGCCTTTCTGTACAGTCAGTATTTAAGGGTTAGTTAAAGACGAGGCGGTCTCAGCCAGACTTGAAAAGCAGAATTGCCACCTGGCCCAGGTAGAAGTAGATGAAATGCTTGGTCTCGTGGGTGACGTAGCTGCCGAAGTTCCTGCCTACGATGCAGTGCCAGGTGGGGTTGTACTTTTTGTCAAACTCCTTGAGAGAAGGAGAGGGAGAACCAAGATTAACATGGAGCAAACATGCTTAGAGAAAAAGCATTTTGGATCACACAGTATCCAGCGACCCTCCATGTTCTCCAGATGGCTGTTAGGCCAAGCTCACGTGAACTGAAGCCTCACCTTTTTGATGTAGGCGGCAATGTCCTTCTCGATGTTGTACTTCTCCAAAGCCTGAGTGGCACATTCAACAGCGTCCTGCTGCATCTCCTCGGACATGTCCGCATTTTTGATCACTGCCTTCCTGTCAGACATGGTTGCTCTGCAACAGTGAGAAGATTCATGTTAGAGCTACAAGAGAATCCAGTCTCAAATCTCATCCTCAAAAGGACTCGGAGGATAGGATTTGAAACACATTTTTCAAGCATCTCAGCTCCTTGCAGGCTTACTGCTTACTATAGTCAAGATGACTGTACAAGCATCTTTTGATGAGCAGCTGAGAAGGTCAAGGCTGATCTAGAGCCAAAGGATCTCACAAATTTTCCACAGGGCAAGCAAATGAGAAAAGGCACGTCAGTGTGTATATTAAACGCATCTCCACTCCCAGTGAAATGCAAGGCTGAAAGAGGCTCTTGCAGAAACATCACAGAGAGGGGGGGTTACATAATGTCAGCACATGGTTTGCTGGAGAGCCTTTTCCTCCATCATTATTGCATAACAATCTCATCAGCACTAAGTCCACTCTGTCGTTGCTATGGCCACCTCGTCGAGATTCTCCTGCCAACCTGCTCCCCTGTTTCTCCACACACAGCATTACTGTGACCGATTAAGAATTAATATTCATCATTCTCTCTATACTAACATGGCAAAAAAATATTTTAAAAATAAATAATAAGGCCCATCATCAGCCACCCATGGCTTTCATTTACAGCCTAGGTTCCATCATTGGTCAGCCGTGGCTTTAATGTACAGCCTGGGTTCCATCATTATTCAGCCATGGTTCTACTTTACAGCCTAGGTTCCTTAGTCAGTGAGCTATGGTTCTTATTATTTTTCATTTCTAATTTATTTATCAGTATTGGTTCTAATTTATGTAGGTTCCATCATTAGAAGAGAATAGAACATCTATTGTCATTGCAATTCTAATTTACAGCCTAGGTTCCCTCACTAGCCATGGATCTAGTTTACAGCCTAGGATCTAGTTTACAGCCTAGGTTCCATAATTGACCAGCCACGGTTCCCATTTACCAACAAAGGTTCTAGTTTACAACCTAGGTTCCATCATTACCCAGTCAAGGTTCTAGTTTACAGCCGAGGTTGTATGTTTGCTCAATAACTAACTCGGTTCCTTTACATTACAATTGAACGAAGGGTGCTTTCTACAATGTTCTGCACCAGGCAACATTATTTACCATGCTGTTTTTTTTTAAACAAAATGAAAACTGGCTGAACACGGGTGGCTAACTCTCCTCAGGTGAGGCAGTTTTCGTTACTTCAAGACATCCTTTAGGTTTTTCCCAACGAGTGGAGTTGAAACAAGTTAAAGAGAGGCATTCTGAGGCTGTAGACCAACAAAATACATGCGACAGTTACGATTTAAGCATCATTTACCTGATTTTAGCGAGTCTACCAGCAGCAAGAGTCTTCAATCTCTCTTACCGCCTCTGCTGAACTCCCGCTAAGAGGTTGACTGAAAGTAATGTGGGTGTGTTGCAGCCTACTCGTTGTGTTCGGTTTCGCTCCCTATTGGCTGTCGTGTCCCATTGCAACCTTCCTATTGGTCAGATTTCCAGCGTTCTCCCCACAATTTACTCCTGCATTTTATTTCAAACCGTCATGCTTTGCGGCTTAGACGCTTTCCTTGTATCCATAGCAATGGACGCGGCCCTTTAAAATCGACGTTAGAATATTTAGAATAGGGGCTTTTTGAAAAGCCAAATTCGTGAAAAATCAAACATTTTAAGTGTTCATTTGATCACTGTAGAAAATTACAGCAATTTCTGTACAGTGGCGAAATGGAAGCAACGGCAAGTGTAAATACACAACATCGACAAAAGTATTGGGACAAACTGTTTTTCAGGGTTTGGGCTAGACCCCTTACTTCCAGTGCTTCAGAATACCAAGACATTCTGGACGACTCCATGCTTTGTGGAAGAACCTTTCCTATTCCAGCATGAGGTCCATAAAGACGCGGTTGGATGAGTTTAGTGTGGAAAAACTTGACTGGCCCCCACAGAGCCCTGACCTCAATCCCATCAATACCTTTGGGGTGAACTGGATCGCAGGTTGTGAGCCAGGACTTCTCGTCCAACATCAGTGCCTGGCTTCATAAATGCTAAACAGAAAGAATGAATGTATAGCATTTATACAGAAACACTCCAGAATCTCCTGGAAAGCCTTCCAAGAAGAGTGGAAGCTGTAATAGGGAGAAAGGGGGACCAGTCCAATATTAGTCTATGAATTTGAATGCAATGTCGTTAAAGTCTCTGTCGGTGTAATGGACAAGCGTCCCAATACTTTTATTTCATTTTGTGTATTTAGCCAAAACTTTACGAAATGGGACTTTTCCATGTTCCTGAAAAACCAAATATTGTAGGTATAGAAATGCCATTCAGAGTGGTATGATGTGAAATTGCATTGTAGAGAATCACAGCGACCCAGGTTTCTGTATGGTGGTGAATGGAACGCAATGGCAAAGGCATATATTTACATTTTATTTAGCAGACTCTTTTATCCATAGACAGTTTACACAACTGTTAATAACTATTCGCAATCAACGATGAACACACGTCTTTTATTTTTCATTTTAAATCTATGCAATGTTCCTTTAGGTTTGGGTTAAAGTCAAGCTGAGCAGGTTTGTTGTCATTTCAGTGTTCCTCCAGGATCGTGGTGCAAAACAAGGAACAAAAACCCAACACAAGACTACATTAAGTGCAGACAGGACAGGAATACACATAGTGCAAAAAGAGCAAGAGAGAGAGTAAGAAAACACACAAGAGCAACAAAACAAGTCAAGACGACGTTTAGTGCAAGCACAGTACTAGTCTGAATACAGTTTTATGACAGATACTGTATTCTAGCTGTAGAGCCGTTAAATGTGCAAAAATGCAAATACAGAGGCAGACAGCAATGAATAATTGTGCAAATAGCAGCAAGATAGAGTGTACATTATATAACAAAGGGTATTTACAGTGGCAATTGGGGTGTAAGATGTTTATGGCAGAACAGTTCAGAGTGTATATGTATTGTGTTAGAAGGAAGAAGTTCAGTTCAGGTGTTTGTGTGCCCATGTGTGGGTGGGTATAGTTTATGTTTCTGTTCTGATTGAGGAATCCGATGGCCTGAGGTAAGAAACTGTTTGGCGCTCTGTCAGTAGAGGCCCGTTAGCTAAGGAACCTTTCACCAGACGGGAGGAGGGAGAAGAGTGTGTGTGAGGGGTGTGTGGGGTCATCTACAATGCTGGTGGCTGTGTGAATGCAGTGTGTGATGTAAATGTCTGTGACAGAGGGGAGAGAGACCCTGATGATCTGTCCTCACTATCCTGCGATCCAAAACAGAGCAAGTTTGACCTCTTCTCTTATTAATGGATTAAAAAAAGAACACTTTAGGTCAAAACCTTCTCACGGTTATTTAACTGTAATTAAATTCAGAAGCAGGGTAAAAATCAAAATTTCATTCATACATTTTTGTCCATTTTTAAATATGCCACCCTGCAAATGCTATCTATAAAGGTTAACACTGTCTCTGTTACAGTGTCAGCCTAGCAAAATAGAGCCCCAAAAGAAATCTCAGGTCACTGGAGTCTGGTTGGTTAACAGAACCTAAAACCTGTACTGAACAGTGAGGGAACCTGAGTCAGTCAATGAACTCCAAAGAAGCTCTTTGCATAATTTTTTAGAATTTTACTATTTACTCTATTATTTTTGCTATTTGTTATATCATTATTTCATTATAATTACCTCACATTTGATCATTTTTAATTACACCTAAGCATTGTTTTTGCTCTCATGTTCTTTATGCTGTTTTTCTATGTGTAGCCCTTATGTGAATGACCTCTGTGTATACATGCAGTGTTAACAGAATAGCTTTGCTTTACAACGCATAATAAAGGTCACAAGTCACAAATGACTCATTTGAATCCGAATACAACTGAATTAAAGCCAACAAAGTGAACCTCTGTATTATCTTTCTGAACTTATAGAAGCTGCCCAAATTGATTTATCAGAATTTTCTTATTCATTTAATATTCATGTTAATGTTTCAGAGACTCAGATTAACCTTTAGTTTTAGTTCACAACAAAAAAGGCATCAAATTAAAACCAGAAAATGAGTCAGAAAGGCACAGTCTGACACACACACACACACACACACACACACACACACACACACACACACACACACACACGCCAAGAAACAGATCATCTATGGCATCTGTTTGTCAGGGAGTTAAACTGCTGAAACTCAACTGACTGGCAGATAAAAATCTCATTTGATTTTCTTAGTGAAAATGAAAGGACTATAAAAGTATATTTCTTATGGAAATGTAATTGAGTAAAACTGAGTATACATTTTCAGTATCATTCAAGTTCCAAAATAATAATACTCATAATGCAGTACCATCACATATTTTAGACCTTTGATTTCAACCAAGAGAAACATACTTAACCAAACAATGGGGCAGGTCTGAATGCCCAACCCCTACACAGAGAGATGGGGAGTGAGGGGTGGGGCGCCAGTGGGGGAGGAGATTTTGCTGACATGGTGTGTGTGTCCACTTCTTGTCTTAGACTAAAGGTCACTGCAAAACACCAACGGAGGGAAAATGCTTCGGAGGAATGGAGTGTTGTCCCTCCAGTACTGTAGAGACTTGCAGACTCTGTGCCAAACACGCTGAAGCTGGTCCGGTGGCTCTTGCTGGCCCAAGATATTTTAAATTGGGTTTCCTTTAATTTATCAGCATTTATCATCTGTATACAACTTACACATGTTCCATAACATGTTACAACCAAAATCATCAAATGACACCATGTTCATCTTGACCTTTCAGAATTTTCCAATGCATTCTTTTTGTTAATTAATGTCCAACTAGAATGTTCATAAAAACACTTTAAGGAATTAATTTAAGGAAAGGTACTGTTATCCGTTGTGGCTGAGTTACATAATTATTTTACTACAGCAATTCCAATCTAGTCTCACGAATATTGAATATTAAATAGTATGAGCTCAAAGACAACAAAATACTGTAACAGTACTTCAAATCTGCAGGTGTACAGAAAGCATTCTCTCTGGTGGATATTTTCCATTATAAAGCACCTTAATAAAAGTGACAAACATTTTAAATAACATAATACCTTCCCACGCAACATAACCCACTACACCCCCCAAAAAGTAATGTATGCAAAAATAATGAGTACATGAAAACAAATAAAAGCATTTACTATCAAAAGACGTAAACAGCACCAGCTCATCATCAGTTCTCTTGCATTCAGTCTCTGACTCTTTTTGTCACTCAGAATTGCAGTCATCATGATTTATGCAGAATTGTTTCATATTTTAAAATCAGACTCTTAGCTATTCTTTTCTAGCTGTTATATTCACTCAAAACACAAAACATCACTCTATCCTACCCCCTAAAAGCCTCTTCTGGTTATTAAAAACTCTGACCTCCAAATGATCACCTACTCATGCACACCAAAACACACACTTTGAGGTGATACCATATTCTATTATGTCCCTGAAGATGAAGAGACTGAGCACCTGCAAGTTCACTTTTTAATGAGGCCTCTTCAGCTCGATCTGTTTTTTTTTTTTTTCACTCGCTGCGGTCCTTTGGTTCTTTATATTTCATATGGATATAGTCAAAGATGTCCTTCTCACTGTCCACCAGTAAAGGCTCTCCAGGCACACCTATAACACAGAAAAGAGTTACTCTTTTTATTTTTTTTAAAGACAAACAATTTAGGATCTGATTATATCAAAATGAATCACTCCAAATAATAAAAGTAAATTCTGGAAATAACAAAAAGTATGCTAACTGTAAATGCTGCATCCATGTGAATACATGACAGTAATGTCTCCTTCATTAAGTAAAAGGGCTTTATATGGAGAATAATTTAATTATGTTTATAATTTAATTTAATTATATTAAACGGAATGTGTATTACAAATTGTTCACATCAAACAACATTTTTTGGAACATATTAATTCCCTGTGTTTGATTATCACTCATTTTCGCAGGCAAACTCACACGACCAATCACTGCTATCTCTGGTGTTGACGTGGCAACAGCTGAACTTTTCAAAAGGATTAGTTGGCCTTCTGTCACATGTGGCGCTACACCTCCAAAAGCAGCGTGTCAAAGTTTCAGATCCAAAATAAGACAATGAAACTCTCAGTGCTTTGTTTGCTTTTCCAGAATGGAAAGTAGCTTGATTGGTGAGAGGGGCAAAGATCTTTTTGTAATTTGAAGACATTCTTTTCGTGTTTTCAGTTTTTTGTGATGTAAACAAGGTGAAATTTTGAAAGAAAAAAAAAAAGCACCTTATCAACCTGTGTATAGGTATAATGTAAAAAAGACACAATTATTGACATTGCATTCAATGCTCACCAGCCTTAATAGAGATACATTCTGCTGGTAGCAACAGGGCAAATAGGGACACAGGATGAATTACAAAAAAGCTCTATTTTTCACATGTTCCTTACCAGTGACCCCCAGTGGACGGATAGTGTACTCGTTAAGGGTGAAGCCTTTCTCCAGGGCGTGGGTTCTCATGTTCTTGTTGAATATGTCACTCCCGGTGAAGTACAGCACACCACAGTAATACTGGTCTTTAGGAATCAGTCTGAAGTGAGAAACACACTTATAAAACAGGTAGTTGCGGGTCTAAAATCAATCTAAATTGACCATTTCATATTCAAAGCCTTTGTAAAAACAGAAACTATTGCTCAGTTAACAGGAATAATGTGCAATAATCTTTGACTAACACGGTTTTCATAGCACAACAATAAAATACAATATGACAATATAATACAGTTCCATAAAAAAAATACCAGTAGCAATCACAGTAAATAGTTCTTCTGCTGAACAGTGAAGTTTGACACTAGAAGATAAATATCTTTTTCTTCATAATCTTCTAGTATCAAACTAGAAGAATATGAAGTAAAATATATTTATTGTGATAGTTGTTAATATTTTATGGAACTGTATTATATTGTCATTTTGTATTTTATTTTTGTTCTATGACAGCAATGACGCACCAAAGGCGTTGTTGCTGCGAGGTGAACAATAAATGGGTGTGAACAGATTAAACAGAGTATCCGTGACTAATGTGCACCTGATATCAATACGCCGGTGATCATAGTCATTCTCGTCCTCCTCCTCTCTCTGCAGCTGACACACGCCCTGTGGACAGAGAAGTGAAATCAGAACGTGAGAAAGAGAGAGCGAAAGAGAGAGAGACAAAAAGAAAGAGAAACACAGCCATACCCACCATAAACTTAGTGTCTCCTTTGGACAAGGTATCAGTAATAAAGCCAATAGACTCCAGGTGTTCCACCACTGCATGGAGCAGCTTGGGCTGAAAGAGAAAAAGGTGAAAATGTAGAGCAAAACAAAACCAGTGCCGTATAAACAGGAGTTTCTCTTTCATGTATGTATGTATACATATATCTAAATAAATAAATAAACACACACAAATATATGAATATTACATATGCATGATGTGATTTCTCAATGTATACATATATTCTTCACACTTTAGCTGTGTTTTATTGACACTCTAATAAAACAAATAATGCGTTTCCATAGCAATGTGAGCTGCATTCTAAATGTGTGAGCAGTGTGCTCCATAAAGACTAGATCAGGCTTTTTTAGCAATACAGAACACTACAGCACACTAAACTTGATCCATTTTACTATGACCAATTAGGACACAAAAACGACCAATTTTAATGAATTAATCAAAGCCAGCGTCTCTGACTGTACAGATAAACAAAGCCAACGTCTCTGTCTGTACGGGAAGATTTAAGAAAGGACTAAGTGAGCTTACATAAGTAATGTTAATTTTACTTTAATGATAGTGAATTAGTGCCATTTAAAAAAGGATCACTGTATTAGTACATGCTTACTTGTTTTTCAGACTGGGAAGTAAAGTCAGGGTGCGTTAGCAGGATATCAATATCACCACTCGACTCTGCTCCTGTAGGGGGAATAAAGATTACATTCATTGCATTACCCTCATTTGCCTCATGCAGGGAGAAGATGATTTTTTCATTAGGGAAATTCAGTATAATTCAGTATCAGCAGACAATATAGGTATTGCATAGATGTTTAGATTTGACCAATATTTCAAACAAATATGTAATGCCATATTTAAAGAACTACAAAAGAGCACCAAGCAAAAGTAATGCTGGTGTACTGCACAAAAATATGTTTGAAATATATCTCAATTTCTATATTTCATAAATATTTGTGTTATAGCATCATCCAGAATTCCCAGTGCCTCCCTATTCTTCATGTTGTTGTCCAGCTGATGGCTAAAATCCAAGACTCACCAAGCTTCAAATAAGAAGCATATGAACAATTCATGAATGATCTATAACTATGAAGTAACAACGTCATAAAGCAAACCTCGTCTGTAGCTGCCACAGATCGTGCCAATGTACTCTGGGCCGACCTCCTCTAACTCCTGCAATATCAGAGCCTGGAAACAACATTTAAACAACATTTAAACAACATTAAAACACATTAAACACTGTAATATCTGGCCATACCATACAATGCAACGGACATCACTAATGAAGGAAAAAACTCCCACCTCCATTTTCTGCATCTCTGAGCGGGGAATTCTCTTCTCAAATTCTTCAAAGTATCTTTGGGAAAATAGGACAAATGATAGATGATTTATAAAAACCACTAAGCCTTTAATGGCCATAACGGAAAGGAGCACAAATATGTTATCCAATCGATCTTATATAAACATTTTTATCCCCTTATTTAACATGAATTAGTTAATTTTGACTATTGATAACTACAAAAAAATCTAATTTGATTGTGAGTAAAAGTATGAAAATTACACGTAATAGTAAAAATATGTCTCTTCTCTGATTGGTCCTGACTTTAAACCAAGACTTGTTAAAACAGGTTGTACTGCATTTAGCTGATTTGTTTTAACTCACTATGTGAATTACAGGCACTGCTACCAGGCTTCTCTCAACATCTTACCAACAGAAAAACAATCTGGGCATTTTAGTGCATAAACCAATGCATTAATATTGCATTGCATGTACATAAAAACAACAATTTCACTACATAAATGAAAAAAAATCTCTCCTCCTCACTCAGACTTGAACTCCTACCAGAAGTAGCATCCTCACAGAAATATGCACACTTACTTTAGGCCAATCTGCTGATGGTGATTCAGCTTGTGTTCAATCTTCTTCAGATCTGAGGCAGAGATCATTTAAGTCAATGAAGCTGGTGACTTGAATCTAGTAGATATAACACTCAGAAAAGAGTGTAGAGAAAAGGAGAAAGGAACAAACCTTCCAAGGTCTTGACTCCCTCTTCATAAAACTTCCTGGCAGCAGCTGGGCTAACAAAAGGACAAGCAAAAGATCAGTACAATTACAAGAGATTATATAGAAATAAGTGTTACACAATAAAAATGAACATACCCAATTCCAGTCACTCTAGTTAAAAAGTTGATTGATGAGCTGGTGTCATCGCTGCGAATCTACAGATACAACATAACAGAATTACAAACATGACTCCAATATAATTTCGATATTTACTGGGTGGACACTGTTCTCTAGTACTTCACATATATTTCAGCATGAAAGACTGATGCATCTATAATAACTTCCTTTTATTCAGTTCCTCCTCTCAGATACAGAGTAGGCTTAGATTTTTTTCAGAAGGATCAATTACCTTTTCCAGTTTACGAAGTTTCCCTGTGGTTAAAAACTCATCTATTTTCTCAGCAATCTTCGCACCAACACCATCCTGAGGGAATCGTAGGAGGAGATGCTTAGATCTCAACAAATAGCAATTACACAACACTTTATGGACAGAAAAAAATGCTTTACCAGCTTCTTTGCTTCAGTGCCACTTTTGATTTTGTGAGGGTATTTTGCGATCACAGAGGCAGCTTTTCTTTAAAGACAAAGAGGAAGAAAAAAAAGTTAACTTGATGTAATCAAAGTTACCCCAAAACAGCAAATGTCCCATATGCAACTGTATAATAGGATATATGTGTGTAAACATTTATTTACAAAAATAATAATTTTATATATATATATATATATATATATAAAATGTGTGTGATGTTATGTTAAGAATGGCACAATATATTGAAATATGCAATTTTCAAATACACTGCAATACATGAAATATACTGAAATGTTTTATATGAAGTATTTTAAATATATTAAATATGTAGTGTCACTTTTGATGCAAAAACATGTAAGTGTTTTAGGACAAACACATGTAAATATGGTGCACTGTCTCTGATCAGTGCACTGTTTTCACTGGTTTACCTGTAGGCATTGTACTTATGGATGGCTCTGTTGACATTTCGTTCATAATTGGCCAACTCTAAAAAAGAGAAGAAGATAATGAGGCACATTATAAGTCATTTAAACTAGTTTGAAGTAACATTAAAGAAGATCAAAATGAAATGAAGACATGCCAGAGCTGCAGAACAGATTTCAATACTGCTTACTAGATTTTAAGTCTTTATTCTTGATACTGACACAGTGCTATTGGTACTGTTGGTTCTAGTTATTTATCCGTTTATTATCACCTCCATGCTGCTAGTTCTTAATCATTTATGTATTCATTCTATCTCCTAAATACTGCTCTATTCTGGTACAGCTGATACATTGTCCACTTGATATCACACTTTGTATTATATATTTATCCAAGTGTTTAACGGACATAAGCATCTACAGAGCTGCACTGTACTGTGCACTCCTGGGTATGGCAGGGACAAAGATATTCTATGCTATACTAATAGAGGGGGGTGAGGGGGATTTAAATGGACACCATGATCTTGATGACCTGAACTGGCTTTTACAATGTTTTCAGGCACCAAAACACTACTCAGAGCTTTGGTTCTGCTCGTTAAACCAAAACCATCCAATATATATTCAGAAGACGTTTTGTTGCCTTCTAATTAACACTATTTTATAACATAAACAAGACGAGCAGGCTAGCTAATAACCACGTCGGGCTGGTTAATGCTGCATTTATGTTAAACGCAGCTTTTAATACGACAAGATAGGGCTATGCAGTGCTTCAGCGACTTAACTCATAGTAAACAGTTTATAATGTGTCTTATAAAGTGATACCACGACTCTAGTGAATATTAATAGCTAAATTTGTTCATCTAGGCTAAGCTAGGCTAAAGGCTATTATGGCAAAGGAAGGCTTACCGACGAGAAAATCAGTGATTCCCTCGTTTAAAGTCTCTTGTGGCGCTTTCCGTTTACTCATTATTAACTCTGAAACACTCCTGATTTGTGCCCAACACCTGCCTCTTTTATGTTTCTATAAGCAAAACTGAGGCAGTTTTCAGCCGAGAGGCTGAAGACAATGCGTCTGAAAAGAGGACCGAGGCTCGACACAGTCGTGATGACGTCACAGCTGCTCTTCCTTCAGTTTAATTACAAACACAGTCAGACACGGTAGAATTATTATTACTGTTATTATTATTATTGTTGTTGTTGTGTTTTTGTTATTATTATTTTGCATACGGTGTGATGAAGTAAATAGTTAATAAGTAAATATTACATAAGGGCACCTTTTTTTCCACAATCTTACCCGCACCTTATCTCTTCTGCGTTGAGCTGTTCTCAGACTTTTAAACGGTAAATGACAAAAAATGCCTAAAACCTATTAAAATTTATATTGTGAATGCTTAATAATACTTTTATCCGTTTGAATGTATTCATCTTAATGTATTTAAAGAATGTGTAGAATTAATTAATATTTTTCCTCGTATTTCTGACATTTTAAACTACTAAATTACTAAATTACCATGCAACATTTATATACAATCTCTGACACATCACAACAATGCATCAATGGCTTACCAGGAACCAACAGAAATGAATGAGCATCAGGGGTAGTAATAATAATAATATTGTGGAATGATGGAATAACCTCAGTACAGGGTGAACAGTTTTAAGACCAGTAGCCACTTGCATGAAACATCTTCATTTTTGATCTTAAGTTTAAAAAATTGAGGGTTTACTTAAAAGTTGTAACGGTACATTTAGTAACCACTGAGAACTGAAATTAAACACAAATATTAAAACTCAATTTAAAATGATGTTTTTTCACTTCCAACTAAAATATTCCCCTGAAAAGATTTTTTATATGCCCCCCCCTTAAGGTAAAAGGAAAATATAAGATCAGGATTCACTTCAGACACTTTATTCAAGTGACCACAGGTTCAAATGCTCCTGCCTTTTCTGAGTTTAAATAATGAACCACTACTTCATCAGAGAAGTAAAGTATGAACCTGCATGAATGAAATGTTACTTTCTTTTAAATACACCTCTTCTAATGCTACTACTTCTATGACACAAGACACACCGATTTTGGACAGAGCCTTGTTTAACTGAAACACTTGCAAAAAAGATTAGCCACTTCGTTGTGATCGATACAAAAAACACTTAAAACACACACTTTAAAGCACTTGATATGTAAGATCATGAATGTAAGACACGTAAGATCACGAAGAGGGCACAACCCATAAGAACATCTCATAATTTTGTCATCCCACTGTAACCCAAAATACAGATTTTTTTGTTCACTAACAATGAATACACCTTTGGATATCACTTTACAGTATGGCTAATAATACAGCCATTATAAAGGGTTTATGAATGGTTTAAAATGAGTTTCTAAATGATACTAATTATATGATAATTAATAATTAAACTATTAATAAACAGTCATAACGCATAAAAAGTAACGAGCAGTAACCTATAATATCAGTTGAATTTGAATGTCTAATGAAGCTGGCAGGTATAAAGCTGACAGCTGGAAAGGACAATGTTAAGACCATTCACCAGCAAGATTTAAGCTTCAAATTTTAACATCATTCTTAATGTATTCATGAACTACTTTTTGACCATTAATAGATACATTTTAAATCACTTAGAAACCCTTTATAAGGATAGTCTTATTTTAAAGAGGTACCAACCTTTGATATCTTCACAAAGTTTAAATCACACACACACACAAGCTCTTCCTTTTATCCACACACCTGACCTGCAGCGTTTATGCCTGCAAGCTAGATCTGTGCACCCAAATGTGAAGTTCTCTTGTGAAATGTGATGAATAGGCAATAAACAGTGAAAGTGCTATTTAGCCGGATGATGTTTAGGAATCATTTTTCACGTAGACTTTGTCACGGGAAAATATCTTGATGGCCTCCTCGACTTCAGAGAGACGCTGGTCAAGCTCAGTGCGGCGGGAACGCACACTTAGTGTGTCAGCTCTGATCGGGAGAGAGAGCAGCTCACTCACCAGCGATTTGTGCGCTACAGAGAGAGACAGAGAGAGAGAGAGAGAGAGAGAGGGAGAGAGAGAGAAAGAGAGAGAGAGAGAAAGAGAGAGAGAGAGAGAAAGAGAAATGCTTTCCATTGTCTTTTAAACCAAAACTCTGTTTTCCGTTATGAGTAAGATCATGTATTAGGTATGTCACAGTTTATCATTAGAATTCCAGAAATCTACACAATTAATTGAGTAATGAGTTCAAGAAAAGGCCAAACAATAGAAATGGACCAAACAATAAAAAACATCTGCAAAATTGTGCAATGTTCTTACCAGATGCTAAAACCTTATAGTCTTACCATGCGAATATCACTACTATTTATAATATTGATATACCCATTGTGTATATAGCACGGTGTATTTCATATAGAGTATGTCAAACTGGCTGATCTGCTGTCCTGCTTCCCAGCTGTTGATATCCAATGACAGAAATCGCTCAAGCAAACAAACATTATTCATGGCTGCCCTCTACAGGTGTTTTAACACCAAATAGAAGTTATAGCTATGGTGGGTCAGAATGCTTTTTTTCTGTTTTATTTACTAGAATTATTATTTTAATGATTTCCATGTAGACCTATAGGATGAAAATTCATATTCTGATTAGAATTCATATTCTAACATTAAAATATTACTATAAAAAGTAACAACTTTAGAAAATAATTGCAGTCAGCTATAATATCTGTGCCCAGGCAATTGAGTAGGCCAAATCACTGGGCCACTGAAAAGCGAAGTGAAAGACAAACTTTGAAAACAGAATAAGACATACTTTCTTTGAGTGACTTTAGAGTTTCCTGCCTCTCTTTATCTGACATCTGAGTGTGCCCAGCAGGTACAGAAGGATCAGGAGTGTTCCTCCTCCTCTCTTCCGCCTCTCTTCGCCACTGCTCCTTTCTGTCCTCAAGACTTAGGAGAAAACAATGAAAAACTAATCATGGGATGAAATATAAGTAGTATTTGATAATACCACAAAATGCAGATTCAGATCTGTTAGTATTACACAAAGCTAAAAGTTGACGCTTGCATTTCTTCTCCAATCAAAATGCATTTCTTATGTTGTTCCACCCAACTGCTGATAAAATCACTCACTATTGTGGCACACAGCCCTTAACTGCACTTGGAGGTTCCTTGTTGTGCAGATTCTGCAGGGACTGAGAGCGTTTTAGCACAGTCTTCCGTGCAGCACGTGCGTTATGACTCACAAAGTCCACAATGTGTCCTCTCACCTGGATCTGTAACACAGCACGACAACAACCACAACACTTTTAGTACAATGACCTTTATTTGTCAAAGTTGCACACTGGCAAACCTGACTGTAAAACAACTGCAATAGTTTCGCTACTAATTAGTTTCATCTCTGTCTTATCTGTGTGATCACATCTGGCCAGACTGAGTATAAATTGTGGTTATAAATTATAGTAAATTAATAAGTTGTGTGATAAAAATGTGAAAAAAAAATCTTATTTTGAATGCATCAAAATCCCATATTAATGGTATCACAATACCATTAATGACAATTACAAATATTAATGTCAATAAATATTGTACATGTAGAAATTCATGTACTAACAATACTCATTCAACCTGATAACTGTTAATACATAATTTGTGAATCGGAATTTGAAGAAGTCGCTTATTGATATATTTACTGAGCTGTAAACACAAACAAAAATGCTTGAGCACTGACCTCAATACTGCAGTTGCATTTGAAAGTGTAGTCCGAAGTCATTTTTGTGGAGGATAATCAACAGGCACTTCTTTTAGACCTTTTATTGGCTCATTCCTGCACGAATTACTGCGTATTTACCGTAAATTATATGTATATAAGTATAAAGTAAGAGGCAACTGGCTGTTTATCCTAATAAGTCATGCACAATTATGCTACATTTTGGTACAGAAACAGCAGCATTTAAACACAATGCAAATGCATTTGCCTTACCCACATAATTTACATAATAAAACTGCAACACAGATTAGCCAAAGTAAAAATAATCAAATTAGCCAATAGCCAGTCACATCTTTGATGCAAATATTGTCCGATGTGTACTTCTATTTTGTACATCTCTCTTGTGTGCAAATATGTACTATTTTCTAAACAATGTTAATGAATTAGAACCAATATGATATGAAATCACCCATCAAAATATCACTATGCATTGATCATGTAAGTGTTCAGAACCAGCAACCACAGTAACACTGTCTAATACACACAGTTTGGATATTCAGTACCATAGAGAATCAATGTCTATTCGTTACAACATTACTATCAACAGTTTTTAACTGTGTGAGGTTTTAAACAAGTGTGTAAATATACCTTTGAATCTGAGTCTGCTGTCTGAGGGCTTGGGCCATTTCTGGAGGGGGAAGCTGAGGCTGAAAATGGCCGACGAGGTTGAGGTCGACCACCAGCACCACAGACAGAGTGGGCTTTTAAGAAGTTCTGGCATTCTGCCCTCTTTTGGGGACTCTTCTCCTTCAAAGAGAAAGACATAGACTGAGTGCAAGAACATAAACACACAAATAAACATCAATACTGCGCATAACGATAGAACACTTACCTGTAACTGGGACATGACCCTTGAAGGGATGTCATGGTATTTGGGAGAGGTCCAAAGTGCTTTAACAGGAACTGGTTTTAGATGGTCCCTCTGTGCCTCCTGCTCACGGAACCGTCTCTGGATCTCCCGCATCCTGCGCACGTTCTCTTTTCCATAATCACGAACTGGAGGTTCTGGGGACGATGAGAGAATAGGGCATAGGAAGTGAGAAGAAAACATAACAGTAAAATAACAAGTAGGAAGACAGCACAACAGCAGCTTGTCTATACTGTTTCTAACACATAAATTAGTTGTTGGGGCCCCATTACAGGAATGGCCGTTTATTTTAATGTTATCATTCTTTAACAATCAACATCAAGAACTTAAATTCAATGTACTGTTACACGTGTGAATAAGATTTGCTGAAATCTTACTCTGTTTAACGGGGCTAGGGATCAGAGAGACACCCTCCAGTTTAAGGAGGGCTCCCACCTCTCCTTTCTGGCTTCTTTCCAGGATGTGTGCGGCATTGAGACCAATACGTGGAGGACGAGGAGCACGGGCACTGTAGCAGCCTGGGTGCAACACTGGGTCTGGAGCTAATGGTCCATTCAGCAGGGTTAAAGATCCACTCTGAGAATTTCCCTCCAAACGACCCCGAGCTTCATAATAGATATAAATGACAGAGATGGACAGAGGACAGAGTGATGCATTCAGTATGAAGGCTTAATTAATAACTAGTGTTATTGTTTGATTGAATCACTCGCAAGTCCTTACCAGAGGCAGGTCGTTTGTAGTATTCAGGGAAGAGGGTGGGATCGGGTGGAATGGGCCCAGAGATCGTAGAAGGTCCTTCACACATGATGGCACTGAAAACACAGTGGATTAGTTACAGCTACTGCACAAAGTGATCCCTGATCTACTTATAATGATTGCCTAAACTTAAAAAGGTTTATTATGTTCGATTCAATTTAACAGCTTGTCTAGGTCTCGAATAGGAGCCGCGTGAAATCATGGGACAGAGGGGTAACCTCTGGTCAGCACCTATTATAAGCATTCTAATGCAAATAAGTTTGTAAGTGAGATTACACAGAGGCATTCAGACCATAGAGAGGAAATCCATGAGATGATAAAGTGATTAATATCAAAAGCTTGTCAAAGACCTAGCAAACTAACAACTACATCTGATAAAAACTACATTTTTTTTGCTGTTTATTTACTTGCACTTTTTGTACGGTGTCCTTGGGCGCTAGAAAGACGCCCATAAATAAAATCTATCATTATTATTATGTGTACATCAGTTATGTTAGAATTTAGAAAATAGTTCAGCATGAATAGGGCAGGATTACAAGCTCCAGAAACAAATGGGGTTACCAGTTTAGTCCTAGTTTTCTGCAAATGTCTTTCAAGTTTGCAGATGTCTTTCAAGTTTCAGTTGGATTACTTTCCTATTTTAATTGGATTACTTAATTTTAAGCGTATGTGTCAGATTTTAATAGCATTATTTCAGTTCTAAATTGAAGTTCTAATGGATTTTATGCTTTTAGTAATGCTATAACAAGTCCCTAATCGTAGACAGGAGACACTCGACAGGTCTAGCGTTAAATGCGTGCTTTTAATAAACCACAGTATGAAGCCAATGATCAAGAACCTTTAAAGAAATCAGAGTCTTACAAAACTGATTCATAATACATTTACCTTTTGTCTAAATGCGTTTTGAATACAGTTGTTTATTCTTCAGTTCACCGATCCTTGTAAACACGCCGAATGATGACGCATAGGCAAGCCTAACGCATCTCCATGGCAACGCCTTAAAGACACAGTAAGGGTAGACTTCTGTACACAATATGGACAAAAGAATTGGGACACACCTGTTTTAGGGTTTGGGTTGGGCCCCTTACAGCCAGTGAAGAGGAATCTTAATGCTTCAGCATACCAAGACATTGGACAACGCCAGGCCTCCAACTTGTAGAGATGGTGTTTCTGGAAATCCTTTTTTATTCCAGCATGACCACAAAGACAAGGTCCATAAGGATATCCTACACCTTTGGGAGGAATTGGAACAACGATTGCATAAATGCTCATTCAGTTTAAGAGTATCTCCTTTACAGTACAATTATAAGTGTTAGCAGGTAACAAGGTATTAGACATTTTCAAAGAAGTACTAATACAAGTATTTTATCTATTTTTACAATGGCGTATTTTTATATGTATAATAATAATAATAATAATAATAATAATAATTAAAAGAAGTCTTATGTGCATTCCATTCACCCTAGTAGTTCCCTAGTGGACTACAAATGGTGTTCAGACATTTACAGCTGATTCCAAACTACAGGGAGTGAAAATGTCCAGCTGGAAAGGAACTTCAAACTGTGCATTGAATAGTGAACAATGGTTTTGCAGGAAGTTGCAGGAAAGTTTAGCCACTGGTCATTGCATATCTCTTGAAGCGAGTGTGAGGCTTTGTGTTTGGTGGTCCACATCTGCTGCTCACTATGTAGGACATACATAACACTGTTTAGAGACCCTGTGGAATGGAACGTGACTACTATCTAGAAGAAAGGAAAATCAAAATAAGATCTCCAGCCTTTTTCTCCTAGAGCTCAGTTTAACATCCTGAGCTCAGTTTAACATCAGTATTTCTGATGAGACTGGAGCTACCAGTTTCAGTCAGAAAAACATGTTTGCTCATATCTTGCTTCTTTAGTTTAGTACTGCAGCTGCAAGTACTTACAAACACTAGGGGCAGCTGTTTCCCCAGTGATCAGAAGGTTGTGACTAGTGGCACCACTGAGGTACCCCTGAGCAAGGGACTGTCCTCACATACTTCTCCCCAGGCACCCCACTTCACACTGTTCACACTGTGTGCTGTGGTGTGGCCACGTGTGCCTATAAGGGGCTGCTTTGCTATACTTTACTTTAGCACTCAGTAGTGGCTCAAATAGCCCAAATAGTTTCAATAAAAATCAACTAAACTTGTCTCGTCCAGTTGTATTGTTGCTTTTGTTCTTTGTCCTGTTTGCACTTGTGGTCTTGTGTTCTATTCTGCTATTGTGTTGCACCATGGTCCTGGAGGCACATTGTTTTGTTTTTACTGTGTACTGTGTGTATATGGTAGTAATGACAATAAAACCTAACTACCTACCTACCTATCTACCAGATCTTCATTAATTTCATAAAGATTAGCCCAAGTAGTTTACTGTGATTTTTTGCCATATTTTTCCTTGAAGTCTGCATGTACATCTAAGTCATTGGCCAAATGTTAGCTACAAATACTTGGGGCAAATTTGACAAACAAATATACACATTCAACATTACAAAGTAAGTAAAAATATACTTCAAATATAAAAACTTCAGTAGATGTTAAGTGTTCTGCAGTGAAAACATGGAGAAAGTGATTTTTTGGATTTAAGTAAATGTGACAACTTCTGTCTATAATCAAACAATTATGCAGTAACGTCGAGCTATTGGTGCTCCTTTCTTTTACAGTGGGCAAAACTGCTCAAAACAAGCCTAAAACCAGATGACAAAGAGAACTCGGGCTCGGTTTCCATACCGTGTTGCTGCCTCAAACCACAACTCTGCCTAAAATATTCACTTCTTCAGTTGTTTTCTGCACACATGTTGTCTTCAGTTGTTTTCTGCACCACTGCTGTTGTTTTCTGCACACATGTGTTTTCTATCCCCTGCACCACTTTGGAGTGTTCTGTAAAAGAGCCTTTTAGGCCAAATTCAAACCAACATGCAACAGTTTTTGTGATCTGGAGGCTTGATTAAGAAAATCTGTTAAAATTGTTTAGTTATTCCACAATTCCTGTATTTTCTTGTCATCAGTTGTTTTTTCAGTCATCTACAACATCATCATATGACAACTGAGTTGATTTGGCTTATGTTTATAATGGCAAGTCCACTGAGACATTCTTGCATCATAGTAGATCTCAGGTAAGTTTTAATCAGTTTGAGCTTAGAGAAGCTTCTTTCAGCAGCAGCCAATGTAACAAGAAGGGTGGCAGAGATTCTCAAAGTAACCCACATGTTGGGGTAAATTTCTGACAGCTTCTTCTCATGCAGAAAGGTCAAAAGTTCCATGTTTGCCATATTCTTTGATGGCAATGGTGGGAAATTCTGCATTTCCTTTGCAAGTTCTGTGCCATCAGTGTCTGGCTGGCTGTCATGGGTCAGAGCAGTACTTAAAGTTTAACACTTTTGTAGCATGTCTTCTTCTCCTAAGTAGGGGAAATTGAGGAGCACACCAAACTTGTTATTCACCTCCAAGATTCTGAAATCTTTCATCAAGAGAAGAGATGGCAGTATCCACGACTACATTAAAAAATGTGGTTTCCATTTTGCGCAGTGCATCTTGCATGGGCTCATCTGGAGACTCAGCCAAAGTGCCTTTTTGTGGTTCTCAACCGCTTTTGTTTGAGTTCAGCCTCCACATACATCTCTTCACACATCTCCTTTGCAGTTGTCTCTGCATCAGAACATCCGGTGTTTCTGTAACTGGTGAGGGAATCTCTGGTTTTCTTCAGCAAGTCGACAGCCACATCAAGCTGCATGGAGGGTGACTGCATCAGTTTACTGACATACTGGATCTTGCTGAGAATGTCATACCATATGGCAGTACAAATGCAAAAGCGATACAATCCAATCTCCTCAGCCAAAGACTGGGCTTCAACTCTTACCACAGGGTCTGTAGTTGTTTCCCTCACCTCCAGAAGAGCCTCTCTGATTTGCCCAGCCTGATACCTTACTGCCTCTATGCTTTTTATTCTGCTTTCCCATCTGGTCTCAGCCCAAGATTTCAAGGTGATTTTCACATATTTCAGGAGGACATCCCACCTATGGGTGGAAGCTGAGAAGAGCTTGAATAACTTAGTTAAATGCCCAAAGTAGCCGAGGGCATCTGGTGAGCTTTTTGCGGCATCACCTACTACCAGATTTAAAGTGTGAGCACCACATGGAACAAAAAAAGCTTTTGAGTTCAGCTGAAGCAACTTTGCCTGAACACCTTTGTTTTTTCCCTTCATGTTGGTGCCGTTGCCATAAGACTGGCCTCTGCAGTCCTCAAATGGGATATTAAGTTCCTCTAGCCTTTTTAGGATTAGAGATGACAAATGTTCTCCTGTTGACTGCTCCGCAACAAGAAAGCCCAAGAAATGCTCTTTAACTTGTCTTCTTGTGACACTATCCTGACTATGATAGAGAGCTGCTCCTTATGACTCAGATCAGGGGTGCAGTCTAAAATAATGGAGAAATATTTGGATGTTTTGATGTCTTTCACAATATGTTCTACTATTTTAGAACTGATGGAGTCTATCAGTCCATTTTGGATTGTTTTGCCCAGATAACTGACGTGACTGCCAGCTCCACTTTCTACTCTACTGACATGTGACTTCATCACTCGATCAAATTTGGCCATAAACTCCACCTATTAGAAATTTCCATTGTCTGGTTTAAATAATGTGTCTGTGGACCCCCTAAAAGCCATGCTTCTTGTTTCTTTCAGCTAAAGACTGATTTATTGCACCAGTCGATGTAGGACATCACGCCACCGTTTTCTCTCAGCCTCAGCAGGTGTCATCTCTTGTATGTCTGTTGTGAGCCCTTTCGCAAAACAGACCTCCAAGTCCTTCCATGTTGCCATGTGAGCATTATGTTCCTGGCTATCCTCGTGGACCTTGAGCAAGTGACTTGCATTTTTCCAGTCCTTTAGTCCTTCCCTATTCAGTTTGTACTCTCTTTTAGAAAAGATTTTGCAGCAGAAGCAGTGCAGGGTATCATCATTTCTGACTTTTTTCTGACTTTTTCTCCATGACTGTTAAAATAGTCATGTTGACACCTTTGTCCGTCCTTTTGTTTTGGGAATGTGAAGCTGTTTTCAATTTGAAATGGACCTCTGTGAACCAACTCTGTTCGTACCTTATCAGTTAGAGGAGATGGCCAGTCAGCAGGGTCTTCTGGAGCGGAAGATACGCTTGATGCTGCTGCATCATTGCTGAGGTGCGCTGCTGAGGTGGAGGCGACCGGAGGATTTGCAGGGGTGGGACTGAGAAACCTCAGCAGTGCATCTGAAGACAGAAGAGGAGTATGTGACACCAGTCAAATAATAAACACATGATTTCAAGAATAAAATGAAATGAAATAAAAAATGAATCGTGGAGTCCGATCGTGGAGCCCGGCCAGGAGACCACGCAACGTAAAAACAAGTGAACCGCAAACCACAGAGTACATTTACGTGGATAGATCGCATGTCGTTAAAAAAATAGCTGTTAGCCTATCATCCATCCCCACTGTGGCATTTGGTACTTGACTGACATACAGTTCAGCCAGTCTGAGATCTCGTCTTTTTTATGAGGCCAAGTGTCACCGGGCATGCTATGTCAACCGCGCGAGCTACTGCAAAATTCCAGTGAACAAATCACCTAGTTTGCAGCTTCCAATGTATTTCTACTAAAGAAAGAGTCTAAATATGAGTGGAGAGCTGGACCAAGTAAGAAACTAAAAACGTAATTCGGAATGGGTGGAGGATTTTTTTTCACAATGTCATATTCAAAGTGTGTCTGTCTGATATGCCAATCTACTATCGCTATTCCGAAAAAAAGGAAATGTGGAGCGACACTTTCGGATGGGGACAGACTTGACTATGGGGACGGACCTCCGCGCTCAGCCCTAAGATGCACTTTGGACGAAGTACTGGAAAGCAGCAGCCTGTGTCGTCTCCTTGTTTTATTAACCTGTTTCCAGGTCAGTACTGAGTAAACCCTCCCGTCCTTGTTGTAGTGTCTGCAACTCGTGACTTACGTTTATTTGATCACTTGTTTTGTGTTATTTTGAACTTTTAAGTATAAAAGTTATATTAGAAAGTTTGCCATCGTATAAAGCGGCTAGCTGAGGTAAACGTTCGGCTGCTGTCAGTGGCGGCAAGCTGAAGCGCTTCAGACGGTTAGCTGCCGTCTCCTAGCTAAGTAGCTAACTGCTAACCTAGCGTTGTGAGCTCCCGGACACTGTTTTTAGACAGTTATTTCACAAAGTTTAATAAGTATAAATACGTTCACCCACTCTCACTGATACACACACACTCTCAATCTCTCCCATATAAACACACACAAGCTCTCTCTCTCTCTCATATACACACACAGGCTCTCTCTCTTTCTCTCTCTCTCTCTCTCTCTCTCTCTCGCGCGCGCACACACAAACATACACACAAACACGCCCTCCCCAACCCTGGTCATAATTATTCTGATAAGGAATACGAGTATAAATAAATCAATATATTGATTTAAGGAATGGTATTTTGTAAAGTATGGAGACTACATGTTAAGAAACACAGTTTTGATGCAAGTCATCCTTTAGCAATATGCTAAGCTAGGATAGTGAAATTCATGGTTTTCATCTAGAATATATTGAGTATAAGATGTGTTAAAGTTGTTAATGTTGTTTCATAAGTAACTTTAAATGGGTTAAGTGTTTTATAGTAACGAACTGAACATATGTGTTGTTCTTAGACTTTGTGGACAGTGTGGAATTCTAGTCAGTATGAATATTTAATTAGGGGGTTTATTAGGCGGCTATAGGTAGCCTGTATTTAAATACTATGGAATTTCATGTCATTGCACTATTCAGCCATAGTGGCCTTTCATCACTTGTGTAAAGGTGAAAACGTGAATGTATGAATGTATTTGTAACTTAAAGGTAACTTTATTGAACATATTCACTGATGAACCACACTCAGAAAAAAGTAAGATATTTTGCTATTATTGTAAAGGTGAAAACGTGAAAGTATGAATGTATTTGTATGAATTACATAAAGATAACTTTATTGAACACATTTACTGATGTTTTGCTATTACTGTTAGCAAATAAAGAGATGCACTTTGGATATGTTTAGCATTTTTATTGTTGGTAGATCATTTTGACTATAATTTTTAAAGTACCTCGCAAGCCAAAAAAGAGCGGGCACCCCTGGTATAGACCATCATTAGCAATAGAATTAGTCATACTGAAGAGCTCAGTGACTTTAAGTACTGAGGTTTGTCTTAAGTATTTGACAAACCTTAAGCTTGAACTTGAAACTTAAATCGTGCTTCACTACTGGACAGTGAATTTGGGTTTTTAAGCCACAAATGAACAGTATTTTGAACATATGGTATTTTTGAGCACAGAGCACAGTATTATATAATTTGCAATATTTAGCCTTGGTTTGTTTAACATTTTATATCTTTATATATATTTTCACAAGGTACACTATATGAACAAAAGTACTGGCATGCCTGACCATAACACCAACAGGGACTTTGAAGACATTGCATTCAAATCCATAGACTTTAACATGGAGTTGGGCCCCCTTTGCTGCTATAACAGCTTCCACACTTCTTGGAAGGCTTTCCAAAAGATTGTTAAATAGGGCTGAGGTCAGGACTCTGTGCAGGCCAGTGAAATTATTCCACACCAAACTCATCCAACCATGTCTTTAGGGACCTTACTTTGTGCAATGGGACACAGTCATGCTGGAATAGAAAAGGGCTTTTGCCCCAAACTGTGTCCACAAAGTTAGAAGCATTAAGAATTTTATTCTTAATGCAATTCTAATGCAATTCTAATATTGTATTAATGCAATTGAGAATATTGTCCCAATACTTTTGTCCATATAGTGTATCTGTCGTAACACAGTACTCATTCAGATGTCGACTGCACTAAATGTCACCTTGTCCCGTTGTTTTATTGCTAGTGTTTTTCTTGTTCTCTTTGCACTCTGTGTAGTCCTTATGTAGTCTTGTGTCTCTGTTTTTGTTCTTAGTGGGGCTGTTTATGTTCTTTGTGGTGCTCCATGGTCCTGGAGGATTATTGTTTCATTTCACTGCGTCCAGTGTGTGTATATGGCTGAAATGACAATAAACCTATTTGATCGGACTTGACTTGATAGCGGGGTGGCTGGTGGCCTGGTGGTTAGGGATCTCCCCCTGCAATTGAAAAGTTGTGAGTTCGAAGGACTCCTAGGACTGCCCCTGGCACCACTGAGGTACCATTAAGCGAGGTACTGTCCCCACACACTGCTCCTCGGTACTGTGTTCCTTACTGCCTGCCGCTTCATATGGTGAATGGATTAAATGCAGAGAACAATTTAATGCTGTTCACACTGTGTGCTGTGGTGTGTTCACGTTAAGACACTCTACTTTACACTTGACTTTACTTTAACCAGACGGTTTATTCAGCCCCACAAAAACCTTGACAGGACACGGGAGAGCGCCACAGCGCGCATGCGCGCTGCGTGTTCTCCCGTCTTTCCTCCTGTTTCTCCTTCAGCGTGTCCTCCTCTCAGAGTCCAGACGGGAGCCTCGGAACCGAGTCAACGGTAAGAGCATGTGGACGGGCCGGCCGGCCGGTGGGTCAGCCGTGCATGTAGAGAGATGACGCCTGACTCTGAATTTAACATGCCAGCAGGGAAAGAGAGAGAGAGATATGGAAAGGGAATTATACATGAGGGAGAGCTTATACTGAGGCCGTTACTGCTTGTCTTATTACAATATTCCGGTCCACCTTAAATATCGCAGTTACTGCCAGGCGCTTTAACTGCGCCACTTAAGGTGGCACGCAATATTGTCCCAGCTCTGTGGCACACTCTAATCCATTTGCGTATTTTAATGGGTAGTTTTAGTGTTTGCGTCCGTCCGTCAATAACATTTTGCTCTTAAAATATTATTACAGTTGTGCAGCGAGAAAATATAATGTTGCAACGAAGCAGAGGGTTCGTGTATGGGCCTGCAGACTAATGCGTGCATGCGTGCTCGTCCCATAACTGCACTTTATTTGCAAACTGACGTTTAGACATTATTTTTGATGAACAAAGACGGGCAGTTCGTGTTTTTCTGACGCGGCTGGGCTCTGATGTAACGGAGAGCAATTAAATAATCACCCTCCCCCAGCCTACGTAGACCATTGTGTACATTCAGAACAGACTATACCAATCTTGGGATATTTGTAGTAAACTGTAAAATTAAACTTTCCGGGCTGTTATAAGGTTATAATTTGTTCTCTTTAACAGGAGCTGGGCGTTGTTTGTGTTGGAGTCATGCGCACTGCAGTGGACTGTCACAGAAGGACACCACTGCCTCTTTGTTTTATTGTTTGTGGGTTTTAATGGGTTTAAAACTGACCTGAGATGAAATTATATTAAACGCAATAATCTGTAGCTGCTCTTAAATATATCCATGTGGCTGATGTAACGGGATGTGTGTGTATATATATATATATATATGTGTGTGTGTGTGTATACATATATACATATACATATACATATATA
>JBBPCX010000016.1:8094207-8135678 GCA_037974365.1 Hydrocynus forskahlii
AGAACTTGACTGGCCCACACAGAGCCCTGACCTCAACCCAATCCAACACCTTTGGGATGAACTGGAATGGAGATTGCGAGCCTGGCCTTCTCATCCAACATCAGTGTTTGATCTCATAAATGTTCTACAGAATGAATGGGCAGACATTCCCACAGAAATCTTGTGGAAAGCTTTCCAAGAAGAGTGGAAGCTGCAAAGGGGACCAGCTTTACATTACACTATATGTATTTGAATGCAATGTCATTGTCAGTGTCTGTGTAGTGGTCAGGCATCCCAATACTTTTGTCCATATAGTGTATGCAGCAACTTACAGTGTTTTATTTCTGTGCAATATTACAACTAAATGTGGTAACATTAATATTAATGCTGCTATGTCTATTAGTAATATTTAATATTCCTACTAGACATTTCTAATTCAGCCTTTTATTTGTTCCTGTTCATTTCCTTGGTTGTAAGGACATATAATTTAGTCACAGTTGGATTAATATTTACAACAATATTAAACTGACCTGTTCGATTCTAGAGACATTTAGCCAGTTGGAATTCACAGTGGTAGTGAATGGAACCAGACATCTGCAGAGTTTAATACCTCTGAAATCTTGCTCAGTGACTGCATAAAGTGACTGCATTAAATTATTATGAGGTACTGACAAGGAGATACCATGTAGTATAATAAGAGAAAATAGCTCTCAAAGAAAACTTTCACCACTATGAACATATGACCGTGACCACTCTCTGATAATGATATTTTAAGATGTAGACTTTTTTGACCTTAGGTTCCTGTCAGAACTGCTGTAAAGAAATCAGTTTTCTCTACAACTAACAGATAAACCACTCAGTGATGTGTAGAGTGTATTTCATTATTCTATTATGCTCGTTCTTTACTTTAACAAGTGTAGAACACCTATAATAAAATAAACCGTTAATAACATTTATTATAAAGTTAATATACTCAATTCATCATATTACAAAAGTAGAGGTTACATTTTAATGCAGATAAATTGACAGAAATGAGTGTAAATAGGTCAGAATTGTATTATTTATCATTTAGATTTTTAACGTGTGTCTATTCAGCAACCCGGGTCATTTGTCAGGCTGGATGTTTTAAATTCTAATAGTGAAAAACAGGTGACTCTATTAGTCATGATGTTTGGAGGCCTAGATTAGGAACCCCCAGTGGTTAGTGGTGGTGGCCTGTATCTGTGTGTGCTATATAGAATTGTGTATGTGTGTTTGTGCAGTTTTTGGTGGTGTGCTAGTAGAGGCTGTCCAGTGTTAAATGTGAATGTTCTGTGTCTCTGACTCAATAGTACCTTATCTGTCCCTGTCACATACCGCCCAAAGTGACACTACACCAAACAGACATGTAGAATGAAGGGGGGTTACTGCACCATAAGACCCTTTCAGAACAAAGCGCCGCTGCAGATGCCACAGATGCACCTCCGCTTGTCATTTATAGCCTTTCATTACTCAACAGTAGGACCTACTTCTTCTAAACACACGGCTTCCAGAGTCCAGCAGTTCTAGATACTGATGTGTCAGCAGTTGACATTCCTCACTCTCTCCCCCTCTGTGTTTATTTCTGCCTCTATCAGTCTCTTAGACTCTGAGTTTGGCTCCTTTGCTCTCCTTCAGTATCTCTTTGTCTCTGCTTATGTCAGTCCCGCTACATATCCTGTCTTTTATAGGGATGCTACTGATCCGGTGTCCAGTTTCAGGATGCCAGCAACAAATTGCTGGATCAGAGAAACTGTAATTTTGCCAAATGTGAAGCTGAAGAAGATATTTCTCTGTTTTGGTCAAAGTTTAACAGAGCACAGAGAAAGCTGTGGTTTTGTATGAGTCATGTTGTTGGATATGTATTTGTTACTATAGGGTATTATGCATCGAGTAGAGCTGTATTTGAGCATGGCATAGTAGGTGAGCAGTGTAATGTGTAAGTTAAAATGAAGTTTGAAGTTTAGCAGTATTTAACAAAACATGACATATACCAGCACTAGATATGTGCAGTCAGACTTGGCAAAGATTGAAATCTCCCCATTTTTGCTCCAAACATGCAATTGGCCAATGCATTTTGACTGATCTGTATTTCAGTTTTACGATTTGAAGCAGGTAAACGCGTGAACATTCAAATAGCCAATTGTGTCTTACGGTTGACGTAGGACATTATTTGATTTTAATTATTTAAAATAGGCAGTTCTTTTGTCATACAAAATGCAAGTTTAGTATTAAATAATAAATTAAAGAGAATGTAATCCTATTTAGATTTGCATTGGTATGTATTTTTAGCTAGTGGAAAGGACTGGAGATCTGCTAGTGTGTTTCATGTGTGCACACAGTGGCCTAGTGCCTGTAAAGAACTCAGAATCTGCCACAGAAAAATGAAGATTGGTGCATGGTTCACCAACAGGGATTGGAAATAGGTTTTATTTTCCTAGATGCTGATGGTTAAATGTATCAAATTAAAAGGATAAGATGTAAACAAGGACATTCAGAATGGGTTTGGTGAGAAATGTTCGATTCTAGAGACATTTAGCCAGTTGGAATTCACAGTGGTAGTGAATGGAACCAGACATCTGCAGAGTTTAATACCTCTGAAATCTTGCTCAGTGACTGCATAAAGTGACTGCATTAAATTATTATGAGGTACTGACAAGGAGATACCATGTAGTATAATAAGAGAAAATAGCTCTCAAAGAAAACTTTCACCACTATGAACATATGACCGTGACCACTCTCTGATAATGATAGTTTGAGATGTAGACTTTTTTGACCTTAGGTTCCTGTCAGAACGGCTGTAAAGAAATCAGTCTTCTCTACAACTAACAGATAAACCACTCAGTGATGTGTATAAACAGACAGGCCAGCAGGCAGAATTCTGGAAAGCATGTCCCATTTCGTAACCCCTGTCTTCTGTCACATGGGGGATGGGTGTCAGTTTTGCCCCACTATTTATAGAATGTGTGTCTTGGGACATGGGGGTTCTGTGTGTGCGACGCAAGACTGGAAATTTGTGGTCTTCTATAAGCAGAAGGTCAGCCCTTTGGAACAGAGCCCTTCCCATGCACAGATGTCAGGGTGACGTTGCCATGGGGATTTGGTGGGGAGGAGCAGAAGGCGCTCCTCACTTTCCCTTGGGGTTTCATCTTTTGTTCCATACACCATTCATTGCCAGAAGTGTGCCACAAAGCAGGCTGCAAAGGTGAACTGGAGCTAGGTCATGGTATTGATTTGAATGAAAATCGGGTGACGCAGGCAGGGCAAGAGGAATATAATCTGTAGGCCACTCTTATGGCAATGATCATATGACATGGTGCCCAGAAAAGCAGTAGTACAGTTGTACTGCTGTTGTTGTTTTTGGCATAATGGACATATATATAATTATCCAAGCATTATTTTGCATCTATTTTGGACACCTTGTTTACACCTGGTCACTTCATGTGGATTGAGTGATAAGATTTTAACCACCTACATTTACATTTGACAGTTAAACATCTAGGGTCGGTTTCCCAGACAGGAATTAAGCCTAGTCTTGGACTACCCTTTCCTTTTCGTGGAAAATCTCTATTCACAGCACTACATAATCCAGGACTAGGCGTAATACCTGTCCGGGAAACCGACCCATTGAGTTATTCAGATTTAAATGAATTTCTATATCACATGCGATATGCTCATAACAGACTGGGACCACCTCCTGAAGTGGTTTGAGTTATAAAATTTAAAAGTGAAGTTTCTTTATTACAGCAGCACCATTAGCCCTGTTTAATTGGATTTAGTACAGCACAGGTATGTGATATGTTTAAATAAAAGCATATTTTGAAGACATTTTGTCTTAAGTGTCTAAGTATAGGAATGTCGAAGTGTAAGTGATATGGTACTTTTCCATATTTCCCTTCATTCATCTTTGGATGATGCCTGTCTGCGCATCATCCTGATATGGTCACGTGAAATTACCAGGTGTGGAGCCTTTTAGCATTTAACTTATTTATCCAGCATGATTTACATCAAGCTGCTTGTTTTGAAGAGAATGCCTTGATGTCTTAATAGATTACAGACTACACTGAGCCTTATTGATATATAACCAGTCAACGTGTTCATGGCTAACGCTGTGTGTTTACTCATTCGGCCCTCTATCCACCTTAAAGAACGATACCTGAGAAAGGAGCAAAGCAGGGTTTAAAGATGGAAAGAGAGGAGGACAAGAAGAAAGAGAGTAAGCCCTGCTCTCACTGCCATACGAAGACGTGCGGTGAGTGGAGGAGAGGGGGAGTAGCCAAGAGACACAGATGTCATCAGAGCCACTGGAGAGAGTTCTTAAAGACAGAGATGGAAAAAGAAGAAATGTAGCATGAGGAAAAATATCAGATTGGTCAAATGAACATCCGAAAGTGGCTCTGATGTCATTGGAGTGGTGCTCTCTGAGGGCCCGTGTATTGCACCAAAGCTCGCCCCAGTAGTTCTGATGTGTGCATTAGTTGCTTGGCATCTCCAGGTGTTTTGTGAATGGGCCTGGTCACACCTGGAGTAGTTAGCAGCTCTGCTGTGGTTCGTTCAGCAGCATTTGCCCAGTAGAGGCACAGAGAGATGGGATATTTCATGAAAGCTGGGTTGCCCAAACTGTGGTCCGTGTCATTTAAACAACAACCTAATGCACTGGTGCCATGCTAATTCTTGTCTTGTCTACTATGAATAAGCATGGATGTTCTACATGCTAGCATGGAAATCTCTCTATTCTAGTCTGTATTTTTGTTTATTACATTGCATCATGAAAATCAGAGATAGGAAAATTACAGTCCAAAAAATCAGTCAAATGCTGTTGTGTTCAAAAGTTTTGCTTAATTTTAAAATAAAAAAACACTTTTCTGCAACAAATGTGCTTCATGGTAGCATGTTGCCAAGAATTTATTTTAAAAAGTCACAGCTGCTGTTGGCACAGCAGGAAAATTTGGAAGGCAAGAAGTCATGACCATCTACTGGTTAACTCTAGTGTTAGCGTTCATTCGTCAGTTTGATCAAGTCAGGCCCTTTTACTCAAGTGCAGAACTTCTCCCCCATTTGAATGACATGTTTTCAAATGTACAATTCTGTAAATGGCTAAATTTTCGTTCAAGCCACAGCTGTTTTTTTCCTTCCCCATGGGTAACTGAATGTTCATTAATTGACTTTGCTAACCCTTCATTAACTTTTCCTAATACGTGAATATCAAAATTAATCAGACATACTGTTTACCTGTTATATTTTTAAACTATGGGTGACTTTTAAGTGTCTCATTTTGTAAATGATATATGTAAATTATATTTGGCATTTTATAAGAAACCGTAAAGCACTGTTTAACTACAAATCTTAATAAATGTATATATTGATAATATATCTGGATTGGTATCCATGTAAAAGCTTTCACATTGATTGGTTATTTTTTGTGTACAAATGTAGACTAAGACATTTGGGTGCAGCAATCACCAGAATAAGTTTTGATCCGTGAGTGAGCGCCAAAGATGTTGATCGAGAAAGGTCAACTTAGTTGCCCAATCGTGGAATGGACTGTTGTGCTATTTTGAGGTCCCTGACTTAGAAAGTCGGATCACCTTTCAACTGAAAATGTTTGGGCACCCCTGCTTTAAAGGGTTCTTTTTTTTTTTTTTGCTTCGGGAACCAATCATGCAACAGGGCAGTAAACGGATTTGGGCCTTTGGCTGTAGTTTAGGCGTGATGTGTGTGGGATTAATGTCGCACAACCCTGCTGATCAAAGTAGTTGGTCCTGTAAATCTGGCAAACCCTGACTTAATAGAGCTTAACATTGGGGGACCTGGACTGTACAACTTGTGTGTTGGTGACTAAGGGTTACATGTTATTCAGTTACTTATGTGTCCTGTGTCTCTTCCTCTCTTCAGCTAGCATGGCCGTCCCTCCTGCATACTCTGATCTTGGCAAATCTGCCAAAGATATCTTCAGCAAGGGCTATGGTGAGTGACCACAACCACACACACACACACACACACACACACACACACACACATTCATAAAAGCTGAAGTGAGCTGTCTTTGTCGGTAAGTCAGCTTGGCTTGGACTTGTCTTAGATCTCCCTTGAATTTAATACAGACAAACTCCTGGTCTGTGTAACAGCAGTACTCTGCTTACTCAGGAAAATAAATGCTGCTCATGCAGCCAGAGAGACAGATGGGCAGGTTTATATAGCAGTGGGAAGTCTCTGTAGTAGAATACTAGTGCTAATGAGGCCTATGCTGTATCTTTAAAGGGAAATTTCACTGATTTTTGGAAAGAAATCTGCAAAATTCAGTGGTAAACTATAAACAACATTGTTCATATTAGTTTGATGTGACATTGTAGAGAAACAGGCCCTCCCAGGTTTCTTTACAGTGGTAGTGATAGGAACCAGAGACCAAATATAGTAATTTCGTTTGGTGATCGATAAAATGTTTGTAGATGGGGGAACCCACCTTGCCAAAATGGGTGTATCCTATCTCTTATCCTCACTGGGAAAATAACATCCTGTGAACAAACATAACCAGCTGGTCTGTGAATATGGACTGAAGCCATATCTGCTAAGCTTGAGTTTTATACCCAGCCCTAATGTCATTCTTCTCTTCCCCTGTCCTTTAGGCTTCGGAACAGTTAAACTGGACCTCAAGACGAAGTCCCAGAGTGGAGTTGTGAGTCACTTTCTCTCTTTAATTTCTTTTTCAAGCTCCCGTTTTTCATCAGTTTGGGAAAGGGCAAGTAGTTGCTGCTTTTCCACGTGAGAGATGTTTTCCATTCATCCTATGCTGTGCCATTCGTATAGCGGGTTTATTTTAAGGAGCGTTCAGTGACTCATCCACATTAGCCTGCGGCCTGGGCTGAGAGGGTGTAAGAATGTGTGTGAGTGTACGTGAGCACATGGTTTAGCCAGGCTGAACCACATTTCTTGCCTATTCATGTTCCCCATTACTTTTTCTCTGCATGCCTGGATCAATATCCTTACCATGTTTTCCACCCTTTGACTTATATACACTACAAATTTGAATAAAGTCATTTGTGTCTTTATGCACATATTTCTACTAACTATCTCTGTTTCTCTCTGCCTTCCTCTTGCTTGCTTTTTTCTGGACTTGGTCAGATGGTAAGAGTGTGTTTGTTTCTCGGTGTTTGTGTATTTAAGCGAGAGAGTGTGAGAAAGACTGTTTGTTTGTATAAGAGGATGTGCGGGTTGGCCTTTCTTCTCACAGACATCAGCTCAGCTTCCCCCCAACTGGCCCAATGCAGCTGATCACACTATTGTGGAGCTCAAGTGATATTAATAAAAGGATGTCCTGCCAGTGCTTTTCCCTATTGGTTGTTCCATTTCTTGATCAATGTCTTCCTAAAGCTTGTATCCCAAAGACATAAGCCCCCACTCCCATATTTGTCCCACTCCCTGCTTTACTGCTCAGTCCAATACTGTAAAAGGTCTAACCCCAAGAGATGCCCCTAAACCTGTTTACATGACAGTATGACTTCTCTGTCCTGTTTTTCTCCCTCGTTTCCCTTTAATGCAGTTCTTTCTCTTTTCTACATTGGAACTTGTCTCTCTTCTTCCCTCTTTCTTTCACTCTTCTCAATTACCATCTTCTATCTCTCTCACTCGATCTACATGCAGGAGTTCTCGACTGGGGGATCCAGTAACACAGACACAGGGAAAGCGTCTGGTAATCTGGAGACTAAGTACAAAGTGAAGGAGCTGGGCCTGACCTTCAACCAGAAATGGAACACCGACAACACTCTGACCACCGAGGTTACCATGGAGGACCAGGTGAATGACCCACCACACACAGAGATCATCATAACTAGGGCTGGCTTGGATAATTTGAAACGTCATGTATTTATTCGTTATGTTAGTATTTAAGCTCAACATGCTGCACCACTTTCGTATTGGTAGTATTGTGTGATAGAGGGAGACTTAGCTAACAGGTGGAATTGGCAGTGACTAAACTGGTGAGGATATAGTCGTATGCAAAGGCTTTTAATGTCACTGCTGAAGTTAAAAGAGCAGTAATGCCTCGGAAACTGATCTACCATTGAGGCACAAGTTTGTTGAATCATCTCAGGCATGTAAATATAGTGATCCTTATAAGAGTATTGTTTGGTAGGTTAGTCTCATGGCAGAGTTCAGAACATCTTCATTATGACCGGTATACACTGCAGCCTACTGGACATATATTGTAACCTTCAATAACAAGCATGCTTAAAATTATTGTTAATTACGAAAAACATATTATTTTTGAATGGTTTGGTGAATACAAGTGCTCAAAACCAGTAAAATGCTGTTCCAGCCAGCCCTATTTACAGCTCTCCAGCATGTGCAGAAATGCCTCTATTAAAAGTATTGTGTGTGTACATTGTGCTTTATGTCTGAGTTTCTGGCTAATTTTGTTCTTTGTGTTTGAGTAGCTGGCTAAGGGGCTGAAGCTGGGTCTGGACACCTCTTTTGTGCCCAACACAGGGTAAACTGGCCTGTTTTCTTCAGAAGTACCTCTTCAGTTTAATCAGACTATTACACAATTAATGCTGTTTCATACTGAAAATATGTTTTACCTGGATATCTACACAGTCAGCTTGACTGAAAGATCATTCATGTAAAATTGAATTGAATTTTACCTCCCAAGTTTATTTGGTGACTGTTGGTTGCCTCCTACCCGCACCCACAATCCCCCCTCTTTCTCTCTCTGTCTCTCTCTCTCTCTCTCTCTCTCCAGGAAGAAGAGTGCTAAGCTGAAGACAGGTTATAAACGTGACTACATGAACGTGGGCTGTGATATAGATTTTGACCTGGCTGGGCCTACAGTGCACGCTGCAGCTGTGCTGGGTTACGAGGGCTGGCTGGCTGGTTACCAGATGGCCTTTGACACTGCCAAGTCCAAACTGGCTCAGAACAACTTCGCCCTGGGCTACAAGGCCGGTGATTTCCAGCTGCATACCAACGTGTGAGACATCAGAAACCCTTCCTTCACTCTAGTGTTATAATTGCTTGAGATGTATAGTCATGATGCCCATGGAATCTGATCAAAAATATATTTAAAACACATTTACCAAAAAATAGGGCCCCATGTGGGCGCGGTGGGTAGCAGGGTTGTGGGTTTGAATCCGGGTCCTGGTCTTGTGTGTGCAGAGTTTGCATGTTCTCCTCGTGGTGGTGTGGGCTTCTTCTGGGGTCGCAGGTTTCTCCCACAGTCCAAAGACATTTGCGTCAAGTGTACTGGGGATTCTAAATTGACTGCGGATGTGAGTGTGTGAGCGAATGGTGTGTGTGTGTGTGTGTGTGTGTGTGCCCTGCAGTGGGCTGGCGCCCCACCTAGGGTGAGTCCCTGCCTCGGAGACCCTGGGATAGACTCCGGGTACCTGTGACCCCAGTAAGGGTTTAAGCAGTTACAGAGAATGAATGAATTAACAAAAAATAACAAGTATTAATTTAATATTATAATTAAAACAAAATATGGCCTGAAAACTTTACCAAGACAGAGTAACCCCTTTGCCTACCAGATGAGGACAAGGTTGAAATTGTGCCTGTAGTAAAAATGTCCGAAGGACCACTGTACAGTGTACTTTGAAATTAGATGTTATATACGTCAAGTATAATGTAGATGAGAAATACTCTTCTGAGGAACCGTATAAGTGAATATTACAAGACTGATCATCACTATAATTAATGTAAACCATGATTATGTGTGTTGTTTCCAGTAATGATGGTACAGAATTTGGAGGCTCCATCTACCAGAAGGTGAACGACCAGTTGGAGACGGCAGTAAATCTGGCCTGGACGGCTGGCAGCAACAACACACGCTTTGGAATCGCTGCTAAATACCAGCTGGACAAGGACGCCTCTATCTCTGTACGTCCCTAAAAACTCTCTTGGTTGTCTTCATTCTAAATCAGGTGTGCCCAGTCTTGTCAACAAAGGACTGATGTTGCTGCAGATTTTCATCCAACATTGCGGGAACCTGCATGATCAGTTCTTTACGACCAACTGATTTAACAAGAGCAATACCTTTAGAGCAAAAACAGTCTGGACATCCCTGTTCTAATATTACAGCATAGGCTTCAACCTCTAGCCCCCTCAGTACCATAAACACCATGCTCTAGATCCCAAACTGCATATCAGTAATGCTGTTACCCAGAAACCTTATCTTTATAACCTTTGTAAGAGCTCATTGCCTGTTGGTGTAATTGGATGTTTGTGTTCCTCTGCAGGCTAAAGTAAACAATGCCAGTCTGGTTGGAGTTGGATACACACAGGCTCTGCGGCCAGGTAACCACACAGTGTTTGTACATGATCTTGATATGGTAATATGCATGAAATTGATGTTATGATACGCATATACTTATTTTCCACCCCAAAAATAGGAGGTTGTGAGATAGTATGAGTTAATCAAATACATTGTATGTGCTTATCGTGTCTCTAAGAACCTTCACCTTCCCAGTTTGGTATTATTGTATGATAAAAGGTGGAACTGGTAGTGACTAAATAGGAGAGGATATAGTCAAGACGCAAAAGTTTGGGCTCCCCTGGTCAAAATCCATGTTTTAAAATAGATTTTTTCAGTAAACCTCTGTGGAGAACACACTCCTACACATACACATATAATAATGCACAATTACTGTTTAATTACTGAATTTGACATATTGAAAAAATGTGGCCTGAGCAGAAGTTATGACACGTTTAATGTTATGCTTTTTTCAATATATTAAACTAAGCTTATATTAACGGCAGACTGAAATGTGCAGAAAATGACATATTGACAAGTTTTTTTCTGTTAAGGACACATTCGCTATATTTACTTAGAAATTTTGGGCAATACATGTTTGTTTTGTTAGAATAAGTACAACTTGATTTATAATCTTTTGTAGCATTATTTATTTTTATATGTAAGTTGGAATATTCCTCTGCTCAATTAAAAAACACTCCATAATATTTTTTACTTTTTGTAGATACATTAACCAATCTTGTAAACAAATGCACTAATTATTCTTTCACAATTAGCTGTTCAGTTTTGGCCTTTTTAAAATAAGAAAAACAATCAACATATATGAAAAACAAAAACAATAAAAACAATACATATTAAAATCTATGTATAATTCCACTCCCAGAATTAGATGTATGTTAATGTATGTCCGTTGTGTGCCTCAGTTCATTATGTGGTACTCTTTCACTCTTTCCCATCCCTTGTCTTGGCATATTGTGCCAGTATATACTCTATACTACCTACAGTAGACTGTATACTGCATATTGTACCAGTACAATATATATATCATACTCGTAAATACATCATACACATACTGTATGCGCCATACTGTACCAGTATGCACTGTGTACTGCTTACTATACCAGTATATACTGCATACTGCATGCTACTCATTGCATTCGTTGCATTATAGGACACAGTAAATCATGAAGATATCTCTGGGTATACATTACCAGTCATATGTTTGGACACTTTCTCATTCAATGTTTTTCTTTGTTTTTATTATTCTCAACATATTGAAAACAAAAGGATGAATGAACAAAGAGTTATACAAACCAGAATATGTTTTGTAATACGGTAATGATGAACTGTTTAGTTAAGTGGTTCTTGCCATAATGTGGAGTAGAACCGTAGTGGAACAGATTTATTAACTATATACCAACCAACCATCACAACTGATGATCCCAAACGCATGAAGCAGTCAAGAAATTCCACTAACAAACTCTTGATGATCCTGTTAATTAAATACCAGGTCAATTCCTCATTAATCTGATTGAAAAAATGCCAAGAGTGTGGAAAGCTGTCATCAGAGCAATAGGTGATGTTTTCAATATCAATATACAATGTAGCCAATAATAAAAACAAAGGAAATTGTTGAATGGGAAGGTGTGTCCAAACTTTTGACTGGTAGTGTACACTAGAATATGTGACCAGAAGAGTACATCATCTGGGGGCCTCTGTCGTATTGGAGAAATTCATTTTGGTCACATACTCCATACTGCTTACATTTGGGCTCAGTCAGCATGCATATAGTTCATAATTCCAGCCCTAGAATTAGATGTATATTGATGTGTGTCGGTTGGGTGTCTCAGTTCATTGTGTGGTACTCTTTTGCCCTTTCTCTCCCCATCTTGTCCGCTAGGTGTCAAGCTCACTCTTGCAGCTCTGATCGATGCAAAGAACTTCAACGCTGGTGGACACAAGGTTGGCATTGGCTTTGAGCTGGAGGTGTAAAGATGGAGAGAGCAGCAGGAAGACAAGCGGCACAGATGGAAACCAAGACACTCTGACCATACAGCTGACTATATAACCCCCGCAGCCTGCAAGATTACATGGACCCGTTTTCCACAACTGCTCATTTTGCATACTCATGTTTCAAATGCGACTGTAGGTTTTGATCCTTTGCAACCTCCAGTCCCTTAACAGGATTGTCAGTCATGTGACCAGTGCTGTTCCTGGCTACACCATGTGTTACGCCATCACTGTAGCTGCAGCATGTCCTGTAGACAGGGTTCACTCGAAGGTCCCTTTTAATTTGTTCTCACTCCTCCTCTGCTATGAGCATTTTCTTTTTCACTGCACTGAGTTATTGATACACAGGTTATTTGTTGTGTGTAATATTAATTTCAATTCGGTTCTGAGAGGAAGCTTGAGGCAGTTTTTCTCTTTTTGCAGTCCAAGTTCTGGGATTTAAAAGCTTGCAGTTCTGATTTTCAGTACTTGTGGAGAAGAAAGGTGGCTACAGGAAGCTCAATAGAAGCTTCAGAGAAGACAGAAGGACAAGTCTAGTGTAAATTGTCATCTCCATGTTTTGTTGAGCGGAAGTTTTAAGGGAAAGAAAAGCCTCTGCACACATCTCATCTCTTTCCTCTCATGTTTATACCAGTCACTCTGATTCTTTGTCATTTTCATTGCCAAACATGGAATATTTAATCCTTTGATTTTTATCATCTGTGTTTTGGTAGGCATTAGTGACAAAGGGAGCATTTCCTCTATGTGTCCTTGTCTTTTCTTCTATAAACACTCACACTTGTTTCATTCTGACTGTGCTGTGGTGGATGACTAGATTAAGAAATTGAGAAAATGATGTGGAACCCAATAAAGGGGAATGTTGGCTCAATTTATCTGCTGTGGCCTGTTATTCAAGCTTCATCTAAAGACCCACCTCTTCCAAGAGCACCTTGGTGACTAACTATGCCTCTTGTTTCTGCTTATTTATTTCTTCTTCCCCACACTCATTAAAAAAACATCTCCTTGCCTTCCTTACTTTTGCCTCTGAATGTCGCTGTACGTCGCTCTAGATAAAAGCATCAGCTTAATGCCGTAAATGTAAATAAACGCCTTTTCCGTACTGTTCTGAACATAGCTTTGGACACAGTGTAAAATGTAAGCATTAAAAATACATTTATGATCAGACATAAAAACAGTGATTGTTTTGCATACTCAAAGTGTTACAATGTACAAAACCAAGAAGTCAGTTAATTCAATGTGACGTTCACAGAATGTTCACTCACAGGCTTCCATAACAATCGAAATCAAAAGTGGAGACTTTTGTTGCCTGCAATGAACCATTTTGTCCAGTAGGAGGTAGGAGAGATCCAAAACCAACAAGCAAGCACTGGTGTAATTCTGGCCCTGCAAGGCACCTAAACCATTAAAGCTGGAAAAGGTGCAGAACGCTGGCCCTCTAAGACCAGGGGTCTGTCCCATGAAGGATATTCTGCCTAGGGGTCCTCACTAGGATTCACAAAGCCTTACAAATGCGACCTCAGTTAACTCATTTTAAAACAATAGATCACTGCTTTCTTTGTAAACCCAGGTTTAGATACTCAAGCTATAGCTTTGTTCAAAATCCTATACTAGTATATAACGTACACCGCATATTGTGCCAGTATATACTGTATACTACCTACTGTATTGGTATATACTGTATACTGCATATTGTGTTTGCAGTATCCAGTACATAGAGTAGACTGCATGCTGTATGAGTATATACAATATGTACCATACTCGTACATACATCATACACATACTGTATATGCCATACTGTACCAGTATGCACTGTGTACTGCTTATGATACCAGTATATACGGCATACTACTCATTTCAGTAGTAGTATAGTATGCCTCAATTAGACTCTACCAGTAATATGTGTTGCTTTATAGGATGCAGTATAGCATGAAGATAGCTCTGGGTATACAATGGAATATTTGACCAGAAAAGTGCCTCTGTTGTACTGGAGAAATTCATTTTGGTCACATACTCCATACTGCTAACGCCTGGGCACAATCAGCATGCACATATTGAGGTAGTCCATTTCAAACACAGGCTGAGATAAATCCTTGTCCATGTGCACATGAAAGCGTGACATTTATGACGAAATATTGGGAACCAATTTGTCAAAGATGGAAAACATTATCATACTCCATAAATATGTAGAAAGTTAAGCATTAGTAACTGTAAAAGAGGAGTAATGATTGCTTTAGGTTCTTATAAATGTTACAAAGGACAAAAAAAGAGGCTCAAAAAGAACCAGACTGTCTCTGATTGCTAAGAGGATTGTCCAAAAGATATGCATGATCTGCAATCCTAAATTTAACCTGCTCTGAAACAAACTGGCCACGCAGTATAAGTTGGCAGCGTAGAGCGCTAAAAAATGTATCCATCGTTGGGAGACAAAATCCGGGGTTTGGTCAAATTAAGCTGCCTAAATTTGGCTAAGCATGAAATCAAAATAATAAACAATATGAAATATCAAGAGAGATCCTCCAGCCAAGTCCATTCCTGCAGACTCTGAAAGAGAAAATGTTAATGAAGGATATGACAGTGACGGACATCATGAATGAATAAATATTCAGCTCTTATGAGTGTGCGTGCGTGCATGTGCATGTGTTTGCGTGTGCATATATATATATATATGCATATATATTCAGCTCTTATGAGTGTGCGTGTGTTTGTGTGTGCATATATATATATATATGAATACCTGCATGCTGGTTTCTGTCTCCTTAATTGTTTCGTGTACCAGACTCTGCAACCGGTTCTCAAATGTCTTGCTCTCTTCAATTACAATCAGTGACTCTTCCCTGCACACACATACAAGCATGTCACAGAGTAATATATAAAGCAATATAAAAGCAATCAGCTTATTAAGTACATCTGCTCTATTGTAGCCATACACTCACAGAATGCAGCATCTGCGAATTTTCACAGAATTGGGAGAGTCACTTCTCATGATTCACCCTGAAGAGTGTTTTTTATTAGAAATGTTTTTAATAACTGAGCTGTGTGTATCAGAATCCACACCTATATTATTTTAACCTTCTCAATACCAGGTAAAGAACACCATAAAAGTTACTTTTAACATACTGTTACAACTAAGAAACTCCTGTATGTGACACAGCCTCCTCCTTATTATCAGTATATTGAATCAGTTGTGTTTTGTGTCCATTTGTGTTTCACAGCAAATTTTACAGGTGACCTCTCGGCCTGTTCAGTTAACCCAGCCTGTGGGCTAAGTTGTCACATTTTTATTCATTCGTGTAGATTATGTGTGTAAAATTGTGTGTAAAATTGTATTAATCTTGCTCAAATGATAATTTAGCAAAAAGCAATGTGTTCAGTTTATCCTTAATCCACATTTGACCACTCAGAACAGCAGACTGATTGTTCCATGTGTGAATGTTCTAGTTAATGTATGTTGCATGATACACACCGAGCATTTGTAAATATCTGCAAATATGCAAAATACAAATTTGCATCAGTTAACAGACCTCTGGCTACAGTAGTGTCCTCAAAATGGGTGGATCACAGTTTAGAGCTCTCTCTCTTTTTCAATCTTAGCTCCACTTAGTTTAATTTTAAGAGTGCCTTAATAGTTTTAATTCCTTGTTTTATTTTGGAAAAAGGAAATTAATTTTATTTATTCATTTAGTAAATATATTCAAATAGTTTCCGTTTATTTTTGTATTATTGGTCTATTTTTCCATTTCAGCAATGCTAAATTAACTTAGCAGTATCATTGTTCTATTTACTATCATTTAATTTGTTTTGCATTGGAAGTTGTCGTCTTGGTTTGGACTTATATTTCACATTTATTTTTTATTTCTATTGCACATTGTTCATTGTAAGTTGAACTTTTTGTTAACTAGACATCAAAGCTTGCTTTTTTCTTCTATTCAAAGCCCTGGAAAATACACCCATTCTTGGCACATACAGAGTTTGTACTCACGGATGCTGGAGGACAGGAAGGCTGCTAGCCTGGGCAGGTCGGTGCTGTAAGGGTGGAGGGCCAGAGGAAGGTGGGGTCCGCCCTCCATCTGGACTCCCGCTAACTGGGCTCCAAACCTTGCTCTGAAAACCACAAACAGCTGTCAACCTTTTGGAATGATGTGGATTTCCGCTTGATGGCTTCTACAATGGTTTCTGATCAGTCTATATTTTAGAAGAGAAAACCAGGAAGTGAATGACGAGTACTGAGTGAAGGGGGGACAGCTCCAGCCAGAGTCAGCGAGCCCAGTTGTACTCTCTTACATTACATTACATTCATTGGCAGATACTTTTATCCAAAGTGACTTACAATACTAGGAAGCATACAAGTTTCAGGACAGTGTGAGAACCAGAAGCGAGTTCTAAGTGCTAAAATCTTTATGTTGGAGTAGTGCAAGAAGTGCATCAGGTGGGGAGACACTCTCTGATGAGTCTTCAGGAGGTTTTTGAATATGGAGGGGGAACTTGTTGGGGATCTCCCAATGATAGATCAACACTTAGCGTAAGGTTATACATTCTGACAGCATTTACTGTCTTAAAAAAAAACTTCCTTGACGTCTCTTTGTATAACAGCACAGCGCTCCAGTCAGTTCTGGAATTGTTTTGACAGTCTTAATGGGCATCATGTCTTTGGTTTTCCCAACGCGAGGGGTTTTCTTTTTTTTTTTTGGAAGAGCGGGACTTTCCACAACACAGCTGCCATGCTGAGCAACTACACACAGGCCTTTGGTTCTATTACAGAAAAAAAACATGAATTGCCTGAGGTGTTAAAACTTGAGGTTTAACTGAGTTCATTTCATGTTTTGCTTGTGCGTTGAACTGCAATTTTATTTACACAAGATAATAAGTTCTCCGATTAATTCAGTGCAAAAACAATGGTTATTTTTGAAAATTATTTCAAAATATTTCCTGTTCTCAGACTTTAATTCAAGGGAACACTTGACTCCAATCATCCTTGTTTCGAACAGGTCCTGGAGGTTTAAAAACCTGTTCAAACATGTTATGAACATCAAAATTTTAAAGAATTCTAGAACCAGACTCCAGTCTGTCTCATTTGGGAGCCTGTAGCTTATAATGTCCTATAAACCTTATACTAGTACTAATAATAATGTAATAATTTCTTTCTACCTCATGCCATAGTGTTAGGTTGCTGCAATCAACAGCTGATTAACAGCCGAACTGAAAAAAATCTACTAAAATCAACAAATGTGGCCGATGGAGAACATGCTGCAAAAATCTGAACATTCCACTTTATTTATTAAGAATATTATAAAACATTTTATAAGACGTTCGAGCAGAAATGTCTTCTAAAATGAAACCCAGATAACTGTAAAGGGCTCACACCAGCTTTAAAACACACTTTCAGAGAAACACACAGCTCTGGAAAAAAATACAGACCACTGCAATTTACTTTTAAATCAGCATCTCTATGAGTGTGACAACCCTTCCATGCCAGTGTCTGTTAAATTCCTCATTCTGCTTTATGAGGTACTGATTAGTGATCACCTGAATCACATCTTATTTCATGAGGAAAAGTATAAAAAACACTGCTGTAATCAACACTCTCTTCTCACAATGTGACCAGTTGGATGACAAAACACTACTAGAAGTACATTAAAGGTAATTATTGCCATTTTGTTTAAGAGGGAACAAGAGATTTGTTTCCTTTGAATTATTCAAGTTCTGTAAACGCTGCATCGTTTTGCCATTTCGTTAAAATTATTATGTATTGCCATTTCCTTTAAAATTATGCTTTAAATATATTTTTATTAGGAAATTAGTATAAATATTGTCACCAGTTCTTAAAACTAAGGCAAAGTTGTTCAGTTCAATACTTGCACCTATAAAAGATAAAACCTAAGAAACTCAACTTATTTTTTTTCCAGAGCTGTATAGTGCACAAGTGTGTACTTGTAATGCTATACTTGAGATGACCAAACAAGGTCTTTGATGACACAACAAGGTGATGAACTGCTGGGTGTCCTCATGCTTTTACTTTGCAGAAACATTTCTTTGTTTCCTACTTAGTCAAAGTTATCATTAAAGTATACAGTGAGGGTTATTTTGGCATCAGTGGATTTATCATAAGACCTCATAAATGCAGCAGTAATACACTGTGTATGAGTGTGTGTGTGAGTATGTATGTGTGTGACTTACACAGGCCACTTTGAGCAAGTCCCACAGCTCCTTCTGTCTCTTCTCCTGCATATACAGCAGGTCTTGTTCACACTGAGTCATGCAGTTCACCACACCCTCCACCCGGGGCAGCAGCTCCATCACCCTCTGCCTACATACCACCGTCTTACTGCAGGCACACACAAACATACACACACATACATGCAGAAAGCAGGTAAGACATCTAATATTATGGATGCAGGTTATGGTAGTTATAGTAATACAAACACGTAAATGTGTAAAGAAACCTGAGGTGCGTGTAGAACTCCCTAAGTTTTTTCTCGTAGAACTGAATTGCCTGGACCACCAGCTTCACCACCTCCTGACAGTCACCTATACATCTCTGATCTAAAGGATGAAACAACAGAAACGGGGTGATAATGTTGAATCTATGTACTCCCCATATATAGGATATGTATACATAGAAAATATGTTTAATCATGTACAGAAAACCCTCTCAAAATAATGAACAGCTGTATCATCCCTTTCTTATTTAATTGACTAGTCGAACTGACATTGCACTACAAGCGTCACAATTGTGAAGATTTTTAAGTAAGCATAATTAAATAGCTAAAATAAATGATATAAGCAAAGAGGGGTTTTCATTCAAGAGAAACCTACTGAGTCAAAATTGTTTATCATCAGGGTAAAAAAGCTCAGATTCACTGCTATTTCACCATCAATACATATAAACACCTGCTTTTAATTTAACCCAAACCTCTGAAACCATAGCATCCAGTAAGCAAGCTTTTGTCTATAATCAGAAATCCTTTTAAGAGAGTCATTATTCAGTGGTGACATTGTAAGAGTCATTGTAAGTCATTGTAAGACAACTGCACCTGCTCCTGTAAACATGCAAATTAACCTGAACATTTATTGTGCAACACAGCTAATAGTCCCAGCTAATAGTTCTTACACACTGTTATATGTAGTGGGCGGTTGAACCTGTGAAGCTGTCTCACCTCTGGGTTTCTCTCTGAGTTTGCGAAATAACTCCATTGCCTTCACCTCTCTGGGAAACCAAAACCAACATGTAAATAAAGAGTGGAGTAAACATGGATGAATTAATGTCTGTCTTATGAAACTTATGCAGATGTGTGAATTAAACTGTGTATCTATGTAAAAAACTGAGCAATGAAATGCGCTGAAATGTGTTCTCCGAAGAGAATGTCCAACTGTATATATTTAGTATTATTTGTATTATGTACAATGTGCACAATTATTGGTAATTAGTATACTGCAATAAGTATACTGTCATCAGTAATTAGTATGCTGAAATATTATATTACACTGTACTGTATGTTTATAATTATATAATTGGAATTTGATTATTCCAATTATACACACACACACACACAATCTGTGTATGTGATTATGCTACTTACAGTGACTCCAGAGCTTCACTGCTTCTCCATGGATGCCTCTGTAGATCCACTATATCAGTCTGCAGTTTCATCATCTCTTCCTCCAACTTAGTCACATCCTCCGTCTGACACAAGGATGCACATACACAAACGCACACTAAGCACACATATGACAAATTGCTACATAGAACAAACTGTTAAGGCTACACTACACTGTTGCTGAATGACCAGGAAACACACTATAGGGTAACTTTTTAAGTTTTTAAGACACTATACTGGTCCGAATTGGATTTGTGCAATATCTAACTCAATTATTTAATCTGTGAATTGACTGAATATTACTGAATGTTAATCTCATTACCATATTGTCTGCTGCATTTATTTATTTCATTCATTAGCTATTTTGCATTTCTAATCTGCTTGTACAGTACTCTAATTCTTAACATACAACAATGTCAATGTTATACTGTTATTTGTTACACTAATGACCTTGTCATTGTGTTGCACTATTGTTTATTGTCTATTGTTTCATTATTATCTTTTATTCTTTATTGTTGCGCTGAGCATGTTAATCACACAAGAATTGCCCTCATGATAAATAAAGTTCTTTCTTATCTTTTTCTTACCTGTCCGCGGTTAAGTGCAGTAATCTCCATCTCTCTCCATACACTCAGCAACTTCTCTGAAGCTGTAAGAACAAATATACTTTTAAAGAATAAAATGAACACCACCACACTGTAAAAAGTTTTATAAACATGTAAGGCATATGTGTTTTGAGAGATGATGCATCTCAGGCTCTGTGTAAGTTGTGCATCTATGTGCAGTTGTGTGTGTGTGTGTGTGTGTGTTTTACCTATGCCAGTAGCTCTCTGCTCCTGGTATTTGTCCATATCTATGTGCAGGCTGGCAGTGAAGAAATCAAGTGTAGCTTTAAGTCTCTGGTGCACCGACACCATCTCATTCTTCTGCTTGGACAGTGTACCGTTATGTCTCAGCAGACTCATACTGAGAGAGAAAGAGGTTGTGTGTAGGTGAAGGGCAAAGAGAAACAGGGGGATAGTCAGAGAAAAAAGAAAAACTGTGTGAGAGAGACTAAATATTGATGAATTCTAACTGGACACACACTTGCACTGAAATCATGTTTTATGTTTACCATGGTTACTCACTTATATGTGATTAAATAAAAACAAAATTGATTACAATTTGCCTTGATGAATCATCTGTGATTAGTTTGCAGTTTGCATAACGATAATACATGTTTTAGGTTCTCCTGCTGCTCAGTAAGAAATGCAGTCTAATAAACACATGCATTCATTAGCATTTATGCAGGTCTTGTTGAATGTAACCTTTAACCATAAAAGTATTTTGAAAACTGCACAATTTGTTGTTGCTCAGTTAAGTCCATTTTCAATCTTTGGAGTTTTTACTATTTATTAATCAGTAATCAGGAATTACTTGATTACTAAAATAATTGATAGTGACAAACCTACAGTATTTTATGTAAACATATATAAAGTACAACATATCTACGTATATAAATGTAGCCATCAAAGTGTAATGCTTTATGCAATCAAAATTTTTCTTTATAATGCATTTAGCCAGTTTGACTCTTTATTTGTAGTAGTGCTGGCTTAAGGTAGGCTGCTTGTATGCTGTGTATTCCTATGACAGGATCTGTGATATCAATCAGTGAGCAGCAAACTAACAAAGGCAACAGCAAAGTGTAACAAAAATTCATGAGCTGCATGAAGAAGAAGCTACAATCACAGAGGAGTTTGAAACACTGACAGCCTTCTTCTACTTTCAGCTGCTCCTGATTAGGGGTCTATCGCACAGGCTAGGTCACCTATGCCTAAAAACACACCTTTGTTCATGCTCATCACGTTCACACAATGAAAACAATGTCATAGAATTACTGAAAGTAATAAATACAGTCTGATGTACATTCATATAGCTATAACAAAATACACTATTTTTGAAAAAGAGAAAAATATTCTTTAAGGTCAAATTTAAGCTGTAATATCCCACAACATGTCTGTGACTGGGAGTCTAGAATCGTTTCCCTTATGCCTGAAGTGCATTATTGTCTTACATGGCTGCCTTCTGGCCTTGCTGCAGCTTCTGCCAATCCTCCTTCAGCGTTCTTATTGTATGCCAGGCTTGGCCACATGTTCGTCTTTGAGGACTGTAGGGTAACATTCGCTTAGGCTCCGTCTCTGACACATAATGATGAACACATGATCAGGTTATGAGTTCAGCGATTACAGCCATGTACAAACAACAACAACAACAAAAGCTAGCACAATTAAGCACAGCTAGGAATGTGTGAACAGTGACTCACGGACATAGCGGATGTTTTCAGGAAGGATTCGTGGGCTGAATTGGGGTTCGTAGTTGCAGCAAGATCGATCAAATAAGAAGACAAGTGGAACATCAGCGCGACGACCATCAACCACCTGAAAAGCACACGTTTAAGAGATCAATTATGTCCATATTCAGAACAGTGCAAGGAAAGCAACTGCCATTTCATGGCAGCTTTTTTAACCCTTAGATCTATTAGCTTGCCGTACAATTTAAGTGTAATTACCTAATTAAATATAAACATAGAGGAAATAATATTTACATTTACATTCTGTAAAGACAAGTTCAAGTTTTAAATGAATAAAAATGTGGTATAAATGTGAAGGTTGGAGGCTGGAGACCTCTGTTCTGATTGGCTGACCTGTATTCTCTTCGTTTGAAAAAGCAGTCTAGCCTTAAACACTCCTTATAACTATAATGTTGACTAGGCAGATAGATATATGCGAATATGTTGGTTTTCATGACATTACAATAACAATGAACTCAAAACAAGCTATTCTTGGAGCTTTGTTTCCATATGTGGTCCATGTGAACTGGGGAGCACATAGTCTGTTTTGAAAATAACAATGTTTAAATAATACATTAAACTGTTTATTTACAAAAAAATGAGGAACATTTAGTTTTCCAGGATGTGGAGCCCATAAAATAAAACTACAACATGCTTTCGTTTCTTTTTTGGTCTTCACTCACAGCATAATCCACAGCACACTGCATGACATCATTGTGTGGCTCCAGTGCGAGTCCAGCCTCCATAAGCAGCTCCTGACTGGCAGGAGGGATGTGTGTGTCTCTGGCGATTCTCTCCTGCAGAGAGGCCACAGTCTCTCCAGGCTGCACAGAGTAGGTACAAATCTCTGCTGAGGTCATGTTCAGCACATGGACCAGCTGGAGCAATAGAGACAAGAAAAACCATTAGATCTCTCACGCCTTCAAAAGACCTAACCTCAGTTCTTCTGCAGATTAGTCATGCCCTTGATGATCACTGCACCTTTAGGTCTAGGATCCGCTCTAGTTCCTCAAAACAGCTACTGCGTCCGCTCTGAGAATCCTTCCCTCCTTCATGGGATCTTCTGCCCTTTTCTTCCGCACTGCTATTATCAAGGCTTTCTTTAGGGCTCTGCTTAGTGTCTTTACCTCTCTCCTGAGGTGACCACCTCAGCATCAACTGCAGCCAGCGCTCCAGCCTGCCAGCTAAAAATCTGAAGCACAAGCACAAAAACACAGGGCAGATAAACAACACGTGATAAAAGTAATATTAAAACAACCCTGAAATTCTGTAAGGGGTGTCAAGATGGTGGCAAAGGGGTTAACGCTAGGACCACAACAACGCCTCACTGGTTCAGAGAGGGAAACAAGAGCTCGGCTGTGATACCCCTGTGGGTTTTCACATGATGGGTGTCAACCACATAATGTAAGAAGAAAGTATGTGACTCATTATGGGTCATATGAGAATCCTTAAGCATAAAGTAAAAATAAGTGACATATAAATATGTCATTTAAAACTCCTGACTTTGTTTTAAATTATGTGAGTAAGTATGTCAACAAACAATACGTGGATATCCGAATACAGATCGTTAACTGAACAGCGTTTTATACAGGTAATATTTAAAGCTGAGCATAATTAACACATAATTGCACAGAGAGCTGGCTGTTCAGTTATTAACCAATGTAACCAGCTCTGCGACATATTAACCACATTACTAATCACACAACTGCCTTCCCTCTAGGAAGCACTCACTTGTTGAGGTTGTGGGGCTGTGGGAGGTGTTTGGAGAAGTGCACCTCACCATTCAAATCCTCATAGACCACAATGTCATCCTCATGCTTCTGTTTCAGCTTATTATGCCTGGACAAAGAGAAGTTTTGTAAACATGTGAAGATTTATTTTACCTAGAGGTTAAAAGATACACTGGTGCCAGTATTGGTTTCTCAGTCATTTGGAGGGATTATAGTTTAATTTTATTGGTTAAAAAATACTGTATTACAGCCAACTATATTAAAAATAATCCTAGAAATAATATACATCACAAAAGCAGGATATTCAAGCTGTATTATCGCAGCTCAAAGTCATGGAAAACAGGATGTAAAAAACAATAAAAGACCATAGGGGCATATGCATTCCTTGTTTTCAAGAACGAGTAAAAGCTTTTTTACTTTGGAAGTGGGTGGCTTGGAACAAAATTCTTTGTTACTCTAGGTGTTTCCTGTCTGTCTGATGTAATATGTGACTGACACGTGTATGGAAATTTCCTGTGCTTCTAAGACCTTTTTACCAAAATCAAGGTCTTAATAACACAAAAGTTCACACATGGGCAGGGGCCTCTCAGAGACAAAGTGGGAATGGTATTCCTGAAAATTAGGTTCTGACAAGGTGTTGTTGGAGTAAACGGTACCAGGGTACAGGCTGCCAGGTGGGCAGAAATGGTCTGAAGCCAGTGATGCACTCAAACACCAAGGTCCCGAAACTCCAGTAATCCACTGTAACTGTGTACTTCTGCTGTTCCAGCAACTCTGGAGCCTGTTACAAAGTGTGTAACAGGCAGAGGGAGACAGAGAGAGAGAAAGCAGAGACTGACGAAGTTCAACCAAATAAATATGTTACAGCATTTTTAATTTTATCACAGTTAAAGAGGAAACCCGACTGTTCAAAATGTCTGCATGATTAAATGATTAAGATGTGAGCAAAGTAATTCAGAGTGGTTCGATGTGAAATACTTTACAGTTCTACAGAAGTGTACAGAGTCTAAATTAATACTATTTTAATAGTTTTAATAACTTTTATTGTGTCACGTGTGTGTGTAGTTTAAGGTCTGAATATGCCAATCAGATTTTTACAAGATGGAGTGTAGAACTCACCAGATATTGTAGGGTCCCTACAAATGATGTGCATAGACTGCTCTGATCCAACTCCTTAGCATAGCCCAAGTCAATGATTTTATGAATCAACTGGAAGAAAAAACAGGCAGGGCTATGTAGGAAACTTACATTTAGAGATGAGAGGTCAAATAAACTGATTTGAAAAGATAACACATTTTACATATGCTCATAGGTGGCAAATATGGGGATAACTGGAACAATGGCAACCCACACCTAAAGTTAAGGGCCACTCATCTACCCTGTACACCTGTTGCCTATGGGTTTTCAGAACTTATTTCAACTAACATAATGAATTTCCCCCAGCATGATCTGCTCATAACAATACTAGCAGTTTCCAAGCACTTTGTTAATAACTTTAATATACTTTGTTTGTTGCTTGAAGCTTTGATTCCTGCTGCTACGACAATGTATTATCGCTTTTTGGGTCAAAATTTACAGTCCATTTAGTAGGACAAATGGAAAAATTGCACACAAACATTACACACACACACACACACACGCTTGTAACAAACCCTTTTTTCTCCCTGTTGGAGCACAATGTTCTCTGGCTTGAGGTCCCTGTGAATTATCCTCTTATTGTGAAGGTACGTGAGTGCAGAGGCTGAAACGAGATACCAAGGAGGTAATTTAATCATCAGCCTACACAAGCACTTACCTATAAACATCTCAGCACAAAACGTTTATTAAACCGGCTTATACACCCCCATTAAGATAGAAATCTCATTTTCCAGGTTGACCATCCAGAGTTTATTGAAGAGTGCATTCTTTTAACATCTTCCTCCTGGTTACGAAAGCGTATGAGGTCACTATTGCAGCCAAGCGTAACGGAAAGCACACCTAAAAGGGCTTTAAAGGGAAATTTCACAATTTTTGAAAAAAAAAACATTCTTCATAATGGAACCAATGAAGTGCAAATAACGTCATTCAGAGGTTTGGTGTATGATTTGAGGCATAGCATTCGTATGGTTTTATGTAGAATGGCTGGAAAACACAACAAACAAATTTAGACATTTTCATTTTTTTAAAACTAACACTTGTCTTCTGAATGTTTATATATAATGTTAGGGAAGGTAAAATACTGATAAATCTGAAAAAGTAAGTTTTCTTAGGGGTTGATTTTGCCTCCACATATTTCTTCCATGATTGATTTAAAAATATGTTTAAGACCAAAACTCCTGTTAAAGACTATTGTACAACAGTATCCCAGACATTAGGCAACAGACATTTACATTTATATTTACAGCATTTAGCAGACATTTATCCAAAGCGACTTCCATTCTCTAACTATATTCCCTAACCCTAGCTACAGCATATTCATAACAATTTTATGTAGTAACTTTCTGTGAGATTTTAGATGTCTGCTTACTACCACCATCACTGTCACAACTTTGCATTTCATATTAAACCAATTAAATTTTGAAAGTTTGAAAAAATGGTGGAATTCCACTTTAAGTGGTTCTGTACACAAATACAGTACTCGATCAAAATAATAAAAATATATGTTTTTCTTAGAGAACATTACATAACTTATGGAATCAGGTGAAATAAAAATAACTGCCCAAGAATACTTCTACAATTTCCAAAACAAGAGGAAAATTTGGTGATGAGTTCATTCTAACAATACAACCAAAACAGAATCTTTCCAAGTGATGTCATTATGGTGTGGTTCTGGTAGCCTGCAACATGCGATGTATTGCTGTACAGAACGTGACCTTCCCTAAGACAATTGCAGCCTCATTAAGTCTGCCTTCAACTGTGTATGTGTGTGCGTGTGTGTGTGTGTGTGTATTTGAGACAGAGAGAGATTGAGAGAGCGGGTGAGAGAGAGGAAGTACAAGAAAATTAACGGTGGCCACAACCATGAGGTCATATTCATAATGGATAACTCATTTCAGGCGGAAGAGCACTGTGTGAAGATGTGTGTATGTTGGTAGAGAACCGCCGCAATGACTAAGAATCGTGGGTTAATGGTCATTTGAAATGTGTGTGTGTGTCTGTGAGCGTGACCTTGGCATGGTCAACTACTTTGTGTCACATGCCACACCCATAACCTGCATCCTTTAGGAAATAAATCATTTGTACAGGATGCCTGCTCCCCAAGGGAAAGACAGATACTTTGCACTGTGAATAGAAGCTAGGCTACTTATAGTACTGTGCAAAATCATCCTTTTTTGTAGAAAAGTCAAAATGACTATTAAATAAAGTTTTTCAACATTAGTAAATAAAATTTTTCAACATTAGTAAAAATGAGGAAGATGCACAGACACACACACACACACACACATACACACACACAGTGGTAATAACCAAATATTCTGTAATAAGATGACCAGGTTAGTGAATCAGTTTTTGTAGCAACAACCCCCGTAAATATGGTAGAATCTGATCTAAGATTAGTCCTCTCTAGCCCTGGACTGATTGTGGATTCGACGGTATTTATGATGGTTATTGCTACAAAAACTGATTCACTAATCTGGTCATCACTGTAGGTTATTACAGAATCATTAACACTACATTTCTAGATCAGCACTTTCATTCTTGAAATGGTTTGTGAAAACAGACCTTGTTGTCCAAACATCTGCCTGACCTGTTCGGTCAGATTTGCCTGACCTGTTCGATTTATGTTAAATTTTGTAGCTTATAGTAATTCATACTGTGCCCTAAACCACATCCAAACGACTGCTCCACCTTATTGAAGAGCTTGATGTGTTTTGAGCAGGCTGAGAGAAGTTTTATGGATTTATTTTAAAAAAGGACTGAGGTGACCATTGACTTCTAGTGTTTGATAGCAACCTTAATTTTATAGGTTAACTAAAAAAGTTAATTTTGGACTGCCTGAGTAGATCGACTACATTCTGGGTTTTCGCCAAAACATTCCTTTAATTACTGTTTTGACTGGAAATTAAATAAATGAAAGGTTCAGCACTGTATGTAGGTGTCATTTCAAAGTGAATCATGCTTGCCATTGTTTTCCATTCTTTTGGAAAACTAAAGTACGTTAACATATGACATAGAGTCAGATCATTCACTCTGTAAAAATGACGAACGCACTGACCTGGTCATTACTGTGCGTTATTACAAACTTTTTGGTCATTACCACTTCATTTCAGTGAGTGTGTTTGTTTAGCATTTTTTCCTGTCCTTATGATCTGCTGTCTGTCACTCCAGTCCTGGTTTTACTTCATCTACGTGCACACACCATTTACGTGAGACGTCCTGTGAGTTGGAGTCACACTGGTGTGTTGTCACATGGGAAAATACCATCAGAAGCAATACTTTTCATTCTTAATGTTAAATATTTAGCCATTCTGAGTTCTCTTTACGTCATGTCTGCTTCTACAGATTTAACAGTCTGAAATCTTCACGCTAAGATTTCCAGTTTTTCTTTCTTAACACTGAAAAAGTCAAAGAAATGGATTAATCACAAGTATGCACTACACTGGCTGATATATAAAGTAAATCTGGGTGTATGTGTGTGACGTGTCTGTGTATACCCACATATATCTCGCAGCAGGATCAGAATGGAGCCTTCTCTCATTCCACAGCAGTTCTCCAGCAGATTGAGATACTGCACACAGAAAAGAGGACGTTTCATCTGCTTAGTCTCAAACAGATGTCATCACGGATTTATCACGAACACTTCACATCAGTGCACCTTGCGGAGGTCTCCTCCTTGGCAGTATTCCATGGCCAGCAGAGGCAGGTCATTAGTGGCTAGTTTCTGCAGCTCCTCTGGAACCTCTCTCGCTGCCACTACGTTTTCATGAGTCAGCCTGAGAGCAGGAATGTATGAATTAATCCCCCAGAAGACACATTTATCATTACAGATAACAAAAGTATGCTGCAATTTTCTTAGAATTATTTTTCGCTCATAGTTTACTAAAATATGCCGAAGGTCCTGCCAGTAATTTATTGTAATTTTTACACTGAATTTTTTACAGTGTGGCTGTTGTGTCCTGACTCTGGCTCCCTCACTTGTCAGACCAAACATGTAGCCCTGTTTTACAATCTGGTTTACACGCAAAAATTCCTTACATTGCTGCCATGTTTGTAAAACTGTTTGACATTAATGAAAACATGCCAAAAGAAAGTAAATTGCAGGGAAAATACAGTTAAATAAATTAGTAATTACTGGTGTAATTATACAATTACATTTAAAGAGTGTAGCAAAGTGGGGATGATAACTAGATTTCTAAAGCCTAATTTAGATTACAGATGACAATCTCATGAAACACAAATATACACATGAACATAAACACGTGCCCCAAGCAGGAAACATAAAAAAGCAGCATAGCTGGTTCACACACCTCTGTTCCAATTCCTCCTTCAAGCACACCGGGGTTGCGCAACTTTTTATTAAAAATGTGTTTAATACACAGACCTCTGGCCAACCCCACCTTAGATTAAGTTCCAATAAAACAGATAGAACAAATGCAAATAGAAGCAAATGCACTTCAGACCAGCCCTGTAATGGAAAACCTCAGCAAAAACAAGCTCTCTCAGAGTTATCATCTGTGAAAATAAAAGGCTCATATGGTCTGACCAAGGGAACACCTCTGAAATAATTGCTGGAATAACAAAAGTTGGGCGTCAGCTGATGTGCCCCAACTGTGCAATACTGGTTTGTTTAAAGGCAAAATTCCATCATATGTTCAAGATTTTGGCATAATTAGACAAACAAAGTCTTATGTGAAATGCTCCTTTTTAGAGAGACTTAGCCTGTTAAAACTGTTGACAGTGATGATGATAGTAACCAGATGTCTGCTGTCAGATTTTACAGTATTTTACCATCACCAACACTACATATAAACAATTAGAAATGTAATGCAGGTTCACTATAGGTTTTGAGTAGTAAATAAAATGGTTATATTGGCACTGAGGACATGCATCTATAGAATCCAGCAACAAAAATAATTAGATTCTTTAGGTGGTTTTCAGTTGTCCCACTCATTATTTTGCTTTTGTACCAGGCTTGTGTAGATCTTGTAACCTTTCGTTCATATCACCGCTACTCTAAAGAAGTCAGTAAGTTCCTCTACAAGTAATTGTTTCACATCAAACCACTCTGACTAACCACTGATATATGCATAAATGGAGAAAAAAGTGCTTTTTTTCTTGTCTTTTTAAAAGTCTAACCATCCTGCATACTCCTCCTGTCAACAGCTACAATAATACCGACTTGCACCGACCCACTCGGCCTGGTTGTATCTGTGGCTCTTGGCAGAGGTTGGATTCGCTGCTGGTCATTACAGGTTGCGTATTTTAACAAGGATGGTGAAATGATGTGTAAGAGTGGCCAGTTTGAGGTTATCATGAAATGACTCCTTTTGGAAAACCACTGACGCACAGCACTCATCCCAAACGTATGTTATTACTACGTAACACCCTGCTGTCTCTGTAAGGTCTACATGCGTCACTCTTCACGATTCCATGCTCTTTTAGACAGTCTCCTATTTGGTTATTTCATTACTTTCACTATTATGATTAAAGAAAATAAAGTTAAACTAACATTTGAGGTCATGGGGAAATTCTTGTAAGTCCTTGAGTTTTAACAGCTGGAATGTAAACAACGGCAACACCAGTTTTAGAAAATGATTCATGTTTTGTTTCGGAAATCTTAGCGTTTCTCCATGCTTTTCTGCACATGAAGAGAAATGTGTGCTTGATGGCACTTTTTAACATGTCTTTGATCATATTGATACTGAAACTTATCAAATCAATATTCAAGTCAGTTCAGTTCACTTTAGTTCAGTGTAATCTATATAGTACTATCACAAAGAGCATCGTCACAGATGTCTGGGTCCAGGCCCCTAGAGAGCACTCTCAAAAGAAAGACTGAGAGGAACTCAAAAGGGAAACCCATCCTTCTCTGGACAACACTGAACATAAAAAACAATAATGTGACCCAAAACACTAATATTAAAATGATGAAAAATAAATAAATAAACAAATATCCAGTAATTAATGCCCGTAGACCCCAGGATAGGCTCCTGGTACCCTAGTAAGGGTTAAGCGGTTACAGAAAATGAATGAATGAATAATTCATAATGAACTTCATCATCAGATGAATTCAGAATAACCAGTGAAAAAACAATGACTAATGAGGCCTATAACAAGTTATCTAAAAGAAAGAGGATAAGAAATAAATCTGTGATTGCTGTGAGGACGACAGCATGAGCAGGTAAGGAACTCAGTATAGTGTGACACAGGTGTACAGTGTTTAGGACAAAGTAGATTCAGTGCGGGGGTCAGACGTCACCTGCACAAACATTATCCATCCCAAGCAGACGTTCAAAGGGACGTGACAAAGGTCTGTTGACCAAAGTCTGTATGACATCTAGCCATCAACCTCATCACTTGCAGGTGAGGTTCTCTGAGTTAGGTGGCTTGGTCAGTCGGTTTTACATAAAAGTTTACATCAGTTCTTGCTAAAAAAACAGCAGTGGTGTTGATGTGACATTTTTTTGTGCACAACCACTCTGCAATTTTTTATCCAGCATTTTTCCACCAGCTCGTGTGGAATAAAGTACTGTGTGTCTGTGTGTGTGTTTTGTGGTTTGGCTCTGAGAGTGGGTGTAGGCCTTAGGTCTGTGGCTTAAACCAAGTCTGGGGGCAGACAGCTGTAAACTGTGACCTAAATAACAAACTATTACCCCTTACCCAACATCTCTCCCCTCATTATACACAGACGCACACATACATTCACTCACTTAATACTGCAACAAAACACATATCATGGCCCATTGTGTTATATTGTGCTGTAAAAATCACACATAGAAAATATAGAAAATATTCGTTCACACATGCACACATGCTCTAATAGTCCATTTAAATACACAACATCCCACCTTTGAGAACAAAATTTACATTTTCAGAAGGATTCAAATCAGGAGATGTCTAGGTCATGTGAGTTAAAGCACCTTCTTTAGAAGCCAGTTTTAAGATTTCTCCTCCTCTTTCCTGACCAATAAGATCCAATTATCCTGTAATATCTCCTGGTACGCTGCTGTTTTTATGTGTAATGCCCTAGTACTGTTTGCAGAGAAGCAGCCCTATATCATGATGCGACCACCTCCATACACCCCCAGTGTAGGCATGGTGTTCTTAGGACCATGCACACAACTCTTCTCTTCTCGCTCTTCTCTATTTTTGTTTCTTCTGACCAGGGTACACTGGTACATCCCCATGCTTCATTTTTACAGTTTTGCATGGAATGTAGGAATGGATATGATTGAAGCGCAAGTTTCTTATGGTGTTACTGTTCCTGTGACTGCTGGCTTCTCTCTTGCCTTCCTTATCATTAGTCTGATATGGCACACCTGTCCTGGGATGATGATTCAAATATGATTAGATATGTTTTAATTTGCATATTATCAAATAAATTATCAAACCTTTTTAATTTTACACTGTCACCATAATTGTGAAATATTCCTAACCAAAATATGGCTGGGCAGATGGATGATGGCTGTGCTCACTGAAAAGGTGGATCTTCAGTGAAGGAGCTTATCCCATTTATTTTTGTAAAACTATTTTGTAGGGAACAAAGGTCCTTTTGTAATTTCGGTTAACAGTCAATAGTTACTTTTGATTGCTATACTAATTATGTATAAATGTGTAATTATCGGCATAATCATATGGATTATGCAATGAATTCCCTTCCCATTAGATATTCACATGATATCAGAATTGTAACAGTATCAGCAGAGATTTCCTTAAAGAAATACATGGGGAACAGATGTTTAGATTTGACCAATTTCTCAAACCAGTATCTGCGGCATTTATTGCATTCTAGAAGCGCAGACAATTTTGGTGATGTTGGGCTACTTTCTAAAATATCTATTTAAGTCACTTCACTGTAAATTTAACCCTTTTAGAAATAAGTGTTACGATTTTGCCAAAAAATTCTGTGTTTTGATGTGAAGAAATGTGGCAAAACATTTTTGGCAAACACGTAAGGAATGTTCTTTTTACTTTCTGCAGAACAGGACATAGAGACAACAATCCTTTATCAGATTCAAATAATAATAATATGTCTTTGTATTGCACTTCCAACAGTATTCCCTTCCTTTTATCAATAAGCTATGGGTGAGGAAGAATTCCTTTAAAATGATACCACGCTTCTGTCATCACTGTCAATAACTACGGCATCTAAGAGTTAATTATGCGTGACACAAAAAGTTGCAACACAGCACAGGTTCTGCGTCACAAAGGCATGCTCTGACTAATGTACACTGGCTCAGAAAGCAGGGCTAGCCAGAGGAGTTGAGATGGAACTAAGAAGATAGTGGGCATGGGGTGGTTCCCAAGCATTGTCGCAACAGTTTTTACAGTGTCATAAATCTGTGCCTCTTTGTTTTTTCCCCTTGGTCTCCGCTCTCAAAACATGTATAAATAGCTGAATAACAACAGTAGGTTTAGCCGAAGCTCAGTAAACAGCAAGGATTTGAAACTTTAGCATGAAGTGGGCAGGAGATGGAAAAAAGAACAACACTGACCATGACAACAAACGTCTGCACGCTACACTGTCACATTTTCTTCCAAAGGCGTTCAGACAGTCCTTGTTTAGACGGTGGCAAAACAAGCGCTAAGAAATATTGTCCACAAAATGGGATATTTCTGGCTGGAATTACTCTGCAGGAATGATATCTCTAGAAGGAATGAAGACACATTTGCAAATTCCAATGGAACTAATAGGAAGCGCAAGATACTATCATCAGCGTTATGCACTGTTGAACACACTCTTCACTGTAAGCCTAGTGATGAGTGTACTTAAAAGGAAATAGAATGGCATGTCATTTCAGCCTACTGTTGTGTCTGAAGGCTGACCACATTGGTTGTGTCTGGTGACTGAGGGAAAGTACAGTTCTGACCTCTTCATAATCTGGATCTCCAAACACCATCGCTCCTTATTCTTGGAACTTAGTTCTTGCCGGCACTGCTTTATAGCGATCTGATCGCTGGTGTCCTGCATCCAGACACACACACACACACACACACACACACACACACACACACACACGTACACACACACACACACACACACAAGCAGGGACAAATAAAAGAAGATATTTGTTACAAAATACAAGCAGCATATAAAACGTTTACTGCTGATGAAACTGTCTGAGTAGAATAATAAGAGCACAGTTACGTAAGTCTCACCAAATATTATTGTAACAGCTGTTTTAGAGGCCTTGACCTAGGAGACTTAAACTACGTCCATTAGTGACTCTGAAAACACATTTATGAGTGGGCATGTAACCAAATATCATAAATGTCATTACTTATTCCAAACATAAACTGCTGTGGGCTGAATGTTTGTCAGTCTGCTCATATGCAACAACAGTTCTGCTATTTTTATTCATTTCATGGTCAACCATGACCATTAAAGCTAGGATTTAGATTGGGCCATAACCATCAACAAGTCTATGAGATTTCTAATAGTATGCTAGTGCTGAGCTAATGATGGCGCATATTAACATTTTGGAGTGTTCTATATTAAACAGACATTTGAAGCTTGTAAAAGACATGTTTTATTTCAAGCTTTTACAAGACATTACTATATCTTCGAAAGTAATAACTTTATAGGAAAAGGAAAATTGGTCCAGAATAGTGTTGGGTACAGTCTCAATTTGATCAATTCTGATGCAGATTTTGTTTCTGTTTATCGATTCTGGCTCTTATTGAAACCCTATATAGATTCCATATAAGTAAAAAGGGAAGACAAATGTTTAGATAACAAAAAATATGTTCTGTATTGATTTTGTATGTTCTCATGCATGGGTTCCCACCAGGAGTTTACTCCCACAGTCCAAAGACATACACATCAAGAATTCGTAAATTGTCTGTGTGCCTGACCTGCGATGGACTGGCAAAAAATGGAAATACTTAGATAGTGACAGGTGGAAGTGTTTCTCTACTTTTCGCCTTAAAAGCACCAGGATAGGCTTCAGCACCCCTGGTTAATTTCAATGACACAGAAAATTAATTAATGTTGCTTTTTCCTTCCCTCCACTTACTTAATCGTCAAAATAAGTCAGATTGCATCTGTTTCTGGCCTTTTATCAAGCAATGCGAGTTTGAACGGAACTTGGAAAGTGTTACATTTCTCCAGGATGAAATTACACAACATATCGAGAGGAAATCCAAAGGACAACACAGCAGTGAACTTGACACTTAGTGTTAACGCCTTCATCAAATTTCTTTCCTGCATCATTCCCCACTGGATGGACAGAGATAAAGGGAATACGGGAGAACTGGTCACAGTGAGTAAGAGTAATTAAGGCTGAGTGTCAGAGTATGAGGGAGTGTGAGTGTTGATACAGTAATTCTGTGGGCCATGACGCCATACCTAATGGTCAGTGAGGTCAGTGCTCTGAGTGGCAGTACTCGACTTGGACCATAGCTCTGTCGTGATTTAGCACCAAAGAATTTGATTTCCTTTTGCTTGCATGGTCTACTATGCTCCTGGCCAACGCCCCAAATTATGGCCATATTACAAAGACATGGTGTCATTACTGTGACAGGCCTGAAGGTGACTGTGCCACTGAGTGTTTGTCTTTACAAATCCTGTGCTGCTAGGCAGCTACTTGATCTCTCATTTTTGCTGTATGAATTGCGAAATTAAGAAAAAGACCAAGTCACGGTTCCTCTTAACATAAAGAGATGGTTTTCAAAGCAGGGATGAAACCTGGTCCTTGACTACACAGCATCTTGAACGAAAACACTCAATGGAAGGAAAAATTAAGTTTTCCCTGTCCAGGAAACTGACCCAACGGGTGGTGATAGCTCCCATCTGCTCAACTGTGGAAGCTGCTCGTTTTAAGTAGCAGTAAAACTAATAAAAACCAGGCTGGATCAAATCGCTGCCAGTAATATCAACATGGTGCTGTGTTTGAAGCTGTACATAATGTATACTTAACAAATAACATAATGTATTAGGTTTAATGTTTTCCTGTGATGCTGTAAGTAGTATTCATTTAAGTGACTGAAAACATAGGCACGGTATATCAGCAGATAAATATATGAAATGCGTGGTTTCTGCATGTTCATGACTATATGCCAACAAATGACCCAAACACAGTCCTGTTAATGGTGAGGTTAACAAGGATCACTGAGAGTATTATGTTATTCCAATATCTAGCATAAAATATTCTCAGATAGCTCCCAATTCAGCATTACTGCCTTTATCCACGTAGAAGTAAATTCTGTGATGTTGTAACATTGATTTGTCCTATATGGTCATCAGATTGCACTGGGAGATGGATTACAACACTAGAATCTGTTTAAAAAAAGTGGCTGAGATGTTAAACAACTTATATCCAATATACCTGATGTCATAGCAGAACACTTCTTTTTCTTTTTTGCACACTTTGAAAGCTCCAGCTCCCAATGACACTATGTGAACATTCCATGATGAATGGACCAGTAAAAAGACCAGAACTACTTGGTATATGATCACCTGACATTTTCCCTTCTCCTGTAAAGTTTCAATGCTGAGAGCATTTATTATATCAAAATAAAATGTAAAAAAAAAACATTTTTACTGTTCATCTAAGTTCTTCCAGCATAAACAGATTTGCAAACTCCTGTCCTAGACTTTCTCTTAAATAGTGCAGTAACTATACTATAAAAATGTGAGCACATGAGTGTGTGTGTGTGTGTGTGTGTGTGTGTGTGTGTGTGTGTGTGAGTTTGTGTGTGTGTGTTTGTGTGTGTAAGTAGAGTGAGGCAGGTGATGACTTGGTATGAGGTCACTCAGAAGAGGATGCTCATATAGGACGCACTGAGCAGGGTTAAGGTCTCAGACTTCCTGTGGCTTTCAGCAGCTTATTGTTAGGCATGGTGTGCTGTGAAGGATCAATAGTGGGAATCTCAAGTAGCTCTTTTTTTAATCTTTTACTTTTTGTGTATGGAAGGGTGGGGTGGGACTGACTCAGTGCGCTGCTTCTTTAACCATAAACAAGGATACCAGACAGGGACTTAAACTGAGCACTAAGGAATTAAATTGAGCAAGAAACTGCTTCACAATGGTGGGCGTTTGTTGCTATAAATACACGTGTATAAATACTCTTTATTCCAACCAACTGAGAACAGACAGGATGTTACGTGATATTTCTTCATCTCTCTATCTATCTATCTATCTATCTATCTATCTATCCAAACATCCCTCAGAGGTGGGTGATATTAAAACTATGCAGAGTAATATCAAAGAATTTTTAACATTTATTTCACATACTCTTATTTTGGTATTTAAGTATACTGTTGCAAGACCTTGTTATTTTCTTGCATCACAGGGGAAATGGAAAAGGAAGTCACCAAGAAGACTGCAGAGATTTCTATACATAAATATATTCAATATTAAACATTGAAAAGTTTATGATACTATCATCTTGTTGAATTTTTTTCCCCTTGTTTCTAAGCCACCGCTATCCCACTCCCTGCTTGATCGCACTCCACCTACTCACTAGCTAGTGCAATGAGATATTTTTTCCAAATCATTCGGCCCTAGAGGTGAGGGCAAAACACAATTTTAGCATGTATGATACATTTCGTAAGATCATATGATACAGTTGTATTAAAAATGACCATCAGAAGATCATAACAGGGAGTGTGTTATCGTGTATGTGATTTGGGTGCAGGACAAATGTGTTCTAATATTGAGCATTCCTTCTGTCAAAAATGTACTTCTCAGGGTTGTTCTTTAAGATAGCTGTTTAATCCTGTAAACACAGCCCAACATGACTACTGATCTATGGCTCAGCTTTTTAATACAAATTCAGATTTTGCTAGATGAACCTTAAAATGGTTTGGTTCCACCCAGTCTGTAAAGCATTTCACAGCCCATCTTGTTTGCATGGTATTCTGTCAATTTTCAGCTAAATATAGCTGATTTAGTTGACAGCTCATAACTAAAAAGTTTACTTAGGTGCAACTACAGGTCACAGAATTTCAAGCCTGCTGTCATTAACAGATGAATTCAAGAGAATGTATTTATTTGAATGTGCTAAAGTAGAAAATTGCCAGTGGTCACCTGTGTAAAGCGAGACGTTACTTTACAACTTGTGCTCAGCAGAAGGTTGAAGTTATCACGAAAAACAGAACATTTCTCAGCCAATCAGATTGTATGGACAATAAAAAACAAGAAAACGTCAAGAAAAAACAAACTATTGGATTCGCAGGAGAGTACTAACCTACAAATATCTGAACATTCACAACCAATCAGATTTGGTGAAGTAATTGTTGCATAAAGGTCAACCAATCACAGGCAATTTTGTGTATTATAGATGTAGTGTACATGTTATTACATGTGATGCCACAGTTTCTCTGTAAAGTGAGTTTATCAACCAATAATCAGCCAATAATCTTTAACCAATAAACTGTTCCAGTAACCAAAGGGGTAACCAAAGACAGCAATGCTGCAACTATTTTCCCTTTCTGTTTGCGTGGGAGAGAAAGTTAAAGACAGTTTCCTTTACCTTGTTCTGCCAGCGAGTTACATTGCCAAATCCTCCAGTTCCAAGCCTCTCCTTCAGCTCCCAAGGGCCACAGTTCTGAGGCTGCATGGGGGGAGCTCGGCTCATACTGACCCCTCACCTTAAGGTCCGGGTCTCACAGTCCTGGAGGGAAGCAGACAAAGAAGTGTCAACTGAAAAAGGTTTCATGTATCACATGTTATATGGTCGCAAGTTAAACATTAAAAACATATGAATAAAGACATCAATGTAACTGATGTCTTTCAGGTGGCTCTGTAATGCACTTTTTATTCACTTTAATAATGTAAATTCAACCTCGAGGAAAATACTGCATTCTCCTTCCACCTGTTGTTAAATCTCTCTGTTTATGACTAAACTTAGAAAGTCTGTGGTTGTTTCAGTCCAATTTTGCTTTCAGTCTTCTTCATAAAAAAAAAAAACTTACTTTCCCTTGTTTTAAGCCACCGCCACCTCAGCCCCTGCTTGCTCACACTCCACCTGTTCAATATCTTGATCGCAATTAGATATTTTCTCCAAATTGTTCAGCCCTACAGGTGAGAGCAAATTACTGTTTTAGCAGGTATGATACATTTTATAAGGTTGCATGATAAAGTTGTATGAAAAATGACCATCAATAGAACATAACAGGGAGCGTGACACACACACACACACACACACACACACACAATATTAACCAAAAATCAAGAAAAAACATGTTACATAAAAGTTAAAAATTGATTTGCATGTCAAATCCCCTACAACCCAGCCAGACTTCTGGCTCCCACAGACTGGCTGTGTGTCCATGGTGCACACGGATTACAATCAATTTATCAGTTACAGATACTCCTGATCTTAACTCGTTATGTGTATAAAGCACACCTGTCCACAGAATCAGCTTCTTCCATTCCAACCTCTCCACCACCATGGTCAAGACCAAAGAGCTGTCAAAGAACGTCAGGGACAAGACTGTAGACCTGCACAAGACTGGAATGGGTGACAAGACCGTCAGCAAGAAGCTTGGTGAGAAGGTGACAACTGTTGGTGCGAGTATTCGGAAATGGAAGAATATAGAATGACCATCAATTGCCCTCAGTCTGGAGCTCCATGCAGTATCTTGCCTCATGGGGTGAGGACGATCATGAGAAAGGTGAGGGATCAGCCCAGAACTACACGGGAGGAGCTTTTTAACGAGTTAGTGTGCTTTATACACATAACGAGTTAAGATCAGGCATATCTGTAATTGATAGATTGATTGTAATCCATGTGCAACATGGGCACACAGCCAGTCTGTGGGAGCCAGAAGTCTGGCTGGGTTGTAGGGGATCAAATACTTATTTCACTCAGTGACATGCAAAACAATGTACAACTTTTATGTAACAGTTTTTTTCTTGATTTTTGGTTGATATTCTGTCTCTCTCCATAAAAATGAAACTACCTTATTAATTAGAGACTGTCCATTTTTTTGTGAGTCAGCAAACTTACAAAATCAGCAGAGGATCAAATAATTATTTCCCCCACTGTACATACCTACACAGAGAACAGGAAACTGATAAAGTGAAAATGAAGCTAAAAGATCCAAAGAAAATCACAAGACTGACTTTTTGCGTGGCAGATGTACCTAAACAATATCTTATTTAATGAACACATGCATGACTGTTGTGGGTGGGATGTTTTGGATGAGCTTGTTGGTTTGTTTTGTTTTTCTGCATTAGCCAAAGAGAGCACATGTAAACAGTAGGAACAGTGATGAAAATCATTAGGATGATCACTTCTACTCATTTCTGCCGTGGTGACTATAAGCCAGGTGTTTAATTTACTTTAATTTACTGAAATAAGAAGAAAGCAATAAAGTGGGGACTTTACCTTCACCAACTGAACAGCTTCCTTTCTCAGGAATTGGAGGTGTGTACTCGCCTGCGAATGCAATACTGTCTTTTCCTAGACGTTACCTTTTTCCTTCATCAGTATAAAGTTGTGTACAACTGCGTTTAAGAGTTTTAACCTAAAATCAGACACATTCAGAGACCAGTTCTACTTCCTGAAGCTGAAAAGTGAGAGTCACTTCCCGTATATCTTGAAAGGCTCTTCTTTTCCCACCCGTTTTCGAATAACTCCCGCCCCCTACGCACTGGGATTGGCTAAATCTCTGCTATTTAGCCAGTCCTGGCGAGGAATAGGACTCTTCTGGCCAATCATAGCCCTGGATTCCAAATTTGTAGGAATATGGGTGGGGATAAAAAAGAAACGAAAACTACTTTCTGTGATCAGAATCCTGCTGTTCACTTGAACATACATCACTAAAGCTGTTTTTCATGTCATTTTCAACGCTTAAAACTCGAAGAATTACCTAATGAATATAGCATTTTGAAATTTAATTGATTTAAAATGGACGTTTTTTATATATAATCCTGGTAAATGTCAGGACAAAGTGATTAAAGTGACCCCTTATAGCCACGTGTGAACACACCACAGCACAGCACACAGTGCTAATAATGTGAATTTCTTTCTCTGTATCTAACCATCCACCAAGTGAAGCAGTGGGCTGCCCCTGAGGAGCAGTGTGTGGGGACGGTACCTTGCTCAAGGGCATCTCAGTGATGCCACTGGCAGTCCTGGGATTCGAAACAATTGCCTCCTGATTGCAGCAGCAACTCCCTAACCACTAGGCCACCAGCTAATGGTATAATAGCTAAAATAGTAAAGCAAAGTCAAATAGGTACATGCCCTTTACTAAGGTTACTGCTATGAACAGAGTAATATGATGCTAAAAAAAAACAAACACCCATAATAGCCATTCTATTGGCCTGTGACTTACTAGTTCATATTTAGTCAGTGATTAGTCTATGATAAGTTAGCCTGTGATTGGTTAGCCAGTGATTACAGGGAGTGCAGAATTATTAGGCAAATGAGTATTTTGTCCACATCATCCTCTTTATGCATGTTGTCTTACTCCAA
>JBBPCX010000016.1:8138812-8159933 GCA_037974365.1 Hydrocynus forskahlii
ACACACACACATACACACACATATATACATATATATACACACACACACACACACACACACACACCCATACACACACATACACACACACACACACACACACACACACACACACACACACACACACACACTCCTAGGAAGTCTCAGAATAGCTGCCACATTCCTCCAATCACAGGTGTGTTGAGTCAGAAGATAAAGGCAAGACAGATCTGTTTGTGTGCGCAATGGAGACATTTGTACTCTGGGGGAGACACAGCAAAACATGAATTAATTACAATCTACATGGGTGGGCTTTCCTGCTCTGTCTGTCTGCCTCTCTCTCTCTCTCTCTGTCTCTCTTCCTCCCCCACTAACACACAGATAGAGTGAAAAAGAGAGAATTAATATTCCAGTTGTGTGTGTGTGTGTTTTTGTGTTTTGTGAGTTGTTCACCTCATGCAGTCGGTCTCTGTTTAGTGCTTTTCCCAGCACGCAGTTTGTACGTTTTGTATGAGGCATTTTACTGGCAGATTAAGTCTCTGGAAACGGTTGAAAGCAGCAGTTTGACTTTGTAGTGTGTGAGGGACGAGAACAAAGGAGACTGGGGTCATGACTAGTATAACCACCATAGTTTTAGTATAGATCTTAACTTCTGACTCCTTTCTGTCTTTGTCACTGTGCCTGATTGAAAAGGACTAATTATTGGTACATTATCTGCCAAATTGTCAGATAATGTGTCCATCGGGCCCAGAGAGCTCAGAAATGCTCCACTGAAGTGCTGATCATTTTTTGTGCTGGCGTCAGTGTCATTACATTCAGAGAATGTAGTTATTATTTAAATCATTCTCATTACGTACAACATCTATCATTATGTGCAATGGTTTATATGAAATAGTCTAATCATGTGCGGTATCGCTACTGATGTCACTATTACATGCAGTAACAGACTCGGTATAGAGAACAACACCAAACCGCTATTTGTGTTAACTAGTAAACTACTGATGAAGTTGTTTTATTTATTTAACTGTAGTGTTTATATCCACCTCTCTTACTGATGAGTGTATATAGTATAATAGTGTATTTAGTACTAAGCATTTTCAGAGTATTTTCTGGAGAGACTTTTACTATATTTTATATTGTGTCTATGCAGTAGTGTAAGCAGTTTCTTCTGGGACCAGTAAAGTTTTCTGATTCTGATTAGTCAATCCTCAAAACATCTGTTCCACACTTTACTGAAAACAAGTGTTTGCAACTAAATCTCTCTCTCCCTCTCTCTCTCTCTCTCTCTCCCTCTTTCCCGTTCTCTCTGTATGTCTCTCTCTCTGCTGTAGTTACTGTGTGTCCATGCGTGTGAAGCAGGTGAGTGCAGCCTGCAGGCTGAAGCTGTGGAGCACTCAGCTCGTCCGAGAGCGCTCGGTGTGTGTCGAGTGTCAGAGTGACGCCATGGCAGCTGACAACCGCTGCCTGGGAGATGGCTTGCAGAGCATCAGGTACACACACACACACACACACACACACACACACACACACACGTGCACACACACTCTTACGCAGAGCACATATCCATATATGTACATACCATATGGAGCATTTATGGGAAAAGCAAAAGTCCAAAATGGAGCATTTATGGGAAAAGCAAAAGTATTTTAAAAGAAGAATCTTAATGCAAAGTGTTTTTTATTCATTTTTAAGAAATAATAGACACAGAGTTCAAATGAGTAGTGAGCTTTTGATATGATTACAATAACGTGTACTCTAAATTTGGACATTCTTAAAACACAAGTCTTAATATACATTTCAAGTCGTGAAATGCATCATTGGTTTTGAACGTCTCCCCTCAGAACCTTCTGGACGGCTGCATCCACAACAGGCTGCTACGGATCGTGGATCCGAGAGTCTTCGAAGGAGAACTGTCATTGCCCCCCCTACTCTCTGCTGTTTGTCTGAATTAAACACTCCTTCAGATTGAGTCTAAGGGACGGAGCAGCTCCCAGGAAGCCAGAGGAGGAGCCTGCTGTTCCTGGAGCTGTGGAGGAGCTGCCTTCATACTCTGATGTGAATTCACACACTTCAGTACACATTTTCTCTTTCACACACACGCCAGTCACGTCATGTAAACAGTTTAAACGTAGACCTACGACGGACGTCATTTTGTAGTTGGATTCATGCCCATATGGGGAACTTTTTTCTGTGGGGGAAATCACCATTATCTCCAAACTCAACATATTTTGCCCTATGTTTGTTTATCCCCTTGAATATGAGTGGATTATCTGAACAATGAAGTCAATAATGAGTCAAAATTTGAATTTTGCTACAAGAGCTGTCATAACATGGGGAACCTCACCAGGACACCCACTCAAACCAGCACACCTCGCTAAATGTGAGTTAAGTTGCTTTGACAGTATTAGTCTACAGCTTGAGTAACTTTTCTTTAGGTGTTTAATACATTTAATTTCAAGCGGCATCATTTCAATGTCCTTGAGTGTCACCTTTCTTGTAGGATGGATATTCTACGTGAGTATTCTTATTTCGACTCTTTACAGACCTTGAAAATCAGAGAATGCAGTGAGGGGAAAATGTATTTACAATGAAACGTATGAACATTTTTGCTCGCTGGGCGTGATGGTGGTGATTCTCAATAATGTCATTTTTCCCATGGAAAAACCACCGCCAACTACAAAATGACCCGACTCTTCACGACTGCTGAAAATTCATTTCACTGCAAAGAAAGCTCAATGCGGACTACTTTCCTCTTACCTCTGGAACTTTACTATCTACCTCCAAAATGCGCCTGCATTTGAACATGTCTTAATGTCTTACGTCTCTTATGTCGACGTCATGTTACTTGATGTCTTTTCTATTTCTTTATGCCTAGAAATCACTCAGTGCATGAACCTTTTTATTTCATTGGTGTATGATTGAGGCAGTGCATCTGAGTGTGTTTTTGAACGTGTGCTTGCACAGAAAGTGTTGATGCGTGTGGAATACGTGTGTCAACACTGCAAAAAATACATATCCTCTAAAATATATCAAGTGATCTTAAATCTAGTTAATATATCTAAATTTCTCATTCTGGGGATTCTTATTCCAAGACAGTTTTACTTGTTTGAATTAATTTGATTACTAGAAGTGTCTCATACTATTCCTATTTTCAAGAAATAATGCTTTAACAGGCAAACTTATCTGCTAATAGAGTAAGACACTCCTTATGAGATGGTTTAAAACAAGTAAAAATATCTGGAAATAAGCTTATTTCTACACCGATCTCTAAATGAGACATATAATTATATATAACTGGAGTGAACGTCTCCACGGCTTTATATCCATATTTGGAGCCGCTTCCTTAAAGTACTACTGTAATTCTTGATTTCAGCCGTGACTGTTGGAAGTGCGCCCTGTATCTTAAAGGACCCATATTATGGAAAACTTAACTTTTCTTGATTTTTTTTTTTTTTTGCAATAAGAGTTTAATGTAGTGTGAAAACTGCTCAATCCAAACATGTGGTATCTGAACAGGAAGAAACTGCTTGTTCTGAATTTACTCTTTGTGATGTTGTGAACGTCAGGTGTTTACACATGTCTGTCTATTCAACCTACAGAGGCTTAGCTCCGCCCATTTACACGATAGTCTAAGGAGTGTTTCAGCCTGGACTCCTTGTTGAATGAGGCACGATATGGAGCAGCCAATCAGAACAGATGTGATTTACATATAGAAACCTTAAAGGTACAGTAACAGAAACAGCCTGTTTTGTTCTAAACGAAAGAGAGATTAGAAAATCGTCATTTCTTTTGGTATATAAGGATGTGGGCCCTTTGAAGTCAACCTCAACTCAAAACTTACTTTTTAAACTTGTTATTTATGTCTCTGGTCATAATAAGCAAGACGAATCATATGATTAAGGTACTTAAAAGGTTTTTTTTGTTTTTTTTTCCAACAAGTCTTCAGACTGTCCAGCTCTGATTTTTTTTTTACGTTTGACTTTTACTATGTCACCGTGCACCAGTGGGCGGGGCACAATGATGTTAATCAACAATATTATATAATCATCAGCACAATCGGCTATCATAAAGAGAAATGCTTAGATAGCTCAGAAACCCTCTCTTATATCATGTCTCACGCATTTCAGTAAGGAAGGAAAGTGACTTCCCGTTGATTTCCCATTGATTTAATACAGCTGTCCAAGTATAAGCTTATTCCTATTTCTGCCACATATTTTATTTATTACAACATTAAACATTTCAGTGCACTATGCAGTATAACATTTTACTCAGATATTCAGATTAAAGACCGTTCAAAATTAAAGACCGTTCAAAAGTTTGGAGTCACCTTTTTCAACCTCATGACTTTACAGAAGAAAAAACTGTTAGTTAATCTAGCGTTTTTTATTCCGCATCATTTTGACCCATTTCTGTTTCTAATGTTCACACATTTCATTATGTTTCAGAATTGGAGCTCAAGTTGCGAGGCAGACAACTTGACAAAAAAAATGTAAACATAAAACACGAATATATAATGTAAACACCTGAAATACGCTGGTGTAAATGTACAAATATTTACGTTCACTTTGCATCGTTATTGTGTATAATACAACACAAATTATTCATGTAACAACTAATTCCAAACTTTTGAGCGGTATTGTATAAGCTCTCACCTTTTCATTCTTGCTTGTGATGTTTTTCATGAGTTCTTGAGTTATTTAAGGTTTTTTTGTTGGTTTTTTTTTTGTCATTTGAAAATGATTTTCTGTTTTCTGTTTGTGTTGGTTATTCTTTTCACCTAATAAATGTCTTACATTCCAGCGTGTTTTCAGGTTACCATTAGCATCTGCTGTTGTTTCTTCCCTCTTTGCAGCTGCATCCAGAGAAAACAAGACACTTTTCCCCCCTCGCAGTGCTATTAGGAGCTGGCGACAGTTGACCAAACCAGATACTTACTCCAGCTACATGTGGTTATTATAGTTCAAAGAGGTAGTGTGTGTATACACACACACCCACACACCATCACGTGCACACACTCCTGCATACATTCGTCTCTGAACATGTACTTTGAGGCATTCTTGACATTCCCTACGTTTTTTAATACAGACAAACAGTAAGTCTTACAGTGCAGCTCAGATTAAAGATTGGATTCTCATTTACGCCCTGAACTTCAGAACTTAAAAGGAAATCACCAATGTAAAGTTTTTCCAACAATAGTAAGGAGTGCTGTTAAAGGGAAATTTCACCATTTTTTTCAAACTTGCATAATTCAGTCGTTAAAGATGTCAACAAAGTCATTCAGAGTGGGTGTGATGTGAGATGGTTCATCGACTCCTCACAGTGGTGGTAACCTACATTTGTTTTTTTGAGTTTTTATATCTATTGTGGGCACAATCTTGTCCAGCTCGTTCAAGCTCAATTTTAAGGACCCCGGGAGACGACCCCATGTGTTCATATGCTCATTTTCGACTGCAGCACAGTTCAGTCATACAATTTCCTTCATAGTGATCATGTGAAATGATTAATTATAGAGAAATTTACTGACCTAGATTTCACTATAGTTGCGTTGAATGGAACTAGGGCCAACAAAGTCTACAACTCAAAAAAAAAAAATTGTATTTACTATCCGAAGCCATCAGTGAATCTACACTGAATCTTTGATCATTTATGTGTGATATTGTATTTGTTTTCTCTGCATGTACATTTCCACCATGAATGGTTGAAAAAAATACTTCCCAAAGGTCCTGTAAAACAATGCCTGAGTCATCAGGCAGTGTCAACATAAAAATTCCATGTATTAACTGTTTGCAAGGGACTTTTAAACTCTCCATATGTCTGGTTCCATTCACTTCCACGTTCAACATATCTGAATGGCTAAGATTCTCTAGAACCGAGAACTTGGTGGAATTTTCCTTTGAAAGCAGAGTATTGGTTAAAATGTTGACTCTAGTGACGTTTTCAACATACATACACCCACATATTGTCCCTCACACACACACACACTCCCACACTGCAGTCAGCAGAATTCTTTATGCTCCGGAGTGCTGCTGTGTCACTGCATCACTGCAGGGCTTGCCAAACATTTCAGACCATAACAGTACAGTAGCGTAGGGGGTAGAAAGAAGGTGGAATTTTTTGTCTAGTTACACAGGTGTAAATAGCAGGTACTTTTGGTCACCGTCTCATCAAGTCAAGTTTATTGTCATTTCAACCATATACACACAGTCCACAGTGAAACGAAACGTTCCTCCAGGACCATGGTGCAACACAAGAACAGAAACAAACACCACAGGACCACAAGTGCAGACAGGACAAAAGAGAATGCAAGAAAAGCACAAGAGCAACAAAACAACTGGACAAAATTTAGTACAATCGACAGTAGCTACAGTCTGGATAAATACATTGTTTTGGCAGGTGCTGTTTTCTCGCAGCAGAGAGTTGTGTAGAAAAATGTAGAATAGCAATATTCCAATGGCAACATCTGTGAAGTTTCCCAGGAGTTGGACAGATGTTTCTCCATTTTCACTCTGAGGACATTTTACATTCCATGGAAACAACTTTTTTGATATAAAGGTGTGTGTGTTCGTCACACTACTGTGACACAGCACTCGTTTAAAGGGTATAAGCAAGTTAAACAGAATCCAGTCCTGGAGGGCCGGAGTTCAACACAGTTTGGTAGTTCCTCTCCTCAGAGACACTCAGTAAACCTGGCAATTAACAGCTGAGTTGAAACAGGTGTGTATGAGCAGGGAAATCACCAAACTGTGCTGGATACCGGTCCTCCAGGACCAGATTCGGACACGCTGACAGCCGTGGTGTTACCAAGACCCCAAACGTACTGTAGATGACAAATAATATTTACAAAAAAAACCCCAACATTTTTAGCACTACAGATGATGCGACTAATATTTACAAAAATTAAATTAATCGTGTTTGGCATTAATTTACCTGCATTTTCAGTACTGCAGATGACATGAATAATATTACAACGTAGAACTGTAGTAAATGGCATAAATCAACATAGAATTTGGCATAAATGTACCTGCCTTTTTAGTACATTAGATGTTGTAAATAATATTTACAATAATCAACACAGAATAGCATTAAATTAATGGAATTTGGCATTAATTCATTGTTTTAAATGAATTGAGTTTGGCATAAATTTCGCCGCCTTTTTTAGTACTATAGATGATCTAAATGATATTTACAAAAATCAGTGTAACCGTTTCACATAGCACCCATAGAGTTAACCCTGCACAGGCGGTAAGTTGTAACATTCACACTCCCGCTATATTCAGCTGAATTTCTGAAACAGTAGCAGAGATGTGTAGGGTAACTGTATAAATAAATGATTAATCTTGTTCAAATACTTATACACTGACTGAAATGTGGTAGGTCGCACCCCAATCTCCCATGACTCCCATGTTTGTCAAAGGAGTTCCTCTTGATTTATTAACAATATTCACACCTGTTGAGTATCTGCAGCCCACATTTATTCACTTACACACTCCAGCTGCCAGCTGTTCAGAGCCTTAAAGACTTTAAACAGGCAGCCTAGAATATCCAGTGAAGTTGAAGTTGGTAGAATGGAGTAAATAACTACCGAGCCCATTTGAGAGGGGCAGGCAGGGAATGTCAGGCTCCGGTTGCCTGATGGAGCCTGACAGCAGTGGGTTCTGGGATTATGGTGCTGAAAAGAGAGACATTCCAACCCGTCAAACGTTTAGTTACATGCTGGGCAAAACAAAGATAGGCCACACAATTGAAAGAGAAGCAAAATGAAAGTAAATTTAGAAGAAATGTGACATTTTGTGACTTTGTAAACCAATCCTCTTTGGGAGTTTGGTGTTTATAGGGAAATCTCGATGATCTTTCCCAATTTCTGTATAATACACTGGTAAATGAAGTCCTTCAGAGTGGGATGGGAGATACTCCATTCCAGACAAACATATGTACTTGAAGGTATTTACAGTGATTGTGAATGGGACCAGTGGTCAGCGCAAATATAGTCACTCGTTCACTATCCAGAAAACTATCTAAAACAATCAGTGAACTTACAAGTGTCTAATAGTGGTCATAACGTGGCAATAAAAGTGAAAAAAAAAAGTTTTTCTTTGGCAGCTTATTTTGTGTTAGAACAGCCACAGGCCTTTCCATCACTATTGGACTAAAAAGTACATTTTAGGCCAACTCATAACTATTTTTACACCTTACAGAACAGGTTGTGCAGCCGTAATTATGGTAGACAAAGCTGAAAGTGGAGAATGACCAGGCTCTTTTTCCCTCCCTGCTCTGGTCACAAATTCCACCTCTTTAAGTGCTGCTGTGCCTGAGGAGAACAGCTGGTAGCGCGTGCTAATGAGAGCTTTGAGGTGTGTACAGCTGTAGTGGGGAGGAATGCTGATCGATGATGACCGCTATAACTATGTGGTGAAAGCACTTGAAAATAGAGAATCGGCTCCAAAGTTTTGAACTCGATTCCACACCAGTGCCCAAGTGCACAAAGCAAGCTCCGTAAAGACATGGTGAAAGAGTTCAGTGTGGAAGAACTTGACTGGCCTGAACAGAGCCCTGACCTCAACCCATCCAACACCTTTGGGATGAACTGGAACGAGCCAGACCTTCTCATCCAACATCAGTGCCTGACCTCATAAATGCTCTACAAAATGAATGGGTACAAATTTCCCAAAGAAACTCCAAAATCTTGTGGAATGCCTTCCAAGAAGAGTGGAAGCTGTAATCGCTGCAAAGGGGTATCCAACACCATATTAAAGTCAATGTATGTAAATGCAAGGTCATTAAAGTCCCTGCTGGTGTAATTGTCAGGAGTCCCAAGACTTTTGTCCACATAGTGTATATGACAATGTGTTGTTTTATATGACATCGCAAAACACTAACAACAAATGGGCTGTTTTTTGCAGCTATGAACCTTATGGGCTACAAAGTGAATGGTTTATTTTGAAGCTTACTTTAGTGTTTATAATCAATCTTTTTTTGGACTGGACCTTTAACAGCCATTTACTGAGCTTAAGTGGGTGTGTTAAAGCCAAGAATTAACTCAAATGTGCAGAGCACTGTGCCTAGACACTGCTGTGGACAGACTGAAATTTGTGTCCCTCCAAGACACACACACAACAGGCTATAAAATGTAAAAAATTAAACCTCAGCAGGGGTTAATCATCTACACACACAGATTTTAACAGGAGAGGAGAATCAGTGAATTTTTTCTTCTGTACGGCCAAAAGACGGCTAAGGACAACAGAAAATCAGTGAAACCTGCCATTATCTGTACGTTCTCACACATTTTCAACCTTGGTTTGGATTTTAATGATCCTACATCATGGATCAGACTTGAGCTAACTTAGAAAAGAGTTTTCAGTCTGTGCTCAAAAGCCCTTTCAGGAGTAGCAGTGCTGATCTAGAATCAGTTCATGTAACCACAAGTGGTGTTTAACATTAGGAAATCTGACCCGAGATCAGCAAGGTAACAGATTTGTGAATACCAGCCCAGAGAAAGACTGCTGCGTAGACCTTTTCCAGGTTTATCTGCAAATGAATGTCTCCCTCTAGCGGCACATCCTTGCTCTTACAGTTGCCTGACCAAGGTCAAGTTCACTCACTCCGATTACACCTGAAATTATATCAAATAACGTGAAGGTGTCCTGAAGACTTAGAATAAACATCACTTTATTTGCTTCTTCACATCATATTTGATATCACATTAGTTTCATACATACCTCTTTCTCTGAATTGAGTAACATTTCAGTTGAATGGCTTTGCAACAGTCAGAGATTTCAACAGACACTTCCAGTCTTCGCCTCTGACGGCAGCAAGTGATGACCAAAGGCAGAATATTACATTTAAACATTTTAAATGGGCTGTTTAGCTCAGAGATGACTGTAGATAACGGAACTCAACCCACTCTTCCGGCTCATGGTGGAGGAGCAGTTGTTTTTGGAAAAAAAAAATATTGAAGAATCAACTGGAATATAGTCCACATTTCACACCAAGTGCTTTACAAGTTCCTGACGGTGGCTTTCACTGAAATATGGCATTTATCGGGCTCTTCATATTCCTTCAGATCACAAAACAACCCAGTGATTTCTTAAAATAAAAAAATAAAAAAACTTTATGAACATCCCATCCAACCGAAGTCTTGCTTCAGCTGTGTATAAAAGGCCTCAGGTTTGAGCTAAAAGCCTCTACACATGTATACATACATACTAAGGATATACAGGAAGGGATTATTGTATAGTATAGGCAGATAATAGCTTTAAAATAATCTGCAATAGACAGATGATTTAAACAATATTTGAAATTGATTTGATGTATTTATAGTACTTCAAAAGCAGAATGTTCATTCAGAAATAAATGTTATATTTAGTGCTAAACCAGGCAGATGTAGTCCTAATTTCTTTCTTAAAATGTTTATGTTTCACCATCTCAAATATGTCTATAAAAATATTGAATATCTGCTTTGGCCTATAATTCCCAAATCAGTGCTTCCCTAAATAAGACTCAAAAATGAACAAAGCTGCAGAGAAATGCCATGACATAAACAATATAAGGCATAATCATTTTTTTTACTGTTAGTGAACTTTTCATAAAATTTTTCAGTTTCCTTTCAGTCCCTTACATAGATGAGCACAGCATCTGGTCAGCCTGATTCAAAAGCTAAATATGCAATGAGGACCACCACCTTTTAGTGCAGAACACTGCTCATGTAACCCTGGCTTCCAGTGCACCCCTCACCTCTAGAATTCGTGCTTGAGACGCAGCTGTGCTGTATGTGTGGTTCTTTTGACTAGTTCAGTGTTAAGGAAAGCCAGTAGTGGTGATGCAGGCCAATCTGGTGATTACTTTGTCATGTGGCCAAGCTGCATGACTGGACGATTAAGAAAAAAAAAAAGGTTGAATACCATGCTTTAGCCTTTATCCTACAGGACTGGTGGCACTGTGATGTGATAAAGGCCAGATGCACCAAGAGTTGCTTCTTACTTTGAGAGAAAGTAAAACTTCAAAAGAAGAAAGTCCTAAACTGCCCAGAAAACATACAACAAAGAATGCTTCCAAAATTCCTGTTTATAGTGCTGCCTGGAACAACCTGGCCAGTCACTGGAGTTGATGGCAGTCTCTAAGCTCATTTGAGGTTTTTGATCTGGCGGTTGGTGGAGCTTATTTTGCCGTCCATAGTGTCCACTTTATTAAGTAGAGAATCTATAGAAACGTCTTGGTCATCTATCTCTGACTGCAGCCCGATCCCTAAGTTCTTCAGCCGGCTCAGACCCAGGGACATCTCATCTGGATGAAATGCAAACATACAGAGTCAATGCATGAATTCTCAAGTTACACAGTATGGTCCTCTGCTCAAATAACATCTTGTTTCTTCATTAATCACTTAATACCTTCATTCAAGTTTCTTACCCAAGTTATTATCCAGTTGTTCATGAGCAGCTCTGAGGTGTTTATTCTTTGGGTATCCATTCTGACCGGATGGTTCACTATCAAATGAGGCCGAGGCTCCAAACCCTGGTTGACCAAACGTTACAAGTAAACCTTTATAACTAACAAATGCTTTTGTTATGGCTCTCACTGTGTTACTTTAATTATTCATGGGATTAAATAAAGTACACTCTTCCATGGTACAGGCATTGAGTGAGACCCAAATGAACAGAATTTGCGTATGTTTGTGCTTACCAGATGTGTCAAGTTTTCTCAGATTGGGGTGGCTGGCCTCATATTTATCCCCCTGCTCTTTGCTTTCTGACAGTGCATTCTGTAATCTACAACATAGTTCTAGTGAATGTGTGTCCTCCCATAACACTTTTTGAGTATACTTGTTTACCCTTCGGTACTCTTTGAAGGTCTCATATCCTGGAACACTGAATTTTTCCTCACTTTATATAGTTTGTAGACTATTTTGGTATATAAAACCACAAGTGTCACAAATGGACCTCAGAGATATTAATAAAACAAATGTGAAACAGGATCCATTTGAGTTTAATGTGAATTAGTGCGTTCTTAGTACCTGCTGTTGGCCTGATAGGGTCCGGGCTGTTCCTTTTGTGGAGGCCTGGGCTCAGGTTTGCCTTTGAAGTAATTGACCAGACCTCCCCATACACTCTTAATGGAGTTTATGTGCCTTTGACTAGTCCTCATATCCTGCTCCATGTTATCAACCATTTTATCTGCCCTCTTCAAAACCTCACCTTGGCGAATCAGCTCCTGTAATGGCAGAGAGAAGCAAAGCAGTAGAAAACAATGAGGAACCAATACAAATTTTAAAAAGAGTAAAAAGAAGCTTGTGTAAAATAATTCATTCCTCTCCTCACGTTGAAAGTTATCGGATCATCCAAAAGGCCCTCACCTCTGCTGTCTCAGTTCCAATTTTTTCTGACTCATAGATGAGGCCGAGTGACCGATGGCTGCTGTCCACAGCGGACTTTGCTGTACGCATGACCTCCTGCTCAAGCTGCCGCTGCCGCCGCTCGGCAGGGCTCAGCTTACTCTCTTCCTCTTCATCATCATTAAAGTTAAACCCTCTCCTCGGCCCCGCTGGCTCCTCTTCATCATCGTCGTCAGCGAACGGGTTATGGGATTTAGGATACGCTGCCATCCTCTGACCAGAGCTGATGTAAGTGCCTATGGAAAAAAAAAAAGAAAAGAAAAATGAAACACTTTTATTTAAACCCTGTACTCCAATGCAGGGCTTGTAATATAGCACACAATCACTAACTTGCTTAATCACACTGTAACGTGGTATTCCATAAAGCAGACTGGGACTGTGGCCCAGTTAACAAGATAAATGAAGAGTGATGAGAGGAGGAAAGGAAACTGAGAGTGGTAAACAGGAAGCAGGAATGGAAAGGCTTTCTATCACAGTGAGCTTGATGCAGACCCAGGGGAAGACAGGGTCCCTGGTTTCTGTTGTGTAGTGGTCACCCTGTTTGCCTTGAAAGGTTCAAAACCAGGCAGAAATATGTGATGTGTGTGGGGCAGTTGGCGGCCTAGTGGCTTGGAAGTTGCCCCTGCTATGAGAAGGTTATGGGTTCACATCCCAGGACAGCCAGTGGCACCACTGCCTCTGCTTCACTTGGTGAATGAGTTAAATGCCGAGAACAATTTCGTGTTGTGGTTTGTTCAGTTATGGCCAATGGACACATTACACATATTTATTTTTACAATTTTAAAAGATTACATTGAACATAAACAACAAATTAGCACGTGCTCATTTGTTTAACTTTGTTTATTTCGTTTAATCAGGCCTAAAGGGACATACATGTAAACAAAAGCTTTACCAAGAGTAAACATATGTTACATGTATGAAAGCTGAATTACATCGTTGTCTGGTTTGTTTCTTAGAAAATAACCCTAACCCTAACCCAAATCCACAATTCATGACATCTGTAATGACCACGTAACTACAGTCATCTTTTAATCCACATAAAATGATAGTAGACACATTTGTTGTGCTAAAAACGTGCTCTTTAGCCGAGCCAGATCTTAGTGAGCTAAGCAACAGCAGTTAGCAGTTAGCTTTGGAGTTCACTTAGTTGACTGCACTAACAAGAGGTTATGACAGTAGTTATCAGGTCGGTAAGAGTCATTATTTAACGTGTATAGCCACAAAAACGACTAACTTATATACTGTAAACACCTGTGTGTCTCTCTAGCAGCCCCTTTAAAGGAGTTGCTAGGCTAACAGGCAGTGAAGCTAACTGCTCTTTCTCGTAATAAAACACATATTTCAACCCTCAGACAGACTCTTTAGCTGCCTGAGCCATTCCTCGACAGCTCTGCAGTATACAATTGTGTTTATTTACACGGAGATGTCTGTAAAAACTCTACGTACCTCTTCTCTCTGCAGGGTGGAGTGTTCTGTTGATCAGGTGACTGTGTGATGACGTCACTGGCAGTTCTACGTAAACTACGTACGCTACGTACAGCACCTGCTTGTGGAATAGCCGCTTTGACGACATTTATTAGAATGCTCGGAAAGGATTTTCTGCTGTTCAGTAAACCTGTGGAAATGCCCTTTAAAGTCACTCGTAATTGTTGTTTTACAAATTATTTTCTATCTCTTTTGGGAGTATATGAGCTGGATTTTCTGAAATGATTTGTACACTTTTATTATTAAAAACGTAAGCTCCATTTTTATTAGAGGAGAAGCTTGTCACAACTGCAGCCTCATCGGTAAGCTTTTTTTTGTTATCTCCAGCTTTTTGTGGTGTCTTCACAATAGATATGAACTTTATTGTACATGTGACAGATGTGTATATACACAGATTTAAAAAAGAACCACTAAATGACGCAAAGAAACTTTTAAAAGGCAATTAATGCTCTCGTACGTTGCAACATGTATAAAAATGTTACATTTATTGGAAACTGTCAGTCTCTTCAGGTGTATATATTACACTGTTCAGTAATGCAGCTAAAAAACAATACAATACATTACAATACAAAGATAGATACAGACAGACAGAACTACACAGACAGATAGATAGATAGATAGATAGATAGATAGATAGATAAACTATAAACTATAATTACCTGCATTACATTTTGAATATATAGTTACATGCTTGAGTGTATTCACATAAAACAGAGGTGGCCTCCATGGATCAGACTAGTTTGTCCAGCACATCACACAAATGTTTGATCAGACTGAAATGGTTACTTAAACCATTCCTGAACAATGTTTGCAGTGTGGCAGGGAAGGTAATCCTGCTGAAAAATAACTCTGTCATTAAGGAACACTGTCATCATGAAAGGGCGTACTTGGTCTGCAACAATGTTTAGGTCAGTATGTGTCAAAGTTGCATCTACATAAATGCCAGGATGCAAAGTTACCCAGCAGATCATTGGCACATGAGATCAGACCGGATGGGTTTGCCTTCACTCCCTGTGTGCTTAAATGAGCCTTGGGAGCCCATGCCCCTGACGCCGGTTCACTTTTGGTAGGTACTGACCATGGCATGCTGGAAACACTCATCAAGATCTGCCGTTTTGGAGATGACCTAGTTGGCTAACCATTATACTTTGAACCTTTTTCAAGAACTTCAAGAACTGTTCACTTGCTGCCAATTATATCCCTCCCCTTTGTCATGTGCCATTATCAATGTTTTTCTCTTCACCTATCAGCGGCTTTAATGATGTGGTGTGTATCATTCTTCCATTTCGCACTTTATGTATGGTTGATGTACAGTATAGCCTTATATTTTTGTAATTATTGTAGCAATATGTCTATTGAGTACTGTTGTGTATGTTGTGGTAGCAATCTGAATTTTCTTTGAGATCTATATAGTACCTACCAGTCACTCAATCGATCAATCAATCAATCGATCAACCAGTGTGTCCGTCTGTCTGTCCATACATCCTTCCATATATCTTATATATCTGAGTATTGTTGTGTATATTACTGTAGCAATCTAAATTTCCTTCGGGATCAGTACCCATCATTCATCCATTCAATCAATCGTTCAATCAATCACTCAATTTGCCTGTCTGTCTATCTATATCTATCTATTTATCTTTGTAAGTATTCTAACAATACTTGTATTGAGTACTATGGTGTTTGCTACAGTCGCAATGTGATTTTCCTTCGGGCTCAAAAAAAAAAACCTAGCAGCTAATCAGTCAGTCAATCAATCTGTCAATCAGTCAGTCCATCAAACAATCAGTCAATCAAACAATCAGTCTGTCTGTCTATCCATCCTTAAAGGCACAGTAAATGTTAACGAAAACAATAAAACGTGAGGAAAAAGTAGGCTATGGGTCCTTTAAAGACTGAAGCCCCCTCCTCACAGCTGCTGGGGGGTCGAGCTGTTGCTGCTGCGCTCCAGCGGCACGCCCTCGGATTGCACATCACGCCGCGGAATCACGCCTCCTCCCCACGGTGCGTGTTTTGTGCCTCCGGACTTGCCGTATTGCGGCTCTCGCCCACGGCGGACGGTTCTGCGGCAGTTTCTGCGGGGGTTTTGCGGGACTCAACTTACCTGCGTCTGAGAGAGGGACAAGCATGACCGCGAGGGGCGGCGGAACGAGGGGCTTCTACTTCAACACGGTGCTTTCCCTGGCGCGCTCCCTGGCTGCGCACAGACCCGCGCCCCTCGACAAGGTAGGGGGGCACACGCACGGGGCGCTGACAAACTTCAGAGGTGACAGACCTAAAAACAGTTCAGAATTCAGGACTCGAGTGTGTATTTCTGGTCTTAAACCCAGTCTGAACTTGGCTTCTCAATTTAATTTTCCGTTCCACCTTAACTGGTGCAGCAGTTCATCCTGGTGCCTCTTGAGTGTGGAGCACAGAATGGAACCCCTGCACCAGTTAAGGTGGAACTCCAGCTTCTCTGGACACTGGTTGAGAGGAGCAGTACCAACTGGTGCCAGTACCTCTGTACACTGAAGCCTTTTGTTTTTATGTTGGCAGACACGGTGAGTCTGAGGTCCAAATCACAAGCATTCCAGTCTTGAGGCACACTGTGTGTTTTATTCTTTCATTTCAAAACCTCACTTTTATCCAAAAGCCTCATCAAACATAACCAGAATTTTAAATAGCTGTTTTTTTTTTTATCAGTGGCTTCGTTTTCTTCTGAAGACTGAATGCACGCAGCATGTTCCGATGCACTTTCCAGTTTTCGGCTGCTGGCGTGGCGCACTTTAACAAACTCCGTCTTTTTCACATCATCGGTGCAGTAAACAACCCGTTCTCCAACAGGTTGTTCCTGTTGAGTTCCAGTAATACCTCGGATGAACTCTTCCTTTCACATTGTTCTGTGGAAAAGAGGCAGAAATCTGAATTGAGCTCGTAGGGATGGACGATGCTATACAAAATCGCGATACTGTGTGACGGTTCCTAGATACACGTAGTATAGCTAGCTGTTGGATAAGTTGGATTTGACAGTAAAGAATTAGTATTGCCCCTTTTAAACTACAAGAATGACTATATGCACATGTAGTTATTATTTTGGATCATTTCTGTTGGTCTCATTGACTCTGCATTATCTCTCAGTATAAAGAGCAGGTAGTGTTTTTAAATCCTGTAAAAATAAAACAATAGAAAAAATCAAGACACAAAGTTAGTAAAAAATCTTGCCTCCCACTCATCAATTATTTTTGTCTGGTGTCATTAATTGTCTTATCTCTGTTCTGTATTGTTTGTATTCTCAAAAGGAAAAATATCTGGAGAAAATTTGCAAAAAAACTGAAAAATGAAACAGACCCAGTTAGACACTCTGTAATGAAACAGACCCAGTTACACATTCTTTGTAATGAAGCATGAAGTTGGTTGGCGCTCTTCAAATTCTGATTGTATCCACAATATGCTTGTAAAACCATACTGGGACATAAGTAATGAAGATGATAAAGTTGTTGATCAAAGTGATAGATTCAGGACATTGCTTGTTTTGACCCAAGTTCAGTTTCAGGGATGGTATCAGTATGGAATGACAGACACCCAGTCAGAATTAAGACTGATTTACCTGAAAGGGACAGACATTAAAGGCACAGAAACAAAAACAGCCTGCTTACCTACAAGGACTAAAGAGAGTGATCATATAAAAGTGAATTCGGACTGTGTTTAGTGCATAAAAACACAAAAGTAGAATAAGTGGAGCCCAGTCTAAGCTATAGGTCCTTTAATGCATCTGTCTGATCAAACTGTCCATGATGATACCAGTCAGAACTAAAAGCCAGTGGCTATACATCCAGTCTGCATCACAGCTTTTTAATAGCTTTCCCAGTGCAAGATAAGGTCATGGCTGCAATTTGTGTTGGTCTCCTCCTATTAACGCCACCACAGGTACAGAAGCTGCTATGTATGTGTCCGTCAGACACCCGGGGTGTGTTCACTCTGGACATCAGACGCAGGGATGCCGTCATCGCTCTGGCCGTGTTCCTGGTGGAATCAGATTTACAGGTGAGGTGCTTCCACCTGAGTATAGAAACTTGATTAAGTTACCGTGCTTGATTATAGTGTTGATCAGTTTAGAAAGAGAGGGTGTGCTGTGTATGCAGTCACTGCATGACTGAGCAATTCTGAAAAGAACTGTGTTAAAAGCAGCTGATAAGCTCACAGGATTAAAAGGGCTGCGTGGATTACCAACTTTTTAACTACCAGCAATAACAGGACTGTTCAGGACTAAATCCTGTGACACCTCACAAACAACTGTGAGAAACGCTAATAAGATTTATGTTGCACAACCGCTTTTCTGCCAGATTTTTCAAGGACAGTTTTGCCTCACGACCGCCTCGTGGCCCACACACACTTCACTTCTGAGTTTAATAATTTCTCTTTTATCACAAGTGGAAACGTACGTCATGTGTAATCATTTCAACACTGACATATATGACAGTATAATAATGTTTTTGTATTATTAGATTATTGTAGTGGGGTACAATGGGAATTTCACTGTTTGTATGTTTGTAGATCTGCATAATCTAGTGGTTAAAAATGTAAACAGCCATTCAGAGTGGATTTGATGTGAAATAATTCATTGTCTCGGAACTTGCCAACTCAGATTTCTTTATTGTGGTGGTGAATGGAACCAGGGGTCACAATATCTACAATACAGATAAATACATATAATTAACTCTACAAAACCACCAGTAAACCTATGTCTTTTGTAAAATTCATTAGGGTAAATCTGAAAAAAAAAAAGCTTTGGGGACTATTTTATCTTATAGTGCTCTGTGTGTATATCTCTCCACCATAAATAGATTATAAAATATGTTTTGGGCTCTGGCATCCATCAGTGGATTTTTGTAACCATTTGATGTAATCAATTTTAGCTTTTAGAGACATTAAACTTTTCCGTCCTGTTCCATTCATCACCACTCTGAATAATCCTGACTCAGTAAGCTCTTCTAGAATGAAGCATTTCACAACAATGGCTTTGAAAACACTTTAAATGGCTTTGTTTACATCCTAACCATTCATTTATGCAGATTTTGAAGTCGCTAACCACAGAATGTAAATATAACTATGGCATGTGTAAATGCTGCAGTGGACAGGATGATGAGTGTTTGCTCTAATTTGCCGCCCTCGATGTCTCTCTCCCACTCTTGCTCTGTGTCATTTTCTCTTTCTTTCTTTATTTGTCTATTAGCACAAAGACGTGGTGGTGAGCTTCTTGTTGAATCTGCTGAAGGGGCTTCCCAGGGTTCAGTGGGTGGAGGAGGCAACTGGGAGGAAGAGCAAAGGTAACACCCAACTGGCTCGCTTATGTTTTCTGCATAACTAGATTAACAGCTGTGTCTCAGTATTCCAGTTCAGGTTCATTGCTGCTGAATATGCAGGCTGTGTGTTTAGTGTTGTACTTCAGCATTTTAATCTATGACATAAAATTCACTACATGGCCAAAAGTGTCCAGACGCTCTAATATCACATCCTAGCTGTATATCTCATTCCAAACCAAAAGAATTCACAGGGAGTTTGTGCCCACCTTGCTGCATAAGTGACCTCTTATTTACTAGAATAAATAAGGTAAATTTACGAGAGTAAATAAGATAGTTAGTGGCCTGATGGTTAGAGTGTTGCTCCTGTGATCGGAAGGTTTGGGGTTTGAATCCCAAGACTGCCAGTGGCACCACTGAGGTACCCATGAGCACTGCTTCACTTGGTGAATGGGTTAAATGCAGAGAAAGAATTTCACACTGTTCACGCTGTGTGCTGTGGTGTGTTCATGAGTGACTATAAGGGGCCACTTTACTTATTTACTTTACTTACTTTATACTAGACTTGTTCCGTTCAGCCACATGAGCATTAGTAAGGTCGGGTAGTGGTGTTAGCTGTATATCAAGCACCAGCTCAAATGTTGGGTGGTTTTGGAGTCAGGGCTCTGTGCAGGTCAGTCAAGCTCTGCTATACTGAACAAAACCATTTATGGAGCTCGCGTTGTGCATGAGGGTATTATCCTGTCGAAACAAGACAGGGTCTTAGTTGTAACTAAGAATCCCAAACCATGAAAAACAGCCCCAGCAACAGGTCTAGCAGGTCTGAAAGTTGACATACTGACTTGGAAAGCTGGCATTAAGTGACAGTGCCACACTAAAGGTACTAAGCTCTTCCACATACTTTTGGCCATGTAGTGTATGTTTAAATTTCTTATATAGATGTTTGTGGTTTGTGCCGTAACGGAGTTGTAACTGATGCCTGTTCTCACACAGAGAGTCTGCCGATGGCGGAGAACTTCAGCTTCTGCCTGGTGACTCTGCTGTCTGACGTGGCACAGAGAGACCCAGAGTCATGCACTCAGGTACATCATGAGTTTGTGCGTGTGTATGTGTGTGCATAGAAGGATTTGTCATCCATTCCCCAACTGCAGTTGGATGCATATTAGCTGTAAACTCATAAAATGTTCCACTGCCTGGGCTGCAAAGACATGTTGTCTAATATGCCTGAAAGCAGACAAGCTATACGTTATTTAGGCTCTTCTTCATAGTGCAATCAATTGTGCAGTCAGTCATTATGACTGTTAATTTTTTCTCTTTGAATTTGTTGTCAGAAGCCTTGATCTTATACAGAAATGGAAACCCCACTTCCAAAAAAGTTGGGACACTTTCCAAAAAAGCAATAAATACTAAAATCTATTATTTGTTAATTCACTTGAACCTTTACTTAACAGGCAAAAGGACAAAGAAAAGATGTTCAGTGTTTTCCCTAACAAAATTATATTTGGTAAACATATGTAGAAATAGATGCCTGCAGTGTTTTCACTGACAGTTAAGTTGAAAACACTGAAAAAAATTCCTTTTGCCTGTTAAATAAATATTCAAGTGAATCACCAAATTACAGATTTAGGTTTTCATTGCATAATTTGAAAGTTTCCCACTATTTTGAAAAAGGGATTTTGTACGTAGATTAGTTGTCAGGGGGTTTTCAGATCTTTGGTTTTACAAAAATCAGCACAGAGCAAACATTGTTCTTTGTTTTTGGTAATTGTAAGCTGGCACTTTGGCATATTTGGAGGAACAGATTATTTATCCCTCTGTATTGTTCTGTACTGTTGTGTAACTACTGCTTACAGAGCCACCTGTTACTCGTGACTGGACGACTAATGCATCTGATTAATACACACAAACTGGGGCTTTTTGCTGTGTGTGTGTGTGTGTGTGTGTGTGTGTGTGTGTGTGTGTGTGTGTGTGTGTGTGTGTGTGTGTGTGTGTG
>JBBPCX010000016.1:8160033-8184493 GCA_037974365.1 Hydrocynus forskahlii
TTTGTGTGTGCGCGTGTGTGTGAATTACTTGTCCTTCCCTTTAAGAAACGCAAGACAGTTATGAGGACCTCTGGCCCAGTCTCCCTCGTGATGAAACACGGGTTACAGATGGAAATATATACTTACAAATATAGATACAGATTTACACACACACATACACACACACACACACACACACACACACACACACGTATGTATGTGTGTTAGGACAGCACAATATTAATTGTTACGACAGTATCCATTTCTGTAATACGGATATCGCAGAAAACTGCAATATGCAAAGGCACCTCTAACCAGGTGACCAATCACAGCTCCAGGGGGCTTGTGAACCAAAAACATAATTCATAATTCATCATAACTTATTCTTACATGACCATTTTCCAACCTTTAGTTAGAATTAAACAAGGTGCCTTTGGCTGATCTGTATTGTAGCTTGTTCAAAAGGCAGCACAGGGCTGAAAAACTAGGATTTAGAAACTTGAATGTTATTTACACACTTCAAGCCCTTTTAATTTCAGAAACGTGTTAAAATGGGCCCTTTATTATATTGAAAGGCATCGCAATACTAATATTTCTACATGTTCTGCAGATCTTAATTCTGCACAGTTCTGCACAATGTAATTAGAGTCCTTAATCTGGCTCTGTGTGTCTTCTCTCTAGTATACAGAGGAGAAACTGGGCCAGGCAGAGAAGACTGAGTTGGATGCTCACTTTGAGAGCTTGCTCGCTAGAGCTGATTGCACCAAGAACTGGACTGAGAAGATCTACAGGCAGACAGAAGTTCTTCTACAGCCAAACCCAAGTATGTAGCTCTTTTTTGTTCAGTGTATGATTAGGGTTCACCTTCCAGCTTTTATTCTGTCTTTTTCTTCTGACAATATGTCACAATAGTTTGAGTTAATTTTTGATGTGCTGTATTTTATCCTCACATTACAGGCAGTCTATCCACCAGTGAATAGTATGGGGACCTGGATTATATTTTTCAGAATATAGTGGATATTGCCTTACGTATTAATAGAACTTATTGTGGGTAAAATGTAGCAGAGACGTTTTTTATTGTAGTTCACACAGAACATGCATTTGATTATCTGCTCAAATTCCAATAGCAAGGTTATTTTCACAGCCAGTTTCCCACAGCAATCAGACTACTATTTCTCGGAAGTCTGTATCGTGTGTAGTAGGATGTGTGACAGGGGCAGTGACCTCTAACTTCTTACTTTCTGACCCTCCCCATGCCACAGTTGACCACACTGGTAAGTATATCCCCTTTTTAAAAGAGCCTCAGCTAAACTGAGGGCTGTTTCTTCACCCATGCTGTCCGGAGGATGACATATTACATGTTTAGTTCATTTCCGTGGAAACCAAGCCATTTTGTGAGGTCCTGATGGGGTTTCAGTCATACATACTGTGTACATTCATGTGCTAATGTCCAAGGCAGTGCCCTGCACCATCTCTGTCTGGGGAATAATGAACTATTAAACTTCATATCTGTGTTATAACAGTGCCTTACAACTCCTTATCAGGATCAGGAGCCACTGTGTTGCTGTGAGTGTGTATCTGGTCATTTCATAGGTCCATATTTGGACTGTCACAATTGATTTGAAAGAGTAATTGATTTGAAAGAGTAATCTGTGATTACTTGTAAGTTTGCTTGATGTCAATGGATTAAAAAAAAAAATCTTCTATGGAGCCTCATAGACACACCCATTCATAGGCAATTTTTGCAAGTATAAAAACTATTTGTTTTTATATGAAGTTGTATTTAAAGGCTTCTTAGCATAAATTTCTCCAGTATTTTTTTTTGGAATTTGTGCATGGTTTGTTATTGTTCAGTTAAGTCTGATAGATTACTGATAATAGTGACAGCCCTGGTCCATATGGTTAAAATGTTGAATGTTAACCATCATTTCCAGAACCGAAAGTTCAGCCTCAGACTCTCAAGTCATTTGGTTCATGTTCACTCTGTTGGGACATGGTGTTCCGTGTGGGGGCCGGATTCACTGGTGCTCTCAGTGGTACATTTGCACGATGTACTTGTTATAACCTGAAGCTGTGCACTTCTGAAGCTGCAGAAGTGAATCAGGCCCTGTACGTGTGTGTTTGACATGTTTTAGCATGTTCTCATCACTCAGATTCTCATTGCCCGTTCTGAGACTAAACATGTGTATCAGGAGCCTCATTTATAAAACACACCGAAATTGTATACAAAATTTGTTCTTGAGAAAATATTCTTGGCATTTGCCTAAAAATTGTGTATAAAAATGATTAGAAACTTAAAATACTCTGAAAATTGGAACAATCATTCTTTAATTGTCATTTCAGGTTAGAATCTACAGTTCTATTTATTATTCTGGACACATTTCCTTTTCCACCCCACTAATTGTTCTATTAGTATTTTAAGCCACTGAAGCACATGCACATTAGAATCATTTTATACAACACAATTGCTTTTGTATAATTCAATTGATTGGTTTCAGACATTTAACTAGGAATATATACATCAATCAGCCATAACATAAAAGCCACATGCCTAATATTGTGTAGATCCCTTCGCAGGTGTACGGTATTTATCAGGGGCCAAAACAATAACAGCATTTCCTATGTGTTGTAATGTGGGGCCTCCATTGATCGGACTATTTTGTTGAGCCCATCCCAGAAATGGGTCAGATTGAGATTCTGGATTTTAAGGATCAGTCAGCAACTTTTACCATTTTCCTTAAACCATACCTGAACAGTTCACATCCACATGAATGCCAGGACCCTGTTGGTAGATGATCAGCTGTTCTTCCATGCACCAGTTTTTTGTAGGTACTGACCACTGCATAATGGGAACACCCCACAAGACCTTCCGTGCCAGAGGTGATAACTGATATCTAGCCATCACAATTTGGCCCTTGTCAATATCCCTCCCTCCTAATGGTTGCGCCTACTATATGTTGTGACCGGTGCTATTGTAACAACATAATGAATGTTATTCACTTCACATTTCTGTGGTTTTAATGTTGTGGCTGATTGTTGTTGATATGCTGAGTGGGGTCTGGGAGGACGACATCATGTCAGCATTACGTACTAAGCATGTTGCATTTTCTTCATAATGCTTAACCAGCCAAACCCTCCGGAAATCAAATGGAGCAGCTGTTGATTAGTCAATTTCTGGATCTTTTGTAGCATTTTATAGACACAGTCACATAATGAAACATAAAATGATTGGAAAACAATGTAAAAATGTGTGACATTTTGATATAAATGTTTTGATATTATTAGGTGTTAAACAGTCCTGAAATCTGGGGGTGCCACAGCCCCCTCTGCATTCCCACTTCCTGCGTCTAGAACAGTCCCATCTTAAGATTTTCGCTCTATGCCAGATCCCAGTACATCAGGTATGAATGTGGAGCCCAGGAACTTGGCTCCTGGTGGACCCTGGAACTTGGCTGAGAAACCCTGATCTATGAGAAGTTAATTGTGTGTTTATTCTAAAGCCTGCTGCACACTTGCAGTGGCACTGTGAAAAGCCTGTCAGGTTGGAACCTTTTGTTGATTTATGCACATTCTCCCATGAAATTCATGTTTTATAAGTCATGTTTTGAACATGATTTTTCACACAAAATCAAATCTGTGTGGATAGATGTTTTATAAATGAGACCCCACCCCACTGGGGAGAGGCATGTCGTATTGTTATTGGAATAAGTGCCTTGCACATAGGCGCAACATCATTAATAAGGAATCAGCTACAACATTGTAATGAGAGACATTGTTTTCCTGATACACTGTCATACAGTCTCAAGCAGATGATTTCAGATGGTTTTATGCTTGGCATTAATTGATTTTATTTCCCAATAACTCAGGAAATACACAATTGCACAGCACAAATGTACAGTTTTATAATGTTCCTTTTTACAGCTCCAGTTTCTTCAGTCATATCTGAAAAACCTGTACCTTTGACGAATGTATTTAAGAGCACAGTAGGTATTTGAAGTGACTGTGAAGTGTCCTCAGATAAGATATATGATAGCTGACTTTGACATTTATCAGGAATGTCTGTAAAGAAGTTATGTGATGTGTTCTCATTAACAGGGTTCAAATGTTATGTTTTTTTGCCAGGTGCCAGGATTGAGGAATTCCTTTATGAAAAACTTGATCGGAAAGTTCCATATCGGGCCACCAATGGAGAAATACTGGGGCAGTATATGCTTGAGGCAGCTAAAGAGTTTGGAGCAGGAACACCCTATGGTAATAGTGAACACACTGATCTAAAAATAGGGTAATCAGAGTCAGATGCAAACACTACAACTGTTTTTCTGACCCATGTAGTCACATGTAGTCATGAAATCAAGTGAATTATTTCTGCTGTTGTTTTACTACAGTCATTTTAGCCTTCACAGATAAGCAGGATTTTCTCTCTGTATAGATTATGAGGTTGTTTTGTTTTCAGTATAGCAAAAATCACAAGAAATGGTTGACATTGTGATCCCTCTTAAAGAGAGCATCATTGTGTGTGCATTCGTGTATTCACTGGTGAAAACGTATTGTGACTCTTGGAAAACGAAAAAGGAGTCATGGTGTAGCTATATAGACTCCAGCAATGAAGTGGGCACGTTCAGATACACCCTTCAGAATATTGATAAATGAGCCCATGATGTGGCTTTATTTTTGACTAAAACTAATTTGGCTGTAGTAATCAATGTAGCGTGCAGTCCTGGGATCCATGTGATCTTTAGAATGCAGATACAGAAAGTGAAATGAGGACAAAACTGATGAGATATGACTACACAGACTGTCACTAATGCCACTGTGCTCTGCTATAAGGTCCAGTGTTAGCACAAAGAGCAAAAGCAGAGCATGTGGGATTTTGTGACTGTGATCAGATTGATTCCTGTGTCTGTGTTGCTCTGTTCTTTCCTCCAGGCTGTCCGTATACAGCCAGAGCAGTAATTCTCTTCGCCTGCTCTTTCTCTCCACTGCCCAATGGATCAATAGTGCTTTATTCAGAGGTCACATGCCATTCAATTCTGCTGCCTTGCACTGGCCAGCATTAATTCAGCCAGACCTCCGGCACTGATTAGACAACCAAAAGATCATCAATCTGAATGATCGGTACATTTTTATATTGATTTTTAACCTTTGTGAGAAGACGCTCCGCCTCATATTCTGTCGCTTTCAGCCTCAAACATTGTTTCCATTATACTGTTTTTTTATAGAAAAAGAAGAACTTTCAGCAGCTTAGAGTAGACTGGCCATCTGCCAACATTGATATTAGTATTTTTTTTGTGGAAATTCTACTAAGCTTTATAATCAAATCAGTGTTTAAAGGCAGGTTAAATGAGAATCTAAAAGTAGGTTATCCTGCTTAAACTAGCCAACCACTTTACTACCCCACAGGAAGAAACACACATCACATCTCACAGTGTGAGTGCAGGCTGTTTCAAAACAGATACAGGAGTGGATCTGATTCATTCTGTTTTTCCCGTCCAGAATAAAACCCAACATCTTCTGCTGATTTTCTGCCTGATATCAGATCAGTGCCATCTTTAATGGGAAATACTTAACTGCATATATAGTAGAAAACAATAGTGGTCAGAGGTCTTTAATCCCACACGAGTAAGTGTACTTTATGAACAACAGAGAGATTGTTGTATTGCAAATTCGTAGGTAAGTACCAACGTATTGTCTTTGGTTGTTATGGCAACTGAAAACATGTATATTATGCTTGATCATTTTATCGTATTCGGTATGCCGAACATGATCTAAATGATGACAGACAAAACAGATACGCCAGTGAGTGGTGTTCATTTCGTTTGCCTGTTCTCTCAAGCTGAAGTGCACTTAGGAGCAGTAAATGTCTCATTAATCATGTGTGGCTGAGTGGTTGCTTTCAGTTTAGTCTCTTGTGTTTGTCAATGGAAATGTAGGCTGTCCTTTGGTGGGCCCTGTTAATAGCACTTCAGAATGTAGAAAACCTCAAAGTATCCATGTAGAAAATGGAAATAAATATCTGGCTCTGGTCTAGTCAAGTTTAACTTTATATTGTACATGCAAAACAAACTAGCAGCTTGTTTAATGTAATTGATTTTTCGTGCAACAAGTAGTTAAAACTGTTAATAATACCTGCTGTGATTTGATACATCATGCTTTATCCTCAAGCTTTTACACAAATATAGATCAGCTCTATGTAACCAGAGCCACAGTTGTCTAAATCTGCTCCACAGAGTAGTATTATTAGTAAGGGGTGTGTATGTGTGTGTGTGTGTGTGTGTGTGCGCGTGCGTGTGTGTTTAGAAACAAGTATTAGCAGAGCTTTGAAGTTGCACATATTAAATCAATCCAGGGTTTGGGAGTTTAGTTTCAGAATAAACTGTTGTACTGAAGTGAATGTAGAAATGGTAATGCCTGTCTTTCTGTTGGAATATTATAAGGATTTAGAGTTAAATACAAAGTGATGGTAGCATTTTGTTTTAAATGAAAAGAAGGCTGTTGTCTCATCCTTCTGTGTAGGAAGCACCCTGATTCAGGTGGGTGACTGTCAGAGGAGGTTGGGGGGAGCTGAGAGAGAGTTTCTGCAAACATCGTCTATTAGCTTCCTCACACCCCTGCGGAACTTTCTGGAGGGGGACTGGAGAACCATAACAGTGAGTCTGGGTTTTTTAATTTATTTTTATGGTAAAAAGGCTGTAAGACCCCCACATATGTGACATATGTGGTATGCAAGTATGCACTGACATAAGTGGTACGCAAATGCGTGGCAGTTTTCAGTCTTCACAGCGCAAATGTGTACCTAATTTGTGACTTCATACCACGTACCCCGCCCCGTCCCTCCACTTCACGGCACATATATATATATATATGTGTGTGTGTGTGTGTGTGTGTGTACATAAATATATGTATGTATATATGTAATTTCCATATACATAATTCCATTTATATACTGTTATATTAAGAATACTGTAAATTATTTGTTTTTATAATAAAAGGAAATTGCTTATATTCATCAGTATTTTTTTTTTAATTGCTGTCTTAGCCCTAGTGTTAGTAGAGCCTGTTTCCTATCAGTACCATATTTAGCTTGAGAAGTGTGTGAAAAAGGAAATAAACAAAGTCTTTGTTGTATGTTGATTTCACACACAACCCTCACCATTTTAAAAACTGGTCAAAATGGGTACTTGAACAATTTAACAAGAAGTTGAAATCTGAACATTCATTAATGGTGCCCTCTGGTCATAAGAGTGATTTGTCCTCCAGACTGAAGAACATTAATTTTAGTGCTTCATTTCAGGAAATAAACATCATCAAATGACTGTGTGTTGACAGTCTAAACTCTTCTCTCCTTGCAGAAAGAGAGGAGGCTCTTGGAGAACCGGCGTTTGGATCTAGATGCCTGTAAAGCCAGGTTAAAGAAGGCCAAAGCAGCAGAAGCCAAAGCAGCTGTAAGGTCCTCTGTAGTTGCTCTGCGGTTCATTTCTTTTCTTTCCTATGGATTTTTATCTGTTCCTCTCTGCTCTGGCCTCCATATAGACTGTAGTCTGTGCTATTAATTCTTCTCTAACCTTCTGTCTTTCTTTCAACCTCGCAGTGTGAGGGAGAAGTGAGTATTGGGGTGAATTTTCCACTCTAGTCAGCATCTCTCTCTTTCTTTATTCATTTCGGTGCTTGTTTGTATTCCTTTATATTGATTTTTCATGCCCTATTCTTGCTTTTTATGACAGCAGCTTTATAGGTAGATTGATTTTCTGTTTTATATAAGGGAATCGTTGATGCACTGGCTTAAATTTCTGTGAAATCCACAGCATGTTTGCAGTCAGTGTGAAAAAATAGTTGTAGACCTCTGACAGTAACCTCAGGCTGCAGTGTTTGTGCTTCTGCCACAAGGTTGTCTAAACACGGATGCCAGGTAAATGGTTGCTAAGACAAACGGAATCTAATTATTCCCCTTGTACGTCCCCAGTGGTCAGGACCTGAACATCAATTAAATCAGCGGTGCAGTCCAAGTGACTACACATCTAAAGCATGAGAACAGTGATATTTGTTCCATCATGACAGTGAATACTGTGAGGCTGTCCACTGTACCGTGTCATTTATTAATTATGCAAAACACTGCAGGGAGCATGTTTACACTGTTTCATCTTTTCTTTTTTATTTCTTTTGATAATGAAGGTTAAAGGTCAGACATGAGAAAAGTGAGCTTGTCATACTTCTAAATTTCAGGGAAATTCCATCCATTTTCAGAATTTCCCTATAATTGGTTGGGTCATAAACAAAGTGGGACAGACTGGTTTAATGCGAGATTGTTCTGAAACTTACTCACTCCTTACAGTTGTGATGTATAGCCCGTTTATTTACAGTCCAAAACCGCTAATAAACCTACATGTGACTTTGACTACTATTTTGCCGTACAGTGCACTGTTGCTCTTTGCCATTAATGGATTAAAAAATCCAGAACCCTATTACAGAAGCCAGAACCTTATTATAGAAGCCAGAACCTTATTGCAGAAGCCAGAACCGTATTATAGAAGCCAGAACCTTATTGTAGAAGCCAGTACCTTATTGCAGAAGTATCATGCAGCAATGTCACAGGCTTCAGACCGAATTTTCATTACCATTTCTTGCAGCAACTTTCTGTGAGGGAGCTTTCAGAGGCAGTAAACACTTCAGACATCCCGTTCCCATCATCACCACTGTGAACAAATCTGCCTCAGTCAGAACTGAACAAACAAATATTTTCTTTGAGACTTCTTTTGCTTTAAAACACCTCGCATGCACCTCCCATTAATGTATTTCAGTTAATATGTTTTAGGCCAAAACGTATTTCAAAACTATGGTCAAACAGTATCTCAGGCATCAGACAATGTTCATCATCTGTGAGGGAGCGATTAGAGTCATTAAACTCCTCAGATGTCTGGTTCTTATCACCACTGCTGTGTACAATTCGGATGTCTGAGTTTATCCAGAACCAAGTATTTCACATCAAACCACTCTGCATCACTTTATGTCCTAATGAGTTAATTATACAGAAATTCTGAGGAATCTGTGGAATTCCCATCTGAGTCATTCATTGCTTTCACGAGAATACTTTTAACACTGACTCTCTGATCCTTTGAACCTTTCTGGATATGGTTTACAGATGCATGACATTTCAAATTCTTATGTGGATGCATACGTATCAGTCCAGATTATCACTCAAATATTCGCACAGTCAAACCTAATGGCATGCCCACTTTATAATCCTCATGCCTGAATATTCACTGAAAAATGAATGAACATCTGTTTTAACCCTTAGAAGCCAGAAGCCATAGTTGTTGCTGGTGGTCACAAAAGCTTGGTGAATGTGAATGTAATTTATTGTGCAATTAATCATCTACTCGAATTGTACATGCAAAGCGAAAAGAACGACTCTCCACTTCTAAGGGTTAATGATGCCAGCTGAATGCAGCTTTGTTTGTGTGAATATGGTTCAAGTATAGTTACTCTGAATGGCATTAGTTGGAAAATTTCAAGGAATTGTTAATCCCAGTGGTCTTTTTTTCAGTTAACTTGTGAGATTTTCTTGCCTTGTTGCCTTCTGGGCTGATGTTACGTAAAGTTTTGTTCCTCTCTGGTTCTAGGCGGTGCCAGACTTCCAGGAGACCAGACCGCGTAATTATGTGCTGTCTGCCAGCGCTTCAGCCGTGAGTGACTCGCACACTGCCCTCTCGCTCACGATCTGCACAATAACAGTTATTACAGAGAGCAGAAGGAGAGCAGAAAGGTAGACTGGCGTTTATGGACGCTTTGGCCTCAAACCTGGTGGTGTACCATTTTGATGCCACCAAGTTATTTTTATAAACAGCCAATAAAGCAATAAAGCAGTCCTTGCAGGCTGCGGTTTTCACTGTCAGGACCACTTTTGTGTTCTCTGGCCTCTGTACTATAATTTTTAAAACAGTTTTGATAACCACTGAAGGACTTTACGTCCTGTACACGCTTCACTGCAGTTTTCGAAATTTCACAGACAAATCAGATTTTGTTCCCTGAGAAATGAAAGCCCTGAACAGATGACTGGTGCTGATTCATTCAAGCTTTGCTGCTCAGTATTTAGTGGTCGTGTCCGTTCTTCATGCTCGGTCCCATGACAAGCCCGGGTTGGTGATGGCTGAAAGAGCAGCACACTAATTTGCTAAATAAAGGAATGTGTACGTGCAGGAGTTGGGCAGTGGTTTTAGGTGTGTGTGCATTTTACAGGTCTTGAAAGTCATGGTTCACACCACAGTTCAGAGTTCGGAAGCACTTGCCATATTAGCAGTTTTAGTTATTTTTAATAAAATGGTACATATACAGTACGAATGTAATGAATTTACATGAATTTGCACTTCATTTGTTCAGAATAAACTTGTAGGAAAGAAGACAGTTTGCATTTGGAAGCCTAGGTTTTGTACATAGATTATTTCAGGGGGTTTAGTAAAAGGAGGTTTTACAAAGTGAAAACCGAGCAGCTTGTTACACATCACTTTGTCTTCGCTGGCACATTTGGACAAAAAAAAATTGTATTTATCGTTTAAATTCTAAAGTGTACTATTGTATACTTTGTGCAGCTGATTAAGATTTGGTCCTTCTTAATTCTGTCTATATATTGTGTGTAAATAAAGCGTGTGTCTGTATATGGGTGTATGGGTTGGGGGGGGTACCAGTCGTTAATGTTTAGTGACGTTACGTTGGATGTAATCAGAGTCTTTTCGTGCTCCTCCTCTAACAAATGGCCTCACTGTCTACCCCAGGATGATGTAGTGTGTGTGTAAACAGAGCCTTTGTCAACACTTCTGTGTTTAACTGTCAGCACCTCTGACGTGTGTTTCTCTTCCATGTGTGCTGATCAGCTCTGGAGTGAGGAGGTGGAGAAAGTAAGTGTGACATTACTAACAGTAAAAAATACCAATTACAGCAATCGCAGCATTTCAAACGTTTAAAAAGTTCACTCTCAACCACTGCAAATGTTTAAATTGAACTAACTTAAGAGAACGGCAGAGTCATTGTGAAATGGTAGTGTTGTTTTTTTTTTTAACATGGCTTCAGTGGAATTCAGTGTCATGTCAAATTGAACTTTATTGACATCCCAGCCTTATACACTAATTGCACAGTGAGACAAATATCGTCCTCCTGAACCATAGTAGAAACACACGCAACACAACGGCGACACACTCAGATAGATCAACAATGAGGGTAAAAAGTGGGAATGAATTATAATTAAACCTATATATTTAAATATATCTCTGATCAGTGGAATGTATTAACACATGTATTCTGTAATTTATATTATTTTCATATTTATAACACTTTATTTCTTATGTAAATTGGAGTTAGATTTTTCATTACGACCATTATTTTGGCCATATTGTTCATCCATGACCATGATGTCATGATGTCCCTGCAATTCTATAAGTCTGTTTTACTAGAGGTCTGTGTGTTTGTGTGTTTTTTCCGGAAGGCGGAGCAGGAGCTGCGGGTGGCTCAGACAGAATTCGACAGACAGGCTGAGGTCACAAGGCTGCTGCTGGAGGGCATTAGTAGCACACATGTGAGTCATGTTGGCACCATTTAGCTTTCCATCCTCATCCACAGTACACACCTGACCAGTGGATATACAACCAAGGCTTGCGGAAACAAACCTCTGTAAATCTCTGTTAACATTTAGAATGTTTGGCTGATTCTGTGATCATTAACTTTTCATAAAAAATGGAAATTGCCACATGGAATACTGACTGTGTCATACTTCCTATTCTTAGAAAACTCTCAGTCAATTATACAGTTCTCTCAGCTGTTCTCTTGGTTTATAGGTACTCCATACCGGTGGAAGATTTCACAAATATGTCATAGCTTAACCGTTTCATACAGTGTTTTTCTCTCGAAATTGCACAAAAGTGAAATTTACACAGTACTGTGATTGTTTATATATTTTTAAACTGTTCTTTCTAAACAATTTGAAGTACCCAATGAATTATGCATATATAACGGTTAACGGTCACGTCCTATTAAAATGCACAAAATATTATTCATATGTTTAAAAAGCTGTAATCTTCCAAATGTAAATCACATTTATCTGCTCAGGTGAATCACTTGCGATGTTTGCATGAGTTTGTGGAAGCCCAGGCCACTTATTACAACCAGTGTCACCACTTCATGCAGGAGCTACAGAAAGAACTGTCCAGGTGGGATCTAGAGACACCAAGCCATTAGAGAACTAGATATTGTATTAATGTTCTAGCCACAACAGCACGTTAAAGGCCTTTTGATTTGTAATATGTGGCTTTTCTACTTGTCCTTCATGCTCACAGTGCTAATGGAGATGTGTGAGTATGCCTAGAACTGGGGTGTCAAGCTCCGGTCCTGGAGGGCCGGTGTCCAGCACAGTTTGATGGTTCTCCTCCTCAAACACGTTTACTAAACCTGGCAATTAACTGGCAAGGTGAACCAGATGTATTTGAGCTGGGAAATCACCAAAACGTGCTGGACCTCGGTCCTCCAGGACTGGAGTTCGACACCCCTGGCCTAGAGAATGGAGCTACTTCACTAATGGAACAGTTGAATTTTGTTAATTTGCTTCATTGGCATAGGACCTGATTCCTAATGTCTTAAAATCTAATGTCTCTTTCAGGAGGTACCCAAACTCATTTGTGGTGAACCCCAGGTCAGTCAGAAGCCCTTCAAATGATCCCTCCTCTACTGTGCCCACAAACTCTTTGAGTCCGGAGACAGAGGTCTTTCAGATTGAAGAGGTGCAGCCCCCTGCTAGTGGCACACGCAAAGCTAAAGTCCTTTACGACTACGACGCCGCCGACACCAGTGAACTCTCACTTTTGGCAGATGAGGTGAGGGAGCATTTATCTATAATCAGAAATGAAAGCAGCCACAGTTTTCCATTTTTAAAAATTGGTTAGTCTATGTCTAGCCTTCAGTGACGTATCCAGAACTTTTTTTATCTAGAAATGTTTATCACAAAATTGGTCCCACCTGTCAGTTCCTCTGTTATTGTTGGTATTTAGTCTAACATGTAGACCTGTCCAGACCTATGAGAGGGCTTGCTTGGCTGTATCTACTTGGAATCTACAGGGGAACAATCTTGGCTGGGTACTTTTCTATAGAGTGATTTTCACTATTTTGTTTCTAACCAAAACTTAACAATTAAGTAAGAGTATTTCTATAAAACTTATATTATAGAAAGAGAGTTTAAAGACAAGCATGACGATACTCTTGAAAAGTAAATAAACAAGTTAGAACTATTGATATGTATTTTTAGTTCCCAGAAATCATTAGACTTTCTCTGAGGGCTTAGACAACCTTGAGGGTTCCTCACCATATTTTTGAAAAGTGGAAATGATATTCAAATCTGCATATATAGATGTGCAATAACAGTTTCTCATATCTTGTAAACATTTCTCATTTGTAACTTTCTCTTTGCTTTGATCTATCCAGCTCATTACAGTGTACACGGTGCCAGGCATGGACTCTGATTGGCTGATTGGAGAACGGGGAAATCAGAAAGGGAAAGTTCCCGTCACATACCTGGAGCTTTTGAGCTAAAGAAGCTAGATCATACACAGCTATACACAGCTACATGCACTAACATAGTTCTGAACAGATCCAGTCTTGGATTCATAATATTGAATAAGAATTTTTGGTTTGTGCCCTGAAGGTTTGATGTATATGTTTTTATGTCAGATTTGGTTTACTAACTCTCAACAGCAATGATGAAACAGTTCTGGAGAACCTCATAGGCTAAGATGTCATCCCGTGATCATGGAATAGAGACATCATAAGCCAATCAGAGTTTTTCATTCAAAATCCTCCGTTGGAATAAGTTGACTTTTTGCCATGTCCACTAACAGAATATCTGTGAAAGATGTCAGCATTACCACTCAGATTCCACTATTTAAGATAATATCATCGCCAAAATGCTACTGCAACCAAAACTTCTATGAAAGCCAACACGTATGCCAATGCCAAATGCTTGAACTTGCAAACTCCAGATGTAGATATGTGCCTGCCTGCAAATTTATCTACTATAAATGAACTACTCACATCTCTGCTTCTTCCCTGTACACTTAAAGGAGAATTCCACTGTTTTTCAATTTTTTGCACAATTCAGGCTTTGACATTTAAACATAATTTGGTAATTGAAATTTAGAGTGGTTTGGTGTGAGAGAATGCATTGTAGAGAAAGCTGCCAACTCAGATTAGTGAATGATGGGGTTGTGATGTCTACAGTACAAATATAGCAATAATATTTATTAATATTTATTCAGAATGACCAGTGAACCTACATATGCTTTCTAAAATGTCATGTTGATGATGGTAAAACAGTGGTAAATTTGAAAAGAAAATATTCTTTGGTGGCTATTTCTCCTCACATGTACCTTTCCACCAGGAATGGATTACAAAAAACAGGTTTTGGATAAAACCTCAAAACTATGCTAAAACCAGACGTCAGAAGAGTTTAATGACTCTAAAAGCCCCTTCAAAGAAAGTTATAACGTGAAATTTGACGTCTGGTTCCATTCACTACCACAAGTGTCTCTAGATTGGAGCATTTCTCACCAAACCACTCTGAATGACTTTGGTTACATATATCTACATATGAACAATTTAAACATAATTTATTATTATTTCATTTAGAAAAATGTGGGATTCCCCTTTAGCTCACTTTAAACTTCTTCCACAAAAGAGCTCTGAATGTGAAGCGGTCATAGGGCAGTTCCAGCGTCTAAATACTTGTCTGGTTGCACTGTGTGGTGACTCAGCATTATAGAACACCTGCCAGCGCCTCTCATCTCTTATAGCCTTAAAGTGTCCTCGCAGAATGTAGCAAACTTTCTGCAACTCGGCATAAACATTGTTTGCACTGGCAATCCTAGCAGATTTTCAGAAATGTTATCAGCTTGTTCCAGTGTTTAGTGTAGCCCCTGAGTCTATTTAGGATATCTTTTGAATTTTGTCCCTTTGAAATGAAGATGGGGGCCCCGGCCTTGCATTCTTTTAAATGTTTGTGCGTGAGGCTGTCACTTAGCCTAGGAAGTCCACGAATTCTCCCTGTGACCAGTCTTTCAGTCGACTGAGGAAGTGAGATGTTCTGTTAGAGAGATGTTCTGGATAGTTCAACCAGAAAGTAGTAATAGGCTATATGCTGGCAGCTGAGAATCAAAAATAAGTCCTGGAGAAGAGAGAGAGTTTACAAAATAGGTTTGAATTGTTTGCTAAATAAATCAGTTGTTGTTACAGAATTCGTTTTAGTGAAAGATTTACGAGGCCTAAAAAATAGCCCGGCAAAAGCAAACTAAGCAAAAAGAGCATGGTAAAGGTGAAAGCAAACCACACCTGACTCACTACTCACTACTCACTAGTAATGGTGGTAACAAGATCACAATAGCAACCAAGGCAAACAGACGACGGGATAAACAAGCAAACAAAAACTTGATGGCCCATATGGAAAAACAATATATGTGTAATTATCAAATACATTCAAAATGGCCAGAAATGTATTTTTGTTTAATGTTCTCTACTGTTTGGAATATAGTTTGGAATGAAACGGTGCATTTGAAATTGATCTCAAATACATGCATAATATTTTTTCCATATGAAAAGTGCTGAAAGAAAAGTAATATACATTTAATAACCTTGGCAGAAGACTTTCTAATGCCTTTTGGAAAAAAAAAACCTGTTCATTAACTGTGATTCTAAACTATGTGTACAGCAGAATGCAGAGAGCGAGGCTGTGTGTAGTTTGAAGTTACGTTTGTTAGTAGGTTTAGTACAGATGCCCAGGTCTAGTTTTGAAACAATTTTCAATGTTGCTTCAAACATTCTGGTGAAATTTCTACAATTAGACTTATTGTCCATTCTGGACAGTTGGAAGAGTTGTTAAAATATGGAATTTATTTAAAACGACATTACAGACTTAATGATGAATATTTGATATTCAGAACATGTTTTTTTTCTGAGAAATAGCCATTGTTTCATTGAAATAGCCATCAGCAAATATGCCACGTAACCACCAAAAATTGCTAAATGTTAAAAGCCAGCATGCAGCCTATAGCTACCTTACGGTCACAAAATCCTTGTCAGTCATTTTTACGTGCTCACTGAATGTTAATGTTGTGGTTTGGATTGGTTCAAAATGTATAGTGCTACATTCCGTTTTTATTGTTTTTATTCATTTGTTAAATTAATTATAATTATGCACTGTGTCTCTATAGCAGCTGTTGCAGGTTTTCCACGACTCTAGGTGTTGATTTTACTGTGACTGATTAGAAAGCAGAGTCTTTTGAAGTAGACAGGCATCATTAAGCACATGTGCTGCTTAACTACATTAAATCTTTCTGCATCAAAGGGGTTTTTAGTCCAGCAGGGAGTTCTGAGGGTGTGCGCCACCAAGATTTGTACATACAATGTCTTGACATAAATAGCCTTTTTAATGGATGACATGCCTTGAGAACCTGACCCTCCTCATTATTGTTTTGCACATTTTAGAATAAAAGTGACATCAAAAACAAGTAGCCTTCATTGAGCTTTAAATAGTCTTGAGCAGCTTCATGAGGGCCCACCTGGAATGCTTTTCCAACACACCTGAAGATGTTCCATATATTGTCATTGTCAGAACTCTTAAATCTTCATTTTGGTCATTGTTTTTATGATTTGTTTAAATTTTACATAATTATAAAATGCCACTTGCCACTGTTTCTTTTAAATGGGGAAATAGAGATGGTAAAAAATGACTAAAATGAAGAAACTGTCATTAACCTGCAATAATGATAACATGACCTCGTGTTGGCTGCTGAAAGCAGTGTTCTCCAGGGCATTCCAAAAAATAATTAAAAATAAGAAAATAGTGTAAAATGATTAAGGGCTTTATTGGCATTTGCTTCGCATCACTTTTAGTTGTATTTGTTGTCACTTTTAATGCTTGTGTTCTGGGGCCAAAAAAAGAGTTTTCTTCCATAACAATGCATTTGCTACTGTTTCTTACTCTGCTTGTTTCTCAGATGTGGTTGTGAGTGTAAGGTATACCGGATGGAGGAAAGTGGTGTTGGGTTACTGAGAGCCATTGGTGCCTGTCTGCTGTGCTGCTAACTCACTCCCTCTATTGGTTACTCTTTGTTTTTCTTTTCGTTTATGTTGTTGCCTTTCTCTCCACCTGTATTTATTGCCTGCTCCCTCTGCCATGTGGCGAGGGGAAAAAAGCTTAATGGAATGTAATAAAAGTACTCTGTATTGATAAGTCATTTGGTAAGCATGCATTGATATTTATTTACATGCTATACAGTCATAACACATACATTTCTGCTGGAAATGTTCATCTTAGACAATAAACGCTCATATCTAATCATGGCAAAATACTTATAATTAATATTCATAAATAGAAAGTATACTAATAGAAAGTATACTAAGAGAAAACACTGGCATTTGACAACAAAATTACATACTTGAATGAAAAGTAACATGTCCAGAAATGCTTACTCCAATTTACTGAAAAAAAAAGAAAACTGAAGCTTGTTTTTATGTATGTACAACCTTTCAGAATTCACAGAGGAATGATAAATCACATTTTAAGGCAGCAAACACTACATTTTAGATACAATATGTATGTACTGTTCAAACACAGATACTTATTTGGATCACATGCAGCCTCTCTTCTCATCTAATGAAATGGCAAGAAGGTGACGCCACACTAAAAGAGGAAGCCATCTTATTTTTCGTGAATTCTCCATAATTAAATCATTAAATGAAGTAATTCAGAGAGATTTGATGAGAAATACCCAGGTCTGGAGAAACTTATTGAATCCAAATTGTTCACAGTGGTGGTGATGGGAACCAGGTTTCTGGAGAATATCTAAAAGCTCCCTCTCATGAAGTTATTACATTACATAAAGTGGCTGTATTTGTACTATTGACATCATGACCCCGGGTTCCTATCACCACCACAGTAAAGAAATAAGGATCAGTAAGTTTCACCATTTCATACCAAACCACTCTGAATGACAACATCTCTGAATGTTTACACATTACTGTTTGAATTATGGTGAAATTTTGAAAAGTCTGGAATTTATTTCTAAAATATTAGCACCATTTTACAAACTATGGAGGCAATGGTGCTCTTTTTCCCTGTTTTCAGTGCAAATATATATATTGTTTTATTTATGAAAGCTCTCTATACAAGATTAGAAGAATAATAGCTCACATATTTGGTTCAACTAGGCACAAACAGCTATAACCACATATACAATCCAGCCCACAAACACAAAGACACCAAACATTAGACTGAACATCACCAGCAGACGGGCTTTCTGTGATGCCCTCTCAGCCTCTCGGATATCTCCCCGGGCCAGCGCCGCACGAGTCTGCAACAACAGAGTCCACAGGTGATGAAGTTTGTAGCAGCACCGCACATAACAGTACAAGTCAATATTCTGAATTACTTACTTCATAAGAGTACATGACTGCAACCAGGCCACTCATGAGACAGCAGAAGATGGTTACTAGTAGGGACTCCACAAGATAGTCTTTGGGTAAAGGTGGCTGCTCCTCACCAAGTGGAGGACCACTCATGTACTAAATAAAAAAAACAGTATTATGTGTCTGACGGCCACTATATTAGAAACTCCTTCATTGTAGGTCTAAATTGCAGTGTACAGTTATATGCAATGCTATAATTCACAGTTTGTTTCAGCTGCATTCTAGCCCTTTCTTAATGGTCAGTGTCTGACCACAGACCTGTTCTTGGATTGATACCTCAGAATTTGAAGTATGTATGTAATTGAAGCATGTGAAAACCTCAGCAAAACAACTATAACTGATAAACTTGCACCAGCACCCCACACACAGTGATACCGCTGAGAAATGGCCACCGCTCAAATAATATCTGGTCACCAGTGGTCCTGTGGCCAGAAACTGACCAAAGAATGAGGTACAAGGGGACTGATATGTTCTGCACTTCAATAGTTCACATATCAGGTATGGTGGAGCTCATAAAGTGTCCCAGGAGTGGGAACACACAAGGTATTTATAATAAAGTGGTCAATGAGTGGAAATACAAGGTATCAGTTTCTAATAAAGATGATGGTCAGTGTATGATATGTAAGACAAAGAAAAGTATTTAAGAATAACTTAAGTCAGTTATTTTTAAGTGCAGGGCAGCTGGTGGCCAGGTTTTGAGGGAGTTGCCCGTTATTAAATGGTTGTGGGTTCGGATCTCAGGACTGCCAGTAGCCCCACTGAGGTACCCTTGAGCAAGGTACCGTCCCCACACACTGCTCCCCATGTGTTGCGTCACTGGCTGCTCACTGCTTCACTTGGTGAATGGGTTAAATGCAGACTGCGTGCTGTGCTGCGGAGTGTTCACGTGTGACTATATAGGGTCACTTCATATGTGGTAGGTGTACCTAATAAACTGACAACACAATGTATATCACGGACAGTGGGATCGAAAAAATTAAAATGATTACAACTGGTCAAATGTGGCCTTATTCATCATGCATTTGTTTTTATGTTTGTTTTTAGGTGAAAGACTCGAGGCTCTTACTATAGCGTAGGAGGGGTAGGTGGAGGGTGGCAGGAAAGAAGGCTGGTAGAATGCGGGTGGGTTGGCTCCAGGCTGGCAGGCTATAACCGGCTGGTTGGAGTAGTGGGGCAGTGGAGGAGGGTAGATGAGGTACGTCATTTTAGGGTCTGGAGGGCTGTAGGGTGGAGGTTCTTCAGAAGGGTTCACTGCAGTACTGCTGCCGGAAGCTTCTGGACCTGCTGCCCCGTCTGCAGCCATCTGCTCCAGGACGTAGGCGGGGTGCAGGGCGCGGGTACTGTCCGTGTCATACGCTGGATTTAGGGTCCGGTTGCTGTCTGTATCATAATTGAAATGGCCGGTTTGAGTGCTGTCTGTGTCGTATGTTGGAGGAGCAGTCTGAATGCTGTCACCATCGGTTGCCGGATGGCCTGCGTGAACACTGTCCGTGTCATTGACCAGCCCTACGGTCAGGATGCTGACCGAGTCGTACGCTGGTGGACCAGAGTGAGCTGGAGAGGTTCTAGGCCTCGGCGGCTGATGAGGTTCCTGAACTCCAGCTGGGTGCATTTCAGGATCATCAGGGATGGTTGGCGGACTGACTGGGGAAGAAAAGAGTGAGCGATTGAATGCAATCTGACAATTGCATGAATGTCTCACTTTAAAAATAATCCTCAGTTTAAATAGAATAAAGTAAAACTAGAGAAAAGTGTGAGGCATATTTACAAGCACTAAGAGTAGAATTCCTAACACCTAAGAACACTGTCAGATTTGAGATAAGGGTACATTCAGTTTATCCAGTAGGACCTGGTGGCTGGTTTAAACTACCCTATCTCAATGTCATAGCCACATACTTTGCATCGTTATTTCGGTGGTTTATGAATGATTCCTAGTAGTTACTGTACAATACTGATTAATGCAGAGTTTGGTATTCGCTATAAATTCCTGGGCCTCTTGTCTAGAACTTGTTTAGACAATTTGAGAACTATGAAAACGCGCCTGTTCCGTACAGTGAAAGTGGCCATGGCCCCAGTGGTTAGTAGTAAAGCAGGTGTCTTTGATACAATAGCAGGTGACTGGCCCACTTTTTCCATTCTGCTGTGAAGGAGACATGGGACTGATTAATTCAGGTGCTCTGAGTCTGAGGTGCTCTGCTCTAGCATGCACGCCTCATTAAGTTTCCTACCTTTCCACCTACCACTGACGCACATTGTTGGTGAACTACACGCACACACATACGCATATACACAACTGTAGCACATGGACAAACAGCTCATGTGAAGGAGCATGAAAGACATATTTGTGTATATGTTTTACTTAGTGATTCATTCTTATTTCTTTTAAAGTCAGTTTCTTTTATTGCATGAGGAAACCTAAGTTAGGATTATCTCTCATCATTATTGGCACCTCTTTAAATATGGGAAAATCAAAATTCAGTGTAGGAAAACCTATGCACCCCTACATTTATTATATTGTACATTTTCTCTTCCAGTACAACAGCAATGAACCAGTTCCTATTATATCTTTAGATAACCTGAGACTGACCCTCAATGCAGAATCCTGATTTTCTTGCAAAGTTACAGCACAATTATCCCACCTGTTATGGTCCATGGTGCATTTTGTTTTGTTGTCTCTGTATTACGTTCTATCAAATGGCAGCTTGGTCATTCATACTTTTGCTCGATTCTTTTTTATTTACTTTTATTTTAGCCATCCCAGATTAGTCCAAAAGGATAGAACTGTTGACACCACTCTGACTTAATCAGTCAGTGTTTCCATGAAAGCAACATATCTAAAAGCTTCCAAGATCAAGTTCCTTACAACTTTCTAACCAAGATATCTCCTGTCATGGCCTGGGGAGGTAAACAGTAGTTTCCACAACAAGAACCTGTACAGAAGATCAGACACAAAGAGCTTACAGAGTCCTGAAGCTTTACCTGGGTCCATTGGGAAGGGTCCAGTGCAGGTCAGAGGTTAGCTGGACATCAGCATAAGAATCAGAAGAAGGAGAATATCTGTGCAGACAGAATTGTAAGGAACTCTCACATCTCTCTGTAAAATGGCCTCAGCTAGTGTGATGTCTCTCCACACAGTATCATGTTCGTTTAATAATTGACAAGTAAGGCTTTGTGTGTGTGTGTGTGTGTGTGTGCGTGTGTAAGAAAATGTGTGCATGTGCCTGTCCATGTGTGTGAGTGCATGAGTCTACCTTCACGTGTTGGTCAGTTACTGTTTTTGCTGAGCAGTTTTATGCAGGTTTGGAACCTGTAGTTTATGTGAGCATGCATTCACACGTGCCTGTGCGTCAGTGTGTGTATGTTTGTGTGTGTTCACAGTGTGTGTGTGTTCACAGTGTGTGTGTATGTGTGTGTGCATATTTGTCTGTGTCAGCTATCAAGCACAGTTTATCAGTTATGTGTGTGTGTGAGTGTGTTTACATGTAACATGACAGTAGCTGACAATACAAACACTAGTACATAAAGAGGTGGCAGAAACATCACTTCATCGCATCTAAAGAAACCAAATGTATTAACATTAACATAATCTGCATTACATTTGTAATAGATTTGCAATTGTCCATTTGAATGCCAGATTACTGTAAATATCCTGTTATTTTTTGGCTCGTGTTTTTCTTGCACTCTCTTTCTCTTTGCACGCTTAAGTGTTCTGTCCGTACTGGTGAAGTCTTGTGTTTCTGTTTTTGTTCTTGTGTTTTTCCTGGTCCTGGAAAAACATTGTTTGGTTACGCTGTGTTCTGTGTGTATGACTGAAATTACTATAAACCTACTTGGATTACTGTCACTGAATTTGGACAAAAGGGCACCCAGGCAAGAAAACTTGCTGTTTAATTGTACCAATCTGCTTTTCATAAAATAAATAAAAAATGAAGAAACCCATTTAAATCTCCTTTCCTGCAGTCCTGCTTGTTACCACCAGGAGGCGACAAAGATCTCTTTTACTGCACTCCAGCAGGTGTTGAGTCCTAGTGGGCCTATGAGTGCCATTTGGTAGTTTCCCAAACTGGGTCATCCTCCTTATCCAGTCAGGAGTTTCTTCTGTTTTATGTTCTAGTATTTGAGCTGTGTTCCTTTTCTCTACACAAGGGTCTGGTTTCACTGTTTCACATTTTATCTGAGATGTCATACATAAAAGTACTATAGTGAATCACAGCCTACTGTCTATGTTGCTTATTCATGACCTGTGAAATCATCTTCTTATGTTGCTGTGGTTGTTGTAGAGACCCTACAGAATCTCTGGTTGGCTGTTTTGTTGTTCCAATTCAAGTGACCAACAGAGGGGTCTATTCTTATTCTTTCTAATTTAAATTCTAATTCTTTTCATTATTTTAAGACACTTTCTTTTTAAATTAGACATTGGGGTGATACATATACAAAGCATTTAGTTTCTGGACACATTATGCACCATTTTTATTTTTACTACATCACAACTATACAGATGAGCCACTTCACTAGGTACACCTTTTATCTACCCTTATTGTCCATATGATAAGTTTTACAGACCAGCTGTTTCTAATACCTGCTCACTGGTGGTCTGGAAAAAGGGGGCTAACCAGTGATTCTGAAAATAGACAGTTAGTGTTTTGTACAAGTTGGGGGAACCTAATGTAGACTTTTGGTGAATAAACGCTATATCATGACTAACGTCACTTTTCATACATCAGCTTTTATTAGTTTCAAACTGCTTTATGTCCAAAATTGTTACAAAAGTGAGGTAAAGCATTTTTGAATGGAATTCTATATATATAAATCTGGAATAATATATTGTAGAATAAATCACGATTTAAAATATATCATCCAGCCTCCATTGTTCATTTTGGGTAGGCACAGCAGAAGTATACTGCATAGCCATTTTCTTTTCTATATTCTTCAACCTTTCTACAGTCTCTTCCATCTACTGAGCCCAAAAGAGCGACTGCATTAAATCACTGTTTACCTCAGTGAGGGTCCTGCGATGTCTCAGACGTAAGCTAAAAGGCAGACAAAGATCTTAAAAGCTAAGAATGCAATATTCCGCCATTAGACAGATCTTCAAAGTATTACATTGCTGACTCTGGCTGATCCCCCACTGCCAGGCCAGATACTTTTATTATTGCAGCGCTTGAGTAGGTCATGTTGTAGCTATGCATGGGTGAGAAAAGTCTACAGTGGGGAAGATTAGCTTTTAAAGGAGTAACTGGTGTTTTTACATTAGTTAAAAAAAATATGTCAATGAGTAGCACAAAGGCTTCACTCTGAAGACCAGGCCAGCAGGACATTTTTTGATACATTATATGACATTTCCAACAATTTTTTTCTTTTCAATATATATATAAAATACTTTAGAATGTAAAATTCATTCAAAGTGGTTTTGATGTCACCATCAAAATATGTCAGCGTTGCTTACAACAGTGGTGATGGCAACCAGACATCAAGGGTTTAAGGCCTCTAAAAGCTCCCTGACAGAAAGTTGTTACATAAAAGGGTTATGGATACACTGCCTGAAACCTGAAATACTGTTTCATGATAGTTTTGTGATGTTTTTGGCCTACAGACCCCATCAGAGCTGTGCAATCAAAGTTTTACAGCCCTTAATCAACTGGAGTAGAACAAAAGTGTGGACTTTCTATTGGTCCCCAAGGAGTGAAGACACTTTTACTCTGAGCTTTTTAGGTTGGGGTCTGGAAAAGAGTGACTGAAGTTTTACTAACGACCTGAATTAGCTTTCCCACTCAGATTACTACAGACTAGGAGGTCTGCTCAATCAGAACGGTTCAATCTGCTTATAGCTGAGGGAGAGTAGTGACAGTGGGGTAGAGCTGAACTCACCAGTAGAATGAACCTATGAATATATAATGAAATAAAAGACTGAGCAGTATGTAGCCTGAATAAGATTGTAAATGCAATTATTTTACTCTTCCAATGAGTGAATTTACCCACAAAGATTAAA
>JBBPCX010000016.1:8198749-8231815 GCA_037974365.1 Hydrocynus forskahlii
TGACAATACAATTTGATACTGATAGCATGAATTTGTTGCTATGGTGACAAATACTTTACAACACCATGCACTGAAGGTATACATTTTGATTTCACTTTGACTCACATAAGGCACAAAAGACACTTCACAAATGTTGTATAACACTTAACAAATTAAATAAATATATATACTATATAAAAAATCCATAGTCAGCATCAATTGTACAGACCTGCCACTGTTTTCAAATGAGACTTTTCACCCAAAAAGAATATTATTCGAATTGCACATTTGTGCAAAATTAGATTATTCAGAATAAAGGCACTGCAACTGTATAATTTAGAAACTCCTTGTTCTTATGTTATAATTAGGCTACATTGTGGCTACTGTCACGTGACCTATTTTATTTTATGTTGAATTCTGGAATATTGCAACATGTATTTGTCACAGGATCAGATTCATACTTTGTCTTCTTTGATGTCCTTTACAGCATTTTCTGCTAATATTGACTGTTTTAGATGCAACGGCTCCTGTGCAACAGCTCAGTTTTTTGTTCAACATATGAAAATTTAGATAAAGAAAATGACAGTGTCTTTATTTTTTCCATAGGAGTATTCCACTCCGTGACTGCAGACAGGTGTCTCTCCTCGCCATGTCAAAACGGAGGCACATGCATAGACAACGTGATGGACTATTGGTGCATTTGTCCGACTGACCCACTCAGGTACGAGGGTAAAAACTGTGAGCTTCTATATGATGCCTGTGTTGAAGCTGACTGCCCCAACTGCATCAGTACCCCCGGGACAGCGAACTACACCTGCCCCTGCACCGAGGGCTTTGGAGGCCCAGACTGCACACTGAACACTGACGAGTGTGAGAGCAACCCCTGCACTGGCATTAAGAGCCACTGTGTGGATGGAATTAACGGATATTCCTGTTATTGTCCCAGTGGCTACAGCGGCGACGACTGCCAGACGCGTGTGAGAGGCTGCTCAGACGACCCGTGCTTTAATAATGCCACCTGTGTGTGGGCGCCGAGTGGCTATGAGTGCCAGTGTGCCCGAGGCTTCCAGGGGAGCCACTGTGAACAGGATATTGATGAGTGCCTGTCCCAGCCTTGTCAGAACGGCGCCATCTGCCTAGACGGCATCGATGTGTATCAATGCTTCTGTGTTCCTGGGTTTCAAGGTTACCACTGTGAGATAGACATTAATGAGTGTGCGTCTCGACCCTGCGAAAACAACGGGACGTGTATCAACGAGAAGGACCGCTACGTCTGCGAGTGTCTGTTAGGTTTCAAAGGTAAGGAATGCTGTTGATTTTGTTGGAAGAACTTTTCTAAAAATTCAGTCTACACACTTTTTCTCTTGTACCCTAAATGTAGTCATGCAGCCAAGGCATATTTGTTGCCTGATGTTTCAGATTCAAGATTCCTTGTCATATACACCGTTATACAAATACACTGTGTAATGTGAAATGTGCCTCTTTAGTATAGCATTAGAGCTATAGGGCTGATGGAGCGAATCAGTAAGAGAAGCTTATTTATCTTCCATTAGCAATGTACAAACTACATTGGGCCAAACTTCTACACCTCTGTTGTAGTGCTAATTTCCAATATCGCCCCATGGGGACTTTCTAGCTCTTTTTGGTCATTCTAGATTAAAGACATCTGAAACATGTGAAAGACACTCCGTATATTTTATCTAAAGCTCGTAACCGTGTATGTTTGAGTTTGTGTTGATTTTACAGTGACTCTTTCAGTAAGGAACCCTGGTGTAGAGCCTCTACTGCTGTTTTCCATTTCTAACAATGGAAATGGGAATAATGTAATTTCTGAAGAATGACATCTAGTGAGGCTATTAACAGTCACTAAGATATCCAAAACTTCCAGAGGGCTTAAAGTGACATTTATCAGTTCCCCTTTCACTTCCCAATAACGTTGGTAGTTATTCTAATGTGGATGATGTTATAAATGGCTGTAAAAAAAGGTTTTCTTAGACGTTTTCTTAATTATTTGTGGAAATTGTGGGCACAGTATACCACCGATGCAGACACCACTACACCGCTGCAGATGCCAATATTAAACTTCATGAAAACACACTGTTTAATCATTGCAATTTGCATTGCAGGAGTGAACTGTGAAGTGGAGATTGATGAGTGTGAGGTGGCTCCATGCCAGAATGGTGCTACCTGTTATGACTACGTGGGGCTTTACTATTGTGAGTGTTCACTCGGGTTTGAAGGCATCAACTGTGAGGTGGACATTGATGAATGTGTGACTGTGCCCTGCCTCAACAACGGGACATGTATCGATATGGTGAATGGGTAAGAGACATCATACAGACTGTGTGTTTTAGTCTGGAAAACAAGTGTGAGAGTAGCCCTAACTTAGCTCAGGTTTAATCTCTGAGATTTAATCATTTTCATCAAAAACCTTCAAATGCCATGAGCTTGCAGAATCTCAAATGTTGCTGGTTTTGGTTTTGGTAGGATTATTGATGCATAGTTTTTTGAATGGTTCTCCGAGGTGTTCTTTACAGTCTGAAAAACAGTGCAATCATAACATTGTTGAAAATAATATGTTAAAGAATTTTGGAAGCCGTGGTATGAACTGTGCCTGAGGTCCACCGATAAATTGCTTCACATCCAAAATCACAAGATCAAAGGTTTGAAATCCTTCATGGTACGCAGAAGATTTACCAATTGTAATATCCTGGCATGTAAGGCATGTCCCCAAGTGGTGATGACATACAGGTTGTAGTGACTGCAGTCGTGACTTTACATTTAAAAGTTCTTCATTTGTCTTAAACAAAATGAAGAATGGAAAAACTTGCAGTAAATTTTGAACAGATCTTTCAAGCTCTTGTTCCTCAGCTTTACAGATCTAGGCCTTCCACGAGTATTCACCTGGTCACAATTATTTTCTATAATTCTTATCTTTAACAATCATCTTTAGAATGCGACATGGGTGAAGTTTGGTTGAGGTAGATAAAAGAAAGCAGAAAATGTAATTTTGAGACATTTCAGGAAACAGGAACAGTTCTTTTACTGGTGCAATAAAACCTTTAGAAAGCTGCTATATGCAAAGTGTCTTTATTGTTTATTATTTTTATTTATATGAACTTTGTCTTCATTGGAGAGCAACTAAGAAACGACAGCTAATAAACAGTCAATCAACCAGTTTAGACTTTAAAAGCAGGGGTATGAAATGTAGAGAAGTATGAGTGTGGCAGGCCTGGTAGTTGCTCTTTGTCTTTGTAGGGCAGCATACCAGTGTTCTTCTGGGCCAGTCCCAGGGAAACACAGTGTAATGTTGCCAATGTTTTGTATCAGGGTTAGAGCAGTGAATCACTAAGCCATGCACTGCTGTGGCACTAAGCTAATAGTGAAGAACTCTTCCATAAAAATGCACAAGTTCATAATAGTTCTCTTACTAAAAGGGAAATTTTTCTTTTTATGAATGAGTCGTGCTGTCAAGTATGTGATGTTTTCCTTTTTTTGTGTGTAATTAGAGCAAAAACTTTGCTTTGATTCTGTGCAGTGAGGGGCTGTCGATTCTGCCTTAGTTGTGACTCATCAGATTACACTGGATGTCTTTGAGAGTGACTCATTTGTCACCCTTAGTCTATTGTTTGTGAACGTGATTCACATTCACTAATCCGTCTGCCAGATCAGCCTCATTCATGAGCACAAACAATACACACAGATACAACTGAACATTTTAATGAACATTCAAGTGTAATGTAAACCACTGTTTGAGGCTGTGTGATGGGAAATTTTTGTTTGGTTGAGTGGCCCACCCATTTCTACCTTTCCACCGACACAGTTAGGTTCATTACATCAAGGACCATCTGAGAAATCATTTCTGAAGTGGTTTATAAAATAATTTTCCATACATATTCAACAACTGCACAATGGAAAACAAGTGTAATGTTATCAGTCTTGTTTATTGTCATATTTTTGTGATGTTTCTTACTCCCATTTGACTGCAAAATCTAGCCATTCAAAATCTATCCATCCAGTCATCTGATTTTGACCTAACAGACTAAATCTATGACGCCACTAACAGGAACCTCAGCCTCACCAGAAAAACATGGTGCCAATAATGACCAAAGGACTGCATCTTTGTCTTCTATTAGTTGAACAATATACTATAAACATTCAATAAATATTGATATTAGTTAAATCAAAATTTAATAATTAAATTATACATTATTGTTACTTGTACATCCATGTTTCAATTTTATTTTTAAACCCAAAATTCACATTACTATTCTGTACCCCACCATGTTCATCCTTAATGGTTCTTCTGAATATAAAGGATTAGGATTTTGAGAATTTATGCTATTGTACAAATCGGAGTGAGGTTAAAATGTAGGTGCCTATTTTAATACTTGGTTGATTCCAAATCATTCGACTGAATGAAGGTTCCCTTATCTGGATCTGATGTAAGAAGACTTTTCTGTGTACATTGCAGTTATGAGTGTGAGTGCAGTGGAACAGGGTTCACTGGGGACGTCTGTGAGGAGGACATACCCGAGTGTTTGTCAGACCCCTGCCAGCACGGAGCCACCTGTCTGGAGGGAGTGAACCAGTACACTTGCCACTGTTGGCCAGGTAAAGTCCTGCTAAGTGTTTTACACGTTATTATTATTTTGTTGCATTAACTTTGATGTGAAATGGTTAAATGTAGAGAAATCTAAATTTTTTTACTATGGTGGTGAAAGGAACCAGGGGTCATCATGTCTACAAAACATGTCTGTCTCTGCGTCAGGCAGCGTGATGCCAAATTTTTGTTTGGTAGAGCCCGTTTCTACCTTTCTACCACCACTTAGGTTCTTTACACCCAAAATCATTTATGAAATAGTTTATAACATTTATGAAATAGTTTATCATTATAGTTTATATGAAATGTATTATTTTATATGCAATTGTTCAATGGCAATAGCAGTCTGGTCTCTTTGTTTTTTGTAATAAATTAGTGATGTTTCTAATTGTAATTTAAAGACTAAAAATCAGACCAAATATTTTTTTACTATCCAAAACCACCAGTGAACCTACACGTCATGATGATGAAGTTTCACTTCTTCACCATTTTAAGGATACGTTTTAGGCAAAAATCTCAAAAATATTGTTTCAGATAAAAAACTATATGAAATAGTCTTCAACATCAGTATACCCAGTTTTCTAGAATGGAGGATTTCTCATTAAAGCACTCTGAATTACGATGATTACATCTTAATCATTTGATGGTATAGAAATTCTCTCTTAATATAACCCAATAATGCCAGTGATTAGAAAGAGCTGAAAGTTTACCAATATACATCATGGTAAATGTTCACATTATTATGCTTTAGTGGGGGTGATTTTGTAGTGTTTTTGTCCTTTTAGGAAGAAACTGACTGTAAGCTGCCAGACGGCCCTGGGACTATTTTTCTGCCAAATTTGAGCAAACATTGCCCTCTACAGGACAGAGCTCTCAGAGCCTCTTTTCCTGTGCAACAGAGATAGTTTACGGTGCCAAAAGCAGATGACATTCATAATGCACCAAGACTGTTAAATTGATCAGGGCCTAAGAAGAAGATTTGCTCTGTAAAGATAAAGAACATTATAAAAACAAACAAACAAAAAAATGTATGTATATACAAGAGGGTTAAATCAATGGGAGCGAATGCTGGAGTTCACAATAATGTTTGATGAAGGAAAATGGTCATCTTCTACATGAGGTAACTTACTTTCTCCTCAGTGGATGATGCTGGTCTTGTCCTCCTCAGAGGTCCATCTGTTCAGTCTATATTACTGCTTCATACAGAAGTGATCTCCTGGCTTTTTAGCCTAACTCTGTCAACGTATATCCTGCCTGAAAAAAAATCTAGGGGAAACTAGATACTTTGTTATACTCTGTTGACTCTTTGCCTTGCTTTTCTGCAAGTGTTTGAGCCTGTCATGAGTGACCCCTACAGTTTCTAAGACAATCTACTTTGTCTTAGAAACTGTACGCCTGCTTCTTACTGTAGTGTTTTCCTTACCTGTTCGCACTAACGTCCTCATGGCAGTGGTGGATTTCGCACTCTGAACGCCCCCTGAGATTAGTGATTGTTTTTTATGTGCTAATTTGAATACCAATGATGGGTTCACTATATTTCTTTATTCATTATTGTGTATTCATTAGTTAATATCCTTTGCATTACTGCTGTTGCCCATGTGCTGTTGTTGATATGTTTGGTGTTGAACTGAGGAGAATGGGTTGCCTTTTTGATTCTTGGTTCCTGTCTTCTTCTTTTCACTGAGACCAGTTATGTGTCAGACCAGGAAATCATTTACAAAATGCTTTATAAAATGAAACACATATCTTTATATATTCAATAATTGTGTTATGACAAACAAATATAATGTTAGCAGTCTTGTTTAGTTGTATTGTTTATATTTCAGTGGTGATTCTAATTCCCATTTGAACACACAATCCAACCATTTTTTACTATAGAAATACACAGCTATTTTATTTACTATCCAAAACCACCTCTGTCACTACACATGATGGGATTTCGCCTCTCAACCATTTTAGGGATGTGTTTTAGGGCAAAACCTTCTTCAAGCTATTTTTCATATGAAAACTGTACAAAACTTTGATCATATCCTAATCATTTGATGGTATAGAAATTCTCCTTTAACAATGTATACAAGCCAATAATGCCGGTAATTAGGAAAATCTGAAAACATCATGCCATGTAATGAAACCTCATGGCATGTTCCAGTTTTACTAAGATACATAATGGTACATTGACACATTACTATGTTTTAGTGAATCTAGTGATTGTATTGTACTCCTTTTAGGGAGCCACTGTGTTCTGACGACATCCATGATATTGTGATACATTTCATCCCATTAATCGTAAATAGTATCGGGTTGCTTAATTCACTCTAAATTCAAGAGGTTTCTCCCCTGCTTTAGGCTACGAGGGGGAGAACTGTGAGGTGGACGTGGACGAGTGTGCAGCTCAGCCATGTGAGAATGGCGGCGACTGTTTCCAGCTCTCAGACCAGAGCCACTATGGCGTCCTGCCCCAGCTGGACGTGAACTTCAGCTATGAACATGCGGCTGGCTTCTTGTGCCGCTGCCAGCCTGGCTTTACGGGTGAGATTTGCTAAAGCTTTACTACAGACACAAGATCTCATTTACTTGCCACAACGTTCAGCTCTAATAGCTTGTAAGTTGTAATAAACTGTTGAGACAGATCTTTGAAGGGGTGCTGACAGTAATACCTTCTCGTTGGGTTTTGTAGGAGAAAACTGCTCGGTTAACATAGACGAGTGTGAATCCATGCCATGCGAAAATGGTGGAAGCTGTGAAGACATGATCAATGCATATCATTGTGTTTGCCCTCCAGGGTTTACAGGTGAGATCTGTCAGTGTATTTTGTGTGTGTGTATATGTGTGTGTGTGTGTGTGTGTGTGTGTGTGTGTGTGTGCGCGTGTGCGTGCGTGTGTGTCTGCGTTTATTCTTTCAGCAGTGCCTCAACAAGTGTCACAGTGACTGACTCTACAGAAAATGAGTCCTTTGGTTTCCTCAGGTCACATTGCCGTGGACAGTGTCAAGCTTTCTTTTGTGCGCACCGTGTGACTGTACGGCTGAATAGTTGAGCTGAAAGATGTGCTTTGGGACGACTCTGTTCATGATCCCAGCACGTCTGCTAGTGTAACCTTTATCTCATGATTCACACTGAGCCCTCTAATCCTAATCTTACCTCTCATTCATCCTGTTTTCTTGGTCAGGGGCAGTAGAATTATCCATGATTTCGCTTCAGTCTACACACAAACAAACAAGCAAGGTGTTAAAGTCATAGTTGCTGAAATTCTAAGCAAACACAAGAAGTATTTCTTAACTTTTTAATGCTCTTAACACATTTTCCCAGTCTGGCCCCTTAAAGTATCCATAGCAGTGCACATCATGCCATACACTGTACCATTTAAATTATTTTTGAATAGGTTGGAATAGTTTACAACTACTAGAACATGTCATACTGTGAAATAATATGGCAAGAGATAAGACAATCTTTGCACGTACCTCTGCTGAGGCACATCCTGCATTCTGCGCTCTCTCATTCTGGATGAACTGAGCTGACCAATCAGAATTGTTGACATAGTCAAGCCACACTTTGAAGATTCACATTTAGCATAAGATAACTTAGAAAAAAATGTATTCAAAATGTGGTAGATAAGGTTTTAGGTTTTAAAATTGTTATTATACTGAAATTTTTTTGCAAATATTACTTAGAAACTACATTTTGAAATGACATTTTATGAGTTCAGAATTTATGTGGTACTTAAGAACTTGCATTTACTTTGGTTAAAATGTGATTGTAGACTTATGAATTAGTTAATTTATTTGCAGTTTATGAGAAAATGTGAGGCAATCAGTTTCCCAACTTTTTTTTATCTGCTTGTGTTTTAGTGACCAGCCACCAAATTGGCCAACAGTTGTTTAAAGCAAGTGTCAGGCTTCCTTGGGATGAAAATACAGCATTACCTCAACCAGTGCAAAGTACTGCAAATTCTGAAAATACATAAAGAAAACTTCTAGTTCTGTCTAAATGAAAGTATTAATAAATCTCTTGTTAAAGCATAAATGAGATAAATCATAAAGGCCAGTACATTTGAATGCTATTGATACATTTTCCCCTTAAATCATCCCTACTAGTGCTCACAGAAGGCCAGCTGTAGTTCACACAACAAGCTCACAGAATACTCTGCCTCTCCCAGAGCAGTATATCATTATTTTATTACTTTTTTGCAATTGCAGTAAACAGTTCTAAAATATAGGGGTGCTGAAGCTTCCTCAGCACTGGCACTTTCCACATTCCTACAATTGTGAAAGCCATTTCCTTTACAATGACATCAGAAACATTCTTGGATAAATAATTACAGCTGGTATACTTGTACTGATAGTCATGACTGTGTAGAAGACAAGGACGGACAGTAGCGAGGCAAAGGGGAGGGAGAATAAATCAGCTGTAGGTACCATATGCTGGCTTCCTCAGTCTTTGCCCTAGACTGCATGTGTGTGTATGGGTGTGTCTGAAGTTTAGAGGTAGAGAAGAAGATTAGAAAAAAAAGCTTCTTAGTCCTGATCTGCCTTGAAACAAAACAAATGTGCCCTGGCAGACTGTCAGAAATGCTAACTAAGCGCCCACTTCTCCATTGCACAAGGGTGTTCAGAGGCACATTTCTCAGTTGCACCATAGTTAGATAAGACCAGCATACAATGCGATTCGCAAGGTAGTCTAAGTCCTGCACTGCAGCGGGATTCAGCAAAGCTTTTTCTGACACATCCTTGCAGCACTAAAATGGGCCTAATCAATTACATGAACAGAGTCGGTTCCTCTCCCTCACTCACTGCTTATGGCATTCTCGCTCGGCCTCATCTTCTGGCCAAAATCACATTCTCAGTAATGAGTCTGCCACAGGCTGGTATTGCTAGCCATCACTGCTGCTGGCCTGAGCAGACAGGCATTCCTGTTGTCAGCATTGACAGGAACCAGCTGGGACGGGAGGGAGGGCAGGCGAAGTGAAGGAGAGGGAGGGGAGGCAGGGTGGATTATTAGCCCAGGCAGGGCAGCTCGGCAGCGGGGGAGTAGTAATGCACTCATCCCTGTATATGTGTGTGTGGGGGGGGTGTGTGTGTAGATATGTGCAAGTGTGTTAAGACATGAGAGAGGGAGAGAGCACGAGAGTAAGAGAGAGAGAGAGAGAGAGAGAGAGAGAGAGAGAGAGAGAGAGAGAGAGCGAGAGTGAGAGTTGGTGGACAGCTGCCTCGGGACCTGTCACTTTTCTGTCAGTGTCCGCTGCAGCTCGCTGCGTTGAGGAGCATCACTGTCGCTCGGACATTTGGCAGGATGAGAGGACTAACAGTGGCACTGATTTGGAGTGGGCTGATTTCCCTGACAGGTAAAGCGGCTCTGCCCTTTCTCTGGCTCTCCTGGCACAGCTTGTCTGCATTAGCAAAGGGTGGAGGACTTGGCGAAGCAAAGGGTGGAGGACTTGGCGATCCTCTTGTCTGGAAAAAATATTGCAAATAAGGTTAAGGCCACAAATACAGGTTATATTCAAAATTGCTGATTTAAGCTTTAAAAGGAACATCTTTCCTAAAGTATAGTGTATAGTGCTAAAAGTCTTTCCAGGTTGCATTTTTCTGTGTTAGAACAGGACACTATCAATACAGCATCACACAATTAACTCTAGTCTGTTTTCTAGTTTTCTTCTCTGTCGCTGATTGTTGTTAAACTCAATAATTCAGAAAATGTGTAGTTTCTATATTTTTATGTCATAAGTTTCAAAAAATTGTTTCAAGTATACGGCACATGCATGTTTGAATTGATCAGTTATTTGAGATAGAAGGAATTACAAATGTCCAGATAGAACAAAACAATCACTTGTGGAATCCAACAGTGTGTCTAGATAAGACAGGACTCTCTAGACATCTTTACTCTAGAATGCCCTAGGATAAAACTCAGTTAACTGATAAACAGTGGCTGGTTTATTCAAACTGTTATCTGTACTGTACATACCTGTCATGGGGACTGACACTGTGTTCCGTACATAATGCAGTTTTTCATTTCCACTTATAGCTAAAACACTTAAAGACCAATCTATGTGCTAAGTATAAGGTTTAAGAATGGAATGTACAGAGTGAGACTTGTGTCAGAGGGAGATTGTACACATTTTGGTACCTTTTAGCGGATTAAAAAACCCTTAATACCCCAAACAGAAATGCCTAAAACTGTATCCCTAGAGAAACTGCTGAATTCACTCATAGTGAGTGTAGTAAATAATGTGAATAGAAACGCTGTAAATATATTTACATTGTTGTGCAGAGTCATGCCATTGATATATTGGCAAAAGTACATTGAAAAAATACCTAAAATCTGTTCGTTGCTGTGCTGTGATTACTGAATGGACCAAATATTAAAGAAAAGGTAAAGAAAAAAATATGCTTACACAAGGCCTGCAATAAGTACTACATGTTTAAATATTTAAGGTAAAATATAAATGACTGATAGGTAAAAACAACTTACACTTAATTGTTTTCATATCTCTTTGAATTGTATGAATTTGGCAGGCTTAATGTAATGTATGTTTATTTATGCCTTTTGTCTACTTGATTCCAGGTGTGGTATGTGAGATGGACATTGATGACTGTGAAAAAAACCCGTGTCAAAATGGTGCCACGTGTGAGGATGGCATTAATGAGTATTTCTGCCACTGCCCTACCCCTGAACCAGACCAGTCACCTTGGGGTGGCCGTAATTGCAACATTGTTCTAACTGGCTGTTTGGGTCATCCCTGCCAAAATGAAGCTACTTGTTTTCCTTTATTACAAGGAGATGAACAATGGTACCGTTGCAAATGCCCTCCTGGTTTCTCCGGTGACAACTGTAGCATTCCCACAACTTTCTCCTTCTCCAAAGAGGGCTATGTGGTTGTAGAAGCTCCTCATAACAGGACTAGCAGAGAGATAGGACTTCAGGCACCTAGTGTCGTGCTGAGGTTCCGGACAACTTTGCCAGATGTAGTTCTGTTCTTTAGGGGAAGCGCAGAGCATTTTTTCTCACTGGAGTTGCATAATGGAAATATACTTGCCATGGCAGAATCAGAAGACTCAAAACTGTTGGACCAATTACCCGGAAAATGTAATGATGGACTCTGGCACAGTGTTTCTGTCTTCGTGGATGAGGAGCTGGCTTTGAGTTTAGATGATACCAGGAACAAGGAGGTTAAAGATGGAGGTCACAATCAGCTCCTCTTTTTTCCCTCACATGGTCTGGAGAAAGTGTACATTGGTGGAGTTCCACAAGAACAAAACAAAACAAAAACCAGGAAAGGATTCATTGGTTGCATGGAGGATTTGCTCATTGATGGGAAGCCTATTCTGCCCCAGAACTTCCCACCAGATGACATCCAACTGGGCTGTGAAAAGACTGAATGGTGCCTTTCAAATCCTTGCTTCCAGCAAGGCCACTGTGTAGACCTCTGGACAGACTACAGATGTGACTGCTACAGGCCCTTTTATGGAGAAGCTTGTACCAATGGTAAGTTTTTAAGCTACAGGTAAAAAATATTTATATAATTTATATTTTTTACTGAATAAAAAAAATTAACTATATGTACAAATACTCCTTCCTCAGAGCACTCTTCATGGACATTCAGCCATGAACGTAACAGAAGCTTTGCTGTATTTCCCATGAATCAGAGCCACAGTGGTAACATCTCTGTGTCATTTTTCTTGCGATCACTCAAATATAATGGCCTGATTTTCCAACTAAAACGAGGAAATCGGGCCTACTTTACGGTGTTTCTAAGGAGTGGCACAATCCATGTTGCTGTGTACTCTTCCATCGCAGGGAGTTCTATGTTCATTGCAGATGGGGAAAAATCCATGGTTACTATTGACATAGTTGAAGGATTTTTGTACTTCAATAACACAGAAATACTCTTTGGTCCTGGGAATTTTACTAGCTTTCAAGTAAAAGCAGGAGATGTCGCATATCTTGGTGGACTTCCTGAAGTAGGCGATACCACACCATGGGGTGGCCATTTCAAAGGGTGTCTGCAGGATGTGCGGTTGGATGACACACAGTTCTACATGTCCTTGCCACCAGACAACCAAAAACCTGACCTTCCGATTTACTTACCAAGTATCCCACATAACCTATTGGAAAACTGTGTCAGTGACCAAGCATGTAGGGTAAGTATTATCTTTTGTAGAGCAATATTCCTAATCTGCAGGAAGCAGGAAGAGAAGTGACTAGCACTTGGATGATTGTAATTTAGTGCGTTCTTATTCTTGTTGTGCGCTCAGTGCCGGTGTGACAATTTGCTGCCCAAGGTGAAACAGAATTTTGCAGGCCCCCTCAGCCCAGTCAATATTTTTTTGCCGATGGCAGGGCAGCATAAGAATTTGTTGAGCGGAAGGGCACTAGCCTGCCAAAGTGGTCAGGTCATGTCTCTTCTCCTGTTTGGATAACAGTCTGGATTTCAAGTCCTGCAGCTATCGACAGTGCTCTGATTCAGTAGTGCTGGGAATGGCCAAATTTACAGGCAGTGATTGGCAGCTCTGATCCAGTGATATTAGCCATTGTCAGATTAACAGTCGAATGGCATTATTATATCTTATGTGTGAAATTGTTCGAGGGTGCACTGCAGTTTCAACACTTGTATTGAACATCCCCTCTGGAAGGAGCATTCACATCTAAATCTATTTGGTTAATTGAGTTAGAGAAACACAGTTCTGTGGTGTATTGAACTACAACCCTGCCTTCTCCAGATCATACAGTTCTATAGGTCCTCCACATAACAGATGTGAAATACAAATGTAGCTTCTTTTAAATCTGCTTGGTCTGTCTGAGAATATGTTCTGCTTGTTTTCCATAGATGAGACCTTGCCTTAATGGAGGAGAATGTCATGTCAAATGGAATGACTTTATGTGTTCCTGTCCAATGAACTACAGTGGGAAGACATGTGATACTCGCGTGTGGTGTGTTAGTGACCCATGTGTTATGGGGAGTCAGTGTGTGGACCTGCCTGATGGATATGAGTGTAAGTTTTGGGTCACACAAATGTGGTTGTCAAAGGTATATAAAGAGATATGTAAAATGGGTATAAAAGGCCCATGAAAGTCTATGAGGATTAAAGCTTTGAAAAGTTTACCGCTGAATGATATGAGTCTTGCTTGTGTTGTTTCTGTTTTTTCAATAATGTTTATTAAAGGAAGTTTTACCCAGATAATTTTTGAACCTCGTAAGAGTGAAGTTCTTAGCCTTAATAGTTTTCACAAATCCCCTTTCTAATGCGTTGAGCTCTAAACCTAATCACTTTCTTGAATCCCCTGTCCATAGGCTTGGCCAATGCTACCTTTGAGAACAATGCTTTGAAGTATGCAGCCAATGGATCTTTACCTGTCTCTGTGACAACAATTTCTGTGGATCTGCGAACTCGTGAGGAGAGTGGAACCATTCTGCGGGCCTCCAATGGCCTGGAGTTCTTCTGCATGGGACTCCAGAACTCCTCACTGCTAGTCAAGATCCGCAGCAGCGACAATCTGGACGTGCAGGCCTTCTCTAGCAACGTGGAGGTTTCTGATGGAGCTTGGCATCGGGTGGAAGTCAAGAAGAGTGCGCACCACATCACTTCACGTTGGCATCTCTTTGTAGATGGACGGGCAGCTGGCATTAGCCGAGGATTTACTGGATACCTGGACTTCTTCAACTACTCCACTGTGTGGTTGGCGGAAAACTTCACCGGATGTCTTGGTGAGGTGAGGGTTGGGGGAGTGTATCTGCCACTGGTGGAAGGCCTTCAGGTGGAAATGCCACGGGTCCCACAGTTCACTCGATATGGTGGCATGGCGGAGCCACAGTTGGGGTGCAGTGGCACCCCTTTGTGCCTTTCACAGCCATGTATGAACAATGGTTTGTGCCTGGACCTATTCAACCACTACAGCTGTGACTGTGCTCCAGGGTGGGGAGGTGAACACTGCCAAAATGACATAGACGAGTGTGCCTCTGGGCCTTGCATCCATGGGTCCTGTAGGGACCTGCTGGGGAAATACGAGTGCGATTGTGCCCGGGGCTATAGTGGGCCACGCTGCGATAAGGATGTGGATGAATGCCAGGAGCAGCCATGTGAGCACGGAGGCTCCTGTACAAACACAAGGGGTGGATACAACTGCACCTGTCTGCCCGAGTATCGGGGTCCACGCTGCCAGTGAGTAAGAAATACTGCTTCCCAGCTGTGTCGCTTTGATGCACTTTATGTCTGGTGGACATTACATGCATTTTGAAAATCCTTAGTTGCAGTAGAGCTCATACATGTTGTCAACATAATAGACCACTGTTAACATGCACACTGCACAAGTGATCCTTCACCTGGAGTGATCTATGACAAACCTGATGACAAAATTACATTGTCTTGCTATCTAATGTGTGCTAAACTAGAGTCTGATGTTGTTGTTTTGGCACCTATGTGTACTAAACAAAAAGAAGTGAATGACAATAATGTCTGTGATCTGTCCTAAAGTTGCCATTATTATTGACTTAAGGGGAAATTCACCAGTTTTTAAGATCTGTGCATTTATTATATAGTTAAGATGAAAATAAAAAGTCATTTAGAGTGGTTTGATGTGAAATGCCCCAGTGTAGAATTTTGAACTCTTCATAGCAGTGGTGGTAGAAACCAGGCATCCGAAGCAATTAATATCTCTGAACAATACCGTACCTTGTTACAGATATGCTCCCTGACGCATTGTTTAATGATAGTTTTGAAATAAAGCTTTGACGTGAATTTTTTTGCAGAATTATCCATTTATTTTAAAAAAATTTATTAAGTTTCTTGTCTAATGTCATGAAAAACAAACGAGTAAATTTATAAGTAGGTCAGAGAGTTTAAGCCAGAAATACACTCTTCTGTTCTATATTTACATGGCACAACAGATGGAGTTATCCTCCCCTGCAGTGTGAAGTAGATGTACGGTGTACTAATGGGGGAGTCTGTATGGATGGACTCTGGGGGGCCAACTGCACCTGCAAACCCGGGTATATTGGAGACAGGTGAGTATAACATGAAACACCAAATATGGTGTCTGTAACCTAATGTTTTCTGCTATGTAACAGTCCTAAACAAATGCGTTCAGTCATAATTTGTGGCTAGAATGATAGTTTGAAATGAAAGTGACTTTGCTCACTCTCTTTCAAAAATTCTTTAGCTGTGAAGTGGACATAAATGAGTGTGAATCCAACCCTTGCCTTAATGGAGCCACCTGTATGGACAGACAGAACCATTACCTGTGCGACTGCTTGCCAGGCTTCAGCGGAGAAAACTGTGAGGCTACTGTGAGTATCTGCCTTTCTTTGTGCAGCTGACTTTCTGTATGTTTAAATACAGGTTAAGGAAGGCCGTCCCAAAGATATTACTGTAGTGAGGCTGACAAAAACCAAGTACAGCACTTTGTCATAACCAGAGAGAAAAATCCAACAAAATTTGAAACACACAATTGATGACCCCGTATTTAAGCACATAACGTGGGTAACGACTAATTAACCACAGGCCTGCTTCTTACATTACTAGGAGTAGATGTCTGGTGTGACTGGTTGAACACTGTAGTTTTATCAAAATTTTTTCAAGAGCTTTGTTTTCTTCACCACAGTTTAACACTTACCTAGATCACAGACCAGCTGGAATCAGAATAAAAAAATGTGATGCTTTGACCCCAGAGGAAACTGCTAATGTGTTACGACTGCACAGATGCACAGAGACACAGACAAGAATATAACATCAATAAAGTCAACTAAAACTCTGCAGAAAAAACTCTACTCAAAATACACTATGTTATGGTGTGTTCACGCAAACAGCAAAGCAGTCAAGCAGTCAAATTACTACAATCAACAATGCAGTCAAGCATAGTAATGCTATGTTCACAAATTGGTGCTGGAAACAGTGTCTTGTCAAAAAGACGTTTTAAAACTAATGGCAGGATGTAGTCGTGCAGTTGTTGCCATGGACATAATGGCTGGCGAAAATTTCTTTAAAGAAAAAAAAACACAAGGATGCAGAAATGGAGGACTTTTCAACAGTCAGAGGTATGTTGGGGCCTGGTTTCCAAGTGACAGCACTCAGGCCTTCCCAAGCCTGCAGTTCGCTGATGTGAACAGACCTTGACCCTGAAAGGACCAACATACACCTTATAATTCATTTAGCAGCCGGCAACACTGTTGGCATACATTTTTAATGTGAAAACAGATCATTTTACTTGTACCATCATCTCAAATTCTTTTCCCAAACCCTCTTGTAGAGGCAGCCTCATAGGGACCGAATTCCCTGGTTGGTGGTGGCGATCCCCCTGATGTGTCTGGGTGCCTTGCTGGCAGTGGTGGGAATGGTTTGCATGGTGCTTACAGCCCGGAAGAAGCGACAGTCCGAGGGCACATACAGTCCCAGCCAGCAAGAGGTGGCGGGAGCTCGCCTGGAGATGGGCAGTGTGCTCAAAGTGCCTCCTGAAGAGAGACTGATCTGACATGAGACCTTCGACCTTTGAAGGACTCAGGAATGTAATGAATGTAGATACCCCTAAGACGGAGCAGTATTATGGACTGTAACTGTGAGTGACCGTACTTGGAACAAAGCCCCCAAATATAGTTGGTGAAAGGATTTTTGAGGTATGGGTCCTGTACAGAATATGTAAAATATGTGTGTAAGTGGCAGAAATTCTTAGGAATCATAAGACATTATGGGACAGCTGGCATTGCTAGAAAAAAAACAATGGTTTACATTTCCTACATATAAAAACAACAAAAAATAATCCCCACTGAAGCTGGATGTATATATATATAATGTTTAATGACTTCTTTTAGGCTTCCTTATCATGTGTACCAATTGTGTTTAATGGTATTCTGTGGGTTTTAAGTTGTAGCTTTTGGGTATTTAACTGAATCAACTCAATGTCTTAATGGGTCAGTTAGCAAAAACAATCCGTGAACAAACTGTTGTTCTTTACCTCTCTTCCAGTGCCATTCATCTAAAGAACCGGGTCTTCTCTTGGCCTTGTTATGGTTTGATCCATGGTGCTGTAGCTGAATCTGTGAATAGTAGTTTACACTGTGCATACCTTGCAATCCTGCCTGCCTATAACCACTATTTGGACTACAGACAGTAATCTGAAATGGTGATTACATTATTAGCCAATGACAAACAGCAGATTGCCAGCTTACTGTGATCGTGTTTGGCCCATCAGATGACATCTACTCTGGCATGAGATTTTTATAGTCGCGTCATTTGCCAGTATAATCGTTGACAATTGAGTCACAGTTTTTAATTTTGTGGCTCTTGAACTCACAGGATGTTGAACCTTTTTTGCCAAAATGGGTCCTGCTGGTTTAAACCGTAACATAAGAAAGTACTTTCAAAATAAGCTCTGCAGGCTCACCTTAGTGATGTTGCGTACATTACATATTTGCTGATGGTACATTGAGGTTAAGGCATGCTATCTGATGAGACAATTCATAGTGACTGTTTATAAATAAAACAATATTAATTGATATCTAGTAAATTTTGAGAACAAAGTAAGCATACTTAGTCCCTGTTTCACAATTTGTTATTGGCCTGGTGATTTTAATCTTTTTAAATAATGGAACATTAAAAGGAAATTCATTTGTGTTTTTGTATCTAAATACATTTAAAGGGAAATCCCATCATTTTTTCAAAATTTTTGCATGATTCAGTTGTGCTGGTATAAAGAGTTCTTCAGAGTGGTTTTCTGTAAAGTGGCACAATTGGAGAGAACATTTCTGACTGATTTCTTTACAGTATTGGTGAATAGAACCAGGGGTCACAATGTCAACGACACAAATAGTAATTTTATTTGTTTGAAAAAACAACCAGTAAACCTACATGTATGTTTATACATTCATGACTTTAAGGATTAATGCTCATAGTATACAAGCATATCTGAAAGTTCAGAAAGTGTATAAATATACATTTCAGACTTATAAAGTATATTAAAGTGTATAATCTAAATGAATATAATGGTAAGAAATATGCAACAGTGTAGGATCAATATTGCAGAAATTTGTAAGTACAGTGGTGTGTTTAGTTTTATTTTGAAACCTATTGCACTTTTTAAAGGAGGTCTTTGTTTCCTAGATGGGAAATGAGTGTTGAAAGAGTGCTGAGAAGGGGGATTACTTCGATGTGGGAAGGCGTTGAGGGCATTAGTCTGCCAGGGCAGCGGTTTAAAAACAAGGGGAGGGGCAGCCTGGCAACAACCTCAGGGGAAAAAGCTGTTTCGTTGTGTTATTGCGTGCATGAATGGACCTTTCGTGTTTTCCTGATCACAAGGGGTTGAACAGGGCATGACAGTGCTGAGGGTCTGCTGCGGCTGGTGTAGATTTAGTCCAGGTCCAAGTGTTTCACACTCATGATACATTTAGCTGTATTTCCAGTCTCTCCAGTCCACAGCAGCACAGTTCCAAACCCAGTTTGGTGGTTTCATCTACAAATGTAATGGTTGTATTTGTTTTATGGATAGGTTTACAATCAGGGGTGATTGAGTACAGTGTGAGTACAGTGGTGGTCATATGCAATATTGGGTTATTCCCATAATGACAATCAGGGTGGCGGCTGGAGTTTACTGGTGAGAAGGTCCAAATTCAAAATGGGGTTCCAGTTGCAAACAAGCCAAGGCTGAGCTGTTTGGAAACCACATTTGCTGGGACTATCATGTTAAATACGGAAGTAGTCGTACACGTGTTCTCCTGCTCCAGATGTACTAGAGCTGTGGTCTGTTTGCTAGCTCTGATGACAGGAAGCCATAGACTTCTAAAATCTTTAGCTATTATTGAAGTGAGGGCAACTAAATGGACCTGACCACAGATCTTTTAGACATCATCTGGTCCTGTGTTTATTGATATTGAGTCGGTGTAGTGTTTGCATTTCTTTGCTGGCGTGGAGGAGAAGTGCTTGGTTCACTGGGTGGCAGACTCACTATTTGCACTGCCAAAGTGAGTCATTCAGTCTAGTGGAGGTTGTTGTGGCTGAAGTGGTCCTCTGTGTGTTGTTTGTATTTATGTTTTGCAGTCTTAATCCCTTTTTAGGCTTCCCCGTGCAACTCTACAGGCTTGTGATCTAACTGAATCCCGAATTTTAAGTTATGCCAGCTTCAAAGTTTCAGGCATCAAGCAGGGCATTCATAACTATTTCATGTAAGAACTCTTTAGCCATCTAGTTCCTTTCACCACCACTGTGAAAAACTCTTATTCAGTAACTTTCTCTTGGATGGAGCATTTCACATAAAACCGCTCTGCCTAACTTTGTTTACATCTTAAACGTTTAATGATACAGTGAAATTCTCAATAAATTCTGATTTTAGTTTTTGAAATTTCACAGAATTAATCTGTTTTATTCACTGCTATATTTTAAGTTGAAGTATTATGCATAGTGACAGTCACTGGAAAAAAAAAAGCTGTGCTCTCAAAATGAAGCCGTAGACACTGTAAATATTACCTGATTAACACTGGATGTTTTTTCTTATTATCCATAATGTGATATTCACTGGACAGGTTGACACACTGAAAAATTGTGTATATTTTTTTTCCTATCATGATTTATATGTGAGATGTGATTATTGTATCTGTATATTTTTTGTACTATGTTTTTACTGTATGTTTCCTACCTGGTGTACATTTTCAAATCTGATTTGAGTAGAATGATTTATACTTTGAAAGGTTATTACTGTAAATGCGGTATTTTATATTCTGCACTGCACTTGTCGTTCTTGTCCGTTGATAATAAAACAGAAAAGGTTTAATAAAAAATAAATAAAACAAAAGTATCCATAGCACAGTGTTTCATTTGTAATGTTTTTGTGGCCCTTAAATTAAAATTCTTCATTACGAGATCTGCAGATTAGACATTCTAGTGAAACTCCAATCCTTATTGCTCATGACATTAGATCTAAATGTAGAAGTGTCTTGTGTCTTCACCATCAAGCCAGGTGATCAGCTTGGCCATCAACACAAGTACGTCCAAAAGCTTAAGTACAGTTTAGAGAAAAGCTCCTTTGGTTGGAATAGTTGATTAAAGACTCAAGATGAGCTATAATTAGCACTTGTCTAACACCCTTGAGTTACTTACATGTAAGAAACATGATTTCATTGTAATTTATTGTCAGCTTTACTATTACAGTCCTGTGCAAAAGTCACAGATCGTGATAGTTATCTATATAATTTCTAGTCTAAACTGCTCATATACAAATATATACGATATTGCATTCTATATGTACATAAAATGCACGTATTTTTCTGCTTTCATTGTGTTCACCCTTGGCTTTTATTCCATTCCTCTGTTCTTTTCAGGAGGCTTGCTTTCAGTTTTTTCTAGTAGAGATATTTATTCAGTGTGAAAATGTTTCCATGAAAATGCACGTTTGCTGCATTTTCTGCTTCTCACCATCCAAGTGGAATCTATACTCATCTGTCCATCAAACCTTCAAAGAAATGTATGAGGCAGCTGAGGTGTGTTTGGGTAGCTGCTCGTGTGAATGTTAGTGTCTCTTTGAAAAATGTCAAGGATGGCTTTGGGAGCAGCTTTTGTTGGGGTGACACTGTGACTAGTTGGGTTTAATATGGGCAGAATGGACGATTTAAAAGTGGCATTAACGTAAAGAATGGGCAAATTAAATACTTACAGATTTTTATATTTAGTTGTTAAGTCTGTGTAAATTTCTGTTAAATCTGTTAAAGCTGATGTTGACAAATGAATAACGTAATGGTTGGTTTGAATGGAAATGAAATAAATAAAAGGTTGGTCTTTGATTTTAGAAGCACAGTACTTTAATTAAATAGAATGAAATACTAATGTAAATTATCAACTAGAAATGTTTTTACTATATTATCTTTCCATGAACAGCCAAAAAACAAAGTGTCGCCTCTTTGCTTTGTACATGACCCCACAGTTTGAGAATAAAGTCTTATTTTAAAACTCATAAAACAAAGCTTTTTTCTAATTTTATCCAGTCTTCACACCTCACCAAGTCCAGAGCTTCAGTGACCTGTCTTAAGAAGGGAGTGTGATACTGCACATTCCTCACAGTTCACAGAGAGCCTCCCATGCCAGAGCACTACACTTAAAATAATACAGGACACCACAGACTGGTGGAAAAAACACTGGGGAAAGATTAGCCCCAGGAACAGAGAAGCCCAACAGACTTGAACCTGTCCCATCATACCTCTTGAAGAAGGTATCAGTGTGTATTTAGTATCTATGTGTGGTAGAAATTAGGTTTAGATGCCTCTTACTTTATGTGTGAAATTTCTACAGTCAGTTGCTGTGAAACCCTGAGCTACCATGTAACTGAAGAAAATTCAAGGTTATGATGTAATATCCAATTTTATGTAATATCCAATTATCAATATCCAATTTTATTGGTCACTTACACAACCATACACTGTATGATGTGCAGTGCAGTGCTTTTTATGACTGTACAGTGATGTTTGCCTAAAAACAGAACTTGCATAGTTGGGAACAGAAAAGAGAAATATAAAACACAGAACATCCAAAAGATAAATGACAAAATCTGTATGAAGTATGAAGTTCATTGAAAAAGCTATCAGCTGAAAAAGATTGTATATACAGGTTATACTGTGTGCATTTACGGAAATCTTGGGTGTATGGATGTTGTGCAGGGTGTATCTTCATGTGTCTATGCATGAATAAATATGTGTTGTTCTGCTTGAGGCCTGATTGGCCTGCGGAGCGCCTTGTCATGTCACGTTAACTCAAAATTCCTATAATCTTCCATCAAAATATAATGACTTTTACCAGGCTTTTAAAACACTTGATTTTGACACAGAGCATCAGTGGGCGGGGCAAAATAATATTAACCAGTAATATAATTTTTAAGCTCCCCTCCACCCCACCAGTCATCAGCTAGCTCAGAGACCCTCCCTGATCCCATATTTCACTTGCAAATACATCATGCTTTCCCATTTCCCATTCATGCTGACATTAATATATTCAGGATTTTTGCATAAAATAATTTATCTTTCAGCTTGTTAGCTACTATTCAGTCACTTGCAATCCTAGTGGACAGTGATGATATATAGAAACTCGTTCTGGTCCACAAAACTGAAACGGACAGTAAAAAAGTCTCAAGTGAAAAGAAATTGCTGAAGGCTGTATGTAAATGCTGTAAATGTTTCCTAAAGTATAACTCACTCCCACTTTGTTTCTGGAAACTGAGCTCCAAAAAAATCAAATTTGAATGCATTTATTTTCTGATATCCCAAAAAATATCCTACTTGCATATAATCTAGCCAAGTGGCCCTAACGACTATGCCCCACCCATTCATACTGAGGTTATAAGAAGTGTTTCAGTTTGGACTGACGTCTGCATAAGGCACAATAAAGCATGATACAACCAATCAGAACACAGCTAAAATATTTCAGCCTTGGCATATTAACCTATTTGAAAATGCACAAGAAAAATGTAGGATATGGGCAAAAAGAAGTGCACTTTCATCCATTTTGCTGTGTGTGGTATATCAAGGATAATCCTTCATTTTGTGTAACCCTTTGTGGATTGTCTTTTGCCTCCCCCACACTTCTTCATGTTCATCTGATAAGTGAGATTCATGAAATTCTTTTGTTTAACCCCCTTCCCTCTCCTTGAAAACTCATCGATTTGTTCAATCAGCAGAGTTCCTATTGTTTGTTGTTCTTCCCTTAACTGCCTGATGTAGGATGTGCTGTAACCATTCTCTGAACTGGGAAAGAACAATCTCTTGCGTGGTTAAACTTTATTAAACAAAACTTTAAACCCTTAGGGCTAGTTTTATGGTAATGGATTGAGTTTAGGCTGGGATGGGAAAACTGGCCTTATAGGTAATTTAACTTCAGTGAGAAGGTCTATTCTGGTCTACAGTGGGGGACAAATTATTTGATCCCCTGCTAAATTTGTAAGTTTGCTAACTTACAAATACAATTAGCAGTCTCTAATTTATGAGGTAGTTTCATTTTTATGAAGAGAGACAGAATATCAACCAAAAATAAAGAAAAAAACATGCATTTCACTGAGTGAAATAAGTGTTTGACACCAAAGCAAAACATGACTTAGTACTGGCTTGAGAAACTCTTGTTGGCAAACACAGCAGTGATGTTTCTTGTAGTCAGTCACCAGGTTCACACACATCTCAGCAGGGATTTTGGCCCACTCCTCTTTACAGAAACTCTCTAAATCCTTCAGGTTTCTCGGCTGCTGTCTGGCAAGTCGAAGCTTCAGCTCCTCCACAGGCGTTCTGAAGGATTCAGGTCTGCAGACTGGCTCGGCCACTCCAGGAGCTTAATGTGCTTCTTCTTTAGCCACTCCTTTGCTACCTTGGCAGTATGATTTGGGTCAATGTCCTGCTGGAAGACCCACAACCCATCTTCAGTGTTCTGGCTGAGGGAAGGAAGTTCTTGTCCAAGGTTTTATGGCACATGCCCCCATCAATTGGCCCCTCAACGAAGTCATCCTGCACCCCTAGAAAAAAAACATCCCCAAGCATAATGTTTCCACCTCCATGCTTGACTGTGGGGATGGTGTTCTTTGGGTCATACTCAGCACCTCTTCTCGATTTCGGTCTCATGTGACCACAGCACTTTATCCCAAGCCTTCTTTGAATCATTTAGATTTTCACTGGAAAATTTAAGATTGGCTGTACATGTACCTTCTTGAGCAGGGGGACCTTGTGGGCACAGTAAGATTTCAGTCCATGATGATATAGTGTGTTACCAATGGTGTTCTTGGTGACAGTGGTCCCAACTGCCTTCAGATCATTAACAGGCTCTTCCCGTGTAGTTCTGGGCTGATCCCTCACCTTTCTCATGATCGTCCTCACCCCATGAGGCAAGATACTGCATGGAGCTCCAGACTGAGGGCAATTGATGGTCATTCTATATTCTTCCATTTCCAAATACTCGCACCAACAGTTGTCACCTTCTCACCAAGCTTCTTGCTGACGGTCTTGTAACCCATTCCAGTCTTGTGCAGGTCTACAGTCTTGTCCCTGACGTTCTTTGACAGCTCTTTGGTCGTGACCATGGTGGTGGAGAGGTTGGAATGGAAGAAACTGATTCTGTGGACAGGTGTGCTTTATACACATAATGAGTTAGGATCAGGCGTATCTGTAATCGATAGATTGATTGTAATCTGTGTGCAACATGGACACACAGCCAGTCTGTGGGAGCCAGAAGTCTGGCTGGGTTGTAGGGGATCAAATAGTGACATGCAAATCAATGTATAACTTTTATGTAACATGTTTTTTCTTGATTTTTGTTTGATATTCTGTCTCTCTCCACACACATGATACTACCTGATAAATTTTTTTGTAAGTCAGTAAACTTACAAATTCAGCAGAGAATCAAATAATTGTTTCCCCCACTGTATTTAATATTAGCAGGCTTAGTTCTGCCTTTGCTCTACAGTAGTGCAATAGTCTGGCCTTTGGTTATAAAATTAATCCAAATATCATTTCAATGGTCCTTCAGTAACAGAATGAGGTCCTCAGCTCTTGGCCTTTAAGCTGTCATATTTTTCTTTCATCTTCATTTTAACTCACCTTTTTACTGGAAGTGCTGAGTGTGATCAGATGTAAGCACATAAGCATTTTGTCTTTTTTTTTTCAACTGTCAACAGAGAATAGTGACGGGCGGACCTGTATCCTTTTTAAAGCCTCAGCAAATAAAAACGAAGGCTGCTCTACATTGACTACTGATGTAGGCACTTAATGTAGGCATAACAATAAATCATACTCACATTAAAAAGGTGATGCTGACACAGATTATGAGAACAAACATTAAAGTAAGTGATGACGCAGCCAGAATTTTGCCTTTGTGGGCAGAAAATCTTAATCTATTAAGACCCCGCCTCCCTCAAGCTCTCTCTCCCTCACTCTTTCTCTCTCTCTCTCTCTGGACTTTTTGATGAGTTTTACATTCCTTTGTCTGTGCTGGCCTTCAGTGCTGGACAGCCATATTTTCCTTAATAAATGCAATCTGTGGTCAGAATGGAGTAAAATTTTTGGAATTTTGTATCTCTGGCAGTCCTACCTTTCCCCCTCTGCGGGGGCTGAGGGGCACGAATACCAGGGCTTTTAAGGTAAAGTTCCGACCCATGCACCAGAAAACACACCCACACAAATAGGCATATACATGCATATTCACACACAGGTAGACACACATTTTAGAAACTGCAACATAATGCAGTGGTTGAGAAGTAAACAAAGTCATTCAAAGTGGTTTGATGTGAAAAGGTTTACTGTCTCTTATTTCTTTAGACTGGTAGTAAGTGGAACCAGGGTCACAATGTCGACAACACGAATATAGTCATTTAAAACCACCAGTGTACCTACACGTGTCTCTTGAGGGTTTATATGCAATGCTGGTGATGTTTAAATTGTAGTAAATTTTAAAGTACAGTTGTATGCAAAGGTTTATTCATCCCCAAACAATTGTCGATGACCTAAGCACATCCTTTGCAGAGAACAAACTTTTCAACTGCCAATTTTGTGCAGTTTCTTTTATTTACAGTTTTCAAAAATAAAACAAATAAAATCTTTTGCACATGCCACTTTTTATTTGTTCCCCAAATATGCTAAATACAGGAACTAAACAGTAATGCACTAAATGTTTTATCTGTAGATAAATTGTTTTATGTTTGTTTCACTTAGGAAATCAACCAAATGTAATATGCCGGGTGTGCCCAAACTTTTGCATACAACTGTAAGTTTTCTTTGTCGACTGATTTACCTTAATGCATGTTTTCTCAAAACTATCAAAACACAATGGCCCAAGGCACCACACCTCATATTCATAACCAACCCGTGTAATGACTTTCTGTGAGGGAGCTTTTAAAAGTCTTCAGACGTCTTGTTCCATTCGCCACCATTGTAGGCGTTTCTGACCACATTTCACATCAGACCACTCTGACTGACTTTGTATACATGATAACAATCAAGTGACCTAATAAACATGAATTTAATCATTTAATTAACTTGTTGATTAAACATTGAAAACATAACAAGAATTTCCATTCAAGCACACTCTCCAGATCAAACTGCCACCTGAACTAATTATTCTGCACTGGAAACAGTCTGGCTTGTTTCGGTGGAGGTTAATCTGAAGGGGTGCCTGTGCAGTGTCTGCGAATGCCGTGCTATCCTGTCTGTGTATGTGTGTGTATGTGTGTGTGTATCTGCAGATGCGGAGTTACACTGTGGCGTGTGACATGCTTGACAGGATGGGGGTGGGAGGGGGTGGTGGTGTGTGTGTGTGTGTGTGGGGGGGATGCTGGTGGTGGGGGGCTTCGGCTGGTAAGTATCATGTCAGCTATGATGGCTCGCGCTCTCTCTCTAATGAGGGAGACCGCCGTGTCAGGAATCGCCGACAAATCAGCGGTGCGTCACGCGGGCCCGGAGATGATATGTTGACAAATGCAGATAGTTCACTCTTTTAATTGACACTAAGAGACGGAAACGCTCCTGCTGCCAGGAGACAAGCATTGAGAGAAAGAGAGTGGGGGAAAAAATGTGAGAGCAAGAGAGCGAGAGGGGGATTTTAAGGTTGGAGAGAGAGAGAGGGAGAAAGAGAGGCAGAGAGAGAGAGGGAGAGAGAGAGAGATGTCGGGATAAGGCGGGAGAATGTGAAATGTTGGCACAGATTGTCATTCTCTGAGAGTTCGCGTGGCGCAGTGTTGAGACACCCTGCTATGATTAGAGGCAGACTGTCAGGCCTGACAGGCGCACTGAAACGGCACTCGGCGCTCACACTGGGGCGGACACGAAGATGATGGAGTGATTTTATAAACGTATAGGCATGACCCATCCCATACGAGAATGTTGTTCGAGTGGTTCTGACGATAGGCTGGAGGCACAAGATCAGTGGGAGAGTTCATTAACAGGCCTCTTCTGAAGCGCAAATCCAATCACTTTGGTGTTTTGGTGTAATGTATTCTGCCGGGCTTTTTCAGACACAGGCCTGTTTTGATACTCAATCGCTTGCACAAGGCCAAGAGCAGCAGGGACAGGTCAGGGCTGCAGTGCATACCCTCCACCACTAGAGGGCAGCGATAGCTCATCAGTGCACTCTTGCCTTGCCACAGCCTCACTGAAGACACAATGGTTCTCACACTGACAGAAGAAACAGTCAAGGTCCAATTATTTATTGACAGAACAAAAGAAGATAATTTCATCTGAATGAAGTGTCCTTAACTGTGATGCGGTAGATGTGGCAAAAGCCACCGCACACCAGATATCTGCTTAGGCTAATATTTTTAGCCCGTCTTGAAGGCTAATTAATGTGACTTAGCCGGAGTTGAGAGACCTTTTCAGAAAATAACCCTCAAAAATGAATCATTCACCTGCAGATGTGGCCAGCTTTATGAAGGAAGACAGCTTTCTTCTGTGGGACATGTGGCATTGCAGTCGTTAGGCCTGATACGTTGACAAAAAACACCCAAAATAACAAAAGAAAGGTGAAGCCTCCGATTCTTCTCGTCTTCCAGCCACACTCTTATTTAATGAACATTTCTGGGAGTTGTTTTTCAGAGAGCGGTCTGTGACACTGACGAGGTTAAAAAAAGAATAGCTCCGCCAATAAAAGTCAAATATTCAGAGTTACATCCTGCTAAAATTAAGTTGAATAAAGCCGCGGCCTTAACGTAGCGCGCTATGTATCCGGGAGTGCCAGGCTCCTGGCCGTCTGTTTATCCTTCCACAGCCTGTCGGCCTCTCATTTTGCCCACATATGGAGATATCTAGCTACGAATTTGAATACATACATAGCGCACGATTTGACTCTATTGGTTCGCGCTCAGTCCAGCGTATAATTGTATATCTGGCTATTAGGCTGCTCTCCAGATGCTAAATTGGCTCGGTGGGTGTGAACGAAGCTCCGAGGACAGCTCGGCTGCAATTTGTCTGATCTGAGGTAACCCTGCATATTTTCTCGTCACCGTTCCTGTCTCGAACTGGTTATTGGGAGGAAAAAAAATGCTACAACTTCTACAGTGGAAGACTATCTGTTTAACTCAATCGTTTGGCTTCAGGGCTTTGGGTGTTCACTGGAGCTGGAGTTTAGAAATACAAATCTGTATCGAGAGGCTTCTGCAGTTACTCTCTTAATTAATCTGTCTTATTGTTTTAATTCTGAGTGATGATTTAAGGTGGGATTCTCAGTGGGGTTATTTGAGCAGGGTCCTCCCCAGCCCCGGGCAGTGCTGGATCCAGTGGAAGAGGTGTAATCAGAGCTTTCACACATACACACACACACACACACACACACACACACAAATGTAATTAAATGAAGCGGGTGGATGTAGAAGGCTTAGTCTTTCAGTCTAGACACACATACCTGCCCACACTTACACATGGATACACCAAACTTAATTGCTAAATACACTATGGAGAACAGGGAACAACCTAACCTGACTTTTTATGCACTTAAACAAGTTTAAGTAGAACATCCTTTTGGTCATCTTCTTGTGTTCCCATCTGTACGCTGTCAGTGAATGTTCATAGCAATCAGACATGTATTTCTCCACATACTTTGTGAAGGTTGGTTTTACACGCTGAAAGTAAAATGCCTACTGAGCTCTGTGTAAAAGTCACAGAATTCACAGATATCTATCTATATATATTACTCTTCTTGGTTCCAGTGATATTGCACCACATTTAAGTAATTAGCCAGGAGAGAAACTTGCCAAGGTACCAACTGAAGGTGTCTCCATTGTCTCCACAGTACACACAGTAATATAACATTAATATAGTTTGAGGTGGTACAGCCTCAGAGTGTATCAGTCAAACCTGGAGGTCGCCACTTTAAGCAAAAGGTTAACGGAGGGAGCAAATCTGAGGTCATCCTAGGGTCAAACATGTCCCTTGCTTCAAGAGTGGCAGCAGAGGGACGTGTCATCTGGAGGAGCTCGACTTAAAGCAGATCGGGTCTCTTTTCTTTTTTTCCCTCCTGAACTTGAAACAGGGAGGAAATCTCAGGGAGGCAAAAGAACAACAGAGCTAATTAGGCGCGCAGAGCTGACGGAGCGAAGCCAAATGGCTGCCAGCCAGCCCAGCAGAGAGGAGAGACCCTACCATCAGCGGGATCGATGGAGGAGACTGCTTCATTAAAGACCCCCCGTAACAGAGGGAGAGAGAGAGAGAGAGAGAGAGAGAGAGAGAGAGAGAGAGAGAGATGCTGTTTAATTAAGCTTGTGCTGCAGGCTTTAACACAGCGTCTCTTGTCACACAACCGGCCTTTTCCAGTGTGAATGGCTGTCCTGGCCACTCCCTCCACAAAGAGATCTTCTATCTTTAATATAAATGTATGGAGTGTGTGTTTATGTGCGTCTTTGTGTTTGTACACAGCTTAAAGAACATCAGTATCAATCAGAATAAAAGTCTCAGTTTGGTGGGTGATTGTTAGAAGTCGCACAATACCATTTTTTTTCGTGATATTGATATTAAAGTCTTCAGTATTGTAAAACGCAATATATTTTCTTAAATAATTACTCTGAGCTGTTTTTAATTGAAGCACTCCAGTCAAAATGAGCATCTAAAGTACTCTCATACTACCCCAACACTCTACTACCCCACAGAAAGAAATACACCTCACACAGTGTGAGCGTGGGGTATTTCAGGATATATACGTTATGGGATTGGATATAAATCCTTTTTGAGCCTCTGCAACATCCGGCCCAGCCTTTGTTTTTGCTGGTATCAGTTGCCAACTCTAGTGAATGCCTGTTATGGAGAATTATACTCATGTGGCTGTGAGACAATATCTCCCTCAAATAGAGAGACAGCTCAGGCACGTTGTATGAGAGTGAACAACAAATGCCATAATCACATTTTTATCTACTGTATAAAATTGTAGATAAATAACCCCTGTGGGCCTCACTTTTGTGTTGCCTTACTAATCAAATGTAATTACATAATTACAGGTTTAATTGCATGTTTAGCTATCCAATAAATTACACCACCTCCTTTATTTACATTCTGTATCAACAGGTCCTGTGCTTGTGACTTTTTTCTGTTTTTTTGCATATAAAAAACATGTCAAAACACAATAGGACATTAAAGCAATAGCTCATATTCAACCACAATAAAATGTGTCCTCTCTTAATCACAAACGCAAGTGTGGCAGGAACAAAAATGTGCATGTCTGACAGAATTTGCACTACTTGTTTCTGAGCTTTGAATGACGAATATTTCACAGCAACTACACCATGCTTTGGATATTGCCTGCTTTTACAGGGTCAGACTGCAGGTGTGATTATTCAGTGATACATTTTCATCAACTTATTATTCATTAGATACTATAAATTATTTGGTAATTAATACAAATTACTCATATCAAAGAGTTCATACATATTTGTAAATGATTTCTACTATAATGTTCAAATGAAGCACAGTCACTCTGATTGTATCAGGCAATGTGGATTCTACTGTTTCATTCAAACTGCAGGTGTAATTATTCACTTAATAATTTCGAAGCATATTATTCATCAGATACAATAAATTATTCGGTAATTAATACAAATTACCTAAAATATTACAGAACCTGGCACTTAATAATAAGCTAAATGCTCCTAACTACTAATTAGATTTAGTTTTGGAACCACGCTCCTGAATGTACTTGTTCAGGACCTCACAACGTTTCGCTGTTAACTAAATCAGGCCTTCCCCGGCATGGTAAATATGCGTGACGTGTCCGCAGTGGGCTTCGCTCTGTGTCAGGCTTTGTTAGGGTCTCCTTAAACATGTGGAGGGTGTGCTGTGCTCTGTGCCAGCCAGTGGACTGACCTCTCCGTGCCACCTGCAGGGCCAGACAAAGAGGAGCGAGTGCCCAACATGAAAAGGGGTTCATGCATATTGAAACCACAGCAGGTTTCCTCAGTCATGAGAGAGAGTGAGAGAGAGACAGAGAGAGAGAGAGAGAGAGAGAGAGAGAGAGAGAGAGCAGTGAGTGAGAGCAGGCAAAGGGGTGAAAAAAAGTATGTCTCAAAGCTATTTAAAACACATAATGTATCGCTCTCCTTTCTAATCCATATTTCCCTAAGAGCTTTTTGGAACAAATGGCTGCTACTAGACTTTGCATTTCAATGGAATTCATTAATGCATATTCAGACTGCTTATGGCAGAGGACTTGAGGCCTCCTCAGGGACCCCTCTCCCCCAGACCCTCTGCCAGTGGGAGTAAGTACGGATCTTAGATCAGTTTTTCTTCCTTCTCTCTTTTTTTTATTGTAGAGCGAGCTAAAGCTAATGCATTTAATCGGCAGGGTGTCCCCCCTCCCGCTTTGAATCTTTGTATTGGTGCAATTAGGCCTTCTTATTTCTGCCAGTGTGTGATCAAGCACTGTGCTATGACCTGGGCCTTTGTGACACTTGGGTTTGGCATCAATCTATTTCTCAGATCTCAAACTTGGGTATAAAGTTTGAAGTTGGATATGATTCATTTTTCAGAAGCCACCTCAGAGTTAAAGTGTTGATTGTGATTTACGCAGTACCAGTTTAACAGGCCTGTTCCTGGCATAACTATACTTGGGTGGTAGTAAAACACTTGCCTGTGAACCTGGTGACCCCAAAGTTGCAGGTTCAAACCCCCACTTTCTACCCCACTTTCTGTCCTTGAGCAAGACACTTAACCCTTAGTTGCTCCAGGGGGACTGTTCCTGTAACTAATGATTGTGAGTCGCTCTGGATAAGGGTGTCTGCCAAAAGCCACTTTGCTATGCCAGCAAACTAAAGAAAACAAACAAGAGCCGCAGATTAATTTAGTTTTTGAATAAGGACTCATTAAACTATCATGCCATTCTATAGTCTCCTCTCACATTACCCTATCACAGCACTAGCTGAGCTGTTCCTCTTGGGCTCATAGAGGCCACTCCAATGGCTGGAATCACCTATGTAGCTATTTACATGAATGTCAAAGATCGAATGTTTAAATAATATACTAAGAAAGTGCTTTTGTTTGCTAGATTCCTGTCATAGTGCTAATAATTATTTGGGTATAATTTGGGCACAGCATTTAGCAATGTACCTTTACCACTCCTACATCAAAGTTTCATCAGTGATTTATTTTTTTATGGTGTAATAAAGTAACAGAAGCCTTATCACTCCTTACTTTCCTACAGTGTTCAAATCAACATTATATGGCATTATAAACATTCAGTTCCATTCAATTCAATTTTATAGTCCAGGTCCGAGCCCATAGGTGAGGAAGCCAAAGGTGATTGAAAGCTTTTTAAATGAAACAGAAAATGCTACACTTTCTCTAGTGTATTACAGCCTGCCAGAATGAACACATGAATCATAATAGTGTCATGGAGTATTATAGGATGCATTGTAAATAAAACAATAGAACCCACATAATAATGTAATACAATAGAGTACATACACAACAGAGTGAATTTATTTTAGTAAATGGCATTAAAGTTTTTTTCTGTAGTTGACAAAACTGATTTTGACCATTCAGTTTTGTTGACTAATCTCTGCAGCTCTTAAACCTGA
>JBBPCX010000016.1:8235977-8254729 GCA_037974365.1 Hydrocynus forskahlii
AAATAGCTTCTGACATGGAAACTATCATCATCATCATCATCATCATCCAGGCAACTCAACTAACATATTGGGAAAAAAGTTATGGCATGTTTTTTTTTTTTTCAAATTCTTCAGATTTTTCAATATGTTTCCACTATTAAGCACTTTGTTGTGATTTGATGTGTATCCATTTCCAAAGCTGTAATGGAGAAATCTGTTATCATCCCCTACATCTAATCAGTCCTTTATTAAATTAAATCACGTGCTGTCCATGTGATGACTGGTTCTAACCAACATCTCCATCACTTAAAAAAAACCCTCCAAGTATTTTCCTTATGTTTTTATGTTTATTTGTGTTTATTAGAATGTTATGTTGTATTTTAATGGCAAAAACACACGTACTAAACCTTTTTTTGCTTGTCTAAGATGTTTGCACAGCACTGAGAGTAAAAGTACCAAGAGTTCTGCATGAATGAAGCATTTTCAGAGCTCTTAGCGGCTAATAATATTTACAGAGATTGACATATTACCGTTAAGCGCCCAACGCAGAGCTGACGAGAGTCAAGCAGCACGACTGACACGCTCGCTCAGCTAGCGACACACAAACACACACGCACACAAAAACACACACATGCACCGCAGGCTCATCTGGTGCTGGTTGTCGTGGTGACAGAGCGGCGAGGAGCGCTTGGTGTTGCAGGCCCACAGGGGATATCAGCACACTAACAGTGTGAGACACCAAGCAGCTGGGCCTACTGTACACACACACACACACACACACACACACACACACACACACTCACACAGTCCCTGTCTCTCCAGGAGCCAAGGGATTTTAAGATATTCATGTCAACGTATCCATTGTAGCATAAACAGGTTAATCTATACAGGCTTTCATATATTCCTTCAGCTCTGTCCATCTGTGACCTTCTGTCTATGTGTCACCTCACTGGAGTGAAAAAAGTGCATGGACACCATTGTTTCAATGTAATAGCACTGTATTTTTCATGTCAAATCAATTTGGTTGATGGTAAATGTATAAAAGCATTCCATTATGATACTACAGTAGATGACTCCAGATAACTTAACAGGGAAATAATATAATATAGATGCCTACAGAAATACATATCTCTTCTAGAAATATATAATTGTATATTGCATATTCATTGTGTATCATTTAATAACTCGTCAATATACCCAAAACATTTTAATTGACTGAAAGCTTATTACAGTCTATAGGGAATAAATGATCATTTGCCAAGTGTTAAAAAAAAGTTATTAGAATGAAATATTTGATTGCAAACCTTTAAACAGTATAAAACTGTTTATTAATAAAATGGTATATTATTGCTGGTACCTTTTAATATCCCAAACGGTAACTTCTGAGGACAAGAGAAACTTAACCTACATTTTTTGAGATTTTTCATAAACTAGGACCAGATTCACACAGTTCAGATTAACACAGTGTAAACAGCATTTGGGGTTTGGTGTAAAAAAAAATGACAAGAGTTATGAGGTTTGACTGAGACAGTATATGCTTTTTATCCCTTTGTCGAGGGGGATGAGTTCATCTTTGTGTGTGTGCAGAAACACAGAGAGAGAGAGAGAGAGAGAGAGAAACAGAGAGAGAGAGAGAGAGAGAGAGAGAGAAACAGAGAGAGAGAGGGACTGAGAGAGAGAGGTGGAGAGAGAGAGCAAGAGAGAAAGAGAAAGAGACCGTCTATTGTGTGTGCCTGTGTGTGCGTAACGGCGTTGGTGGGCAGCTGGTGTAATAATAGGCGTGGGTGGTACCTGTGTGAGGTATTTTTTACCTGCCTGCGCTCCCAGGTGGCCGTTCTGCGTGCTGAGTTCAGGTGAGCCTGTTAATGAGGCTAATTAGGTGTTAGGGGGGGTGGTGGTGCAGGGATCAGCTGTTCCTCCATGTGCACTAATGATGAAGCTGCATAATCGCAGCCACCGGCCGCATGGACCCCCAGCACAGGCCGCTGTACATCTGAGCTCCTGCTGCAGCCACGGGGCCGCCAGGTCGAATCCCATGAGGCCTCCTTGCTGTGCCTGAGAACATACGCTGTGCAGGGAGGGACATGATGTTTAGTTCTCATGAGAAGTACGATGTAACCATCAAACAAACTGCATGTGCATGCAAGCCTTTGTACGATACATTATAGAGGTGGCTCCCAATCCAGTCCCAAAGTGGGACCCTTGGCCTGCATGTTTTATTGTCTTTTCTGCTCTAATACACCCACATCAACTCAGGAAGGACTTCACTCTCAACCTTCTTTTCCTCATTCTCATAACTAGACACCTTACACATTAGTTTTACAGCACTTACTCAAGACTTTAAGCCTTAAAATAGAAGTACAATAATTTTTTTAACATTTATGCATGATTGAAAGGTTAAGATGTAAACAGTCAGAGTTGGTTTGCTGAGAAATGCTCCATTCTAGAGAAATTTTGACTTCACAGTTATGGTGACTGGAACCAGACGTCTGAAAAGCTCCCTCACAGTGTTTGGCTTTAAAGAAAGCTTTAAAATACGTTCATAGTGCAGATACAAATGCATGGGGATTTAAGGCAAAATAGACCTTTTATTTTTTAATTAGACCTTTTTTTTCTAATTTACCACTATTTTACCATAATCAGTATTACAAATAAACACTCTAAAGACATGTTTTGGTTCACTTTTGGTTTTTGGATAGGAAATAAAATGAATGGATTTTATGTTGTAAATGTTGTGATTCCTGATTCTATACACCACCACTGTAAAGAAGTTTGAGTTGGTTAGTTTCTCTATAATTAACCATTTTACAACCAACCACATGATATTGTTTCTATCACTACCACTGAGTTATACACAAATACTGAAAAAACAGCAGCATTCCACTTTAAAGATTAATAAATTAATATTCAGCCAAGAGTCAAACGTCAAATTATTAGTGTTCTTTGGCTCTGAAATTCAAATGAAATTATGTACGTTCAAATTACATTCTGTAATTTCAAGCACATCTTCAAGAAATTATCAAAAATATGGAAAATATACAAGGGATGTTTTTTTTCTTTCTGCTAAACAAGACACAGCAACAAAATCTTTTGCACTCTTAATTAAAGGTGTTATATACACTTTAAAAGGAGTTCTTAGTAAAGGTGATGGTTATTAATAGAATCATCACAACACAATAAGCCATTTCAAGGAATCAGTGGATCTTTGCTTGCTTAAACAGTTCTTTTCTACACTACATGTGCCTGCTATATATCCCATCTAGTTCTTTTAGAAGTATGGATATGACATGGAGAAGAACCATTTAACCAGGCAAAGATGCATTTATACCTTGAAATGGCTTATTTTATTGTAATGGTTCTATTTATAACTTTTTTGCTAAGTATGTAAAATACCAAAAGTTTTCTGACTTTCTATGAAGAACCTAAAGAACAACTATTTAACTGAGAAAATAACCAATTATACATTTGAAAGGAACACAATTTAAAGTTGTGATTGTATTATATAATGGTTGCTTTACTAAAGAGCTCCTGCAAAACCATTTTAACCATTTTAAAGGTGTTCTTACACATACAAATGTGGTTCAGCATCTGGAGTTTCCACACAATTCCACTCCTTGTTTCAATAAGTCAGAAATCATTCCCTCACATCTTGCAACATTCAGATGTTGATGTCCTTTCACACTCAACTCATTTTTACAAATATATAAAAACATCTTTTTAATTTTAGCTTTTAAAATGACTATTTTATCATGTATTACTATCATTCATCATTCATGTTTTTTAAAAGCAAAAAGTATAGCTGATTCATTACCAAACACTTTCAGCTGCTCACCCCAAAAAGTGGTTCTTCATTGGTTCTTTTGAAAAGTCAAAGGATATATAGAACCATAAACACCAGAAACACCTTAATGTTTAAATGGTCTTTTGTGTGGATAAATGATTCTTGTCTTTGATACAGAAACTGTTGTACATTATTCTTTAAGGAATCCTTTAAAAGTGTTCTTTATAACACCAAACAAGGTCCCAATATTATCAAAAGTCAAAGAACCTTTCTTAACTAGGCCTCTTGTTCTTGCGTATTTTTTTGTTCTTTCCTATATTTCCTAAATATTTTTTTAGGAAATATTCCTTTATTTCATTAAAAAAAAAACAAAAAAAAACCCTTTGGGCACTTACACTCTTATTCCATGCATTCCTTACTTTTGCTTAAATCTCAGATTTTTCTTCAACAGGGGTTGTTTAATCAGAATCAGAATCAGAAAACTTTATTTATCTCGCAGGAAATTGTTTAGGTGTGTAACTTAGCTGGCATTAACTTGGTTGCATAGCAGATGATTCAGTTTTAGCTTTACAGGTATGACGAACAGATGTGGACTACTGCTAAATTCTGTAAATGTAAATGGTACTAGTGATTGATAAATGAAAAGTAACAACAATAATATAATATAATATAATATACTATAATATAATACAACATAATATATCATAATTATTATTATTCCTTTGATCAGTTATGTAAAACCCATTATGACAGGAAGGGTTCTTTGCATGATGTCATCCAAGAACCACTTTTGGTTCCTTAAAGGACCTTTCAGTGGATCTTTTGGAAAATCATTTTTTAGACATGAGAATGTACAAAATTCTTTATGCTCACAAATCTGTTTTTTTTCAAAGATGGATCTCTAGGGAAGAAACCAGAGGTGGCTCTTTTATGCCTTCACTTCAAGAATGTTTTACTGGGTGCAGGAAATGCTGTGTTACAGATAAACTAAACACAACAGTGATAAAACTAAGAAATAACCTAACAGAAGTTTGCTGGTGGTTAGACAGGGAACAGACAGGTGAACACACAAGCATATGCTCACTCACACACACCCTCTCTCTCTCTTTCTCTCTCTCTCTCTCTCTCTCTCTCACACACACACACACACACACACACACACACACACTGTTTCTCACGCACACACACACACACACACACACACACACACACACACACACAGTAGCAGGATGTGTCAGTATGAGTGTGTTGTAGGAGCTTGCTGGCAGCAGGTTTGTCTGATTGATCGGTTTTGGGGGGGGAGAGAGGCCACGGGCCATGTGACGCTGTGGGTAAGACCTATCGAAAATCACTATCCCTCCTTCTCTTTCTTCATCTCCCCCTCTCCTCTCAGCCCTCGCTCCTCTCAGCATCACACACGTGGCCGGAAAGCCACCAGGGGAGCACTCTGTCAATCTCCCCATCCTCAACTACGCTCCTGCTTTCAAGGCCTGGAGAACTTTCCTCAGACTGCCTGCATTGTTGCCTGGGACGTTCGCTTCCAATAAACACCTTTACCTGGTATAGAAGTTTTACTCACAGGTATAGAATTGTGGGTGACACTTTCCTTTAGTGTTTGGATGGAGATGACCCCCCCAAATACATCCAGGTTTTGTTTTTTAACTGTTTGTTTTTTAACTGCTGTGCTCTCGGTGGTTAAATTTAACAAAAATTAAAGAGTACTTTGGGTTTAAATACAGATTTTCTGTCATGTCTTTACATCTCTGCACACACAAGACTCATGGGAAATTCAGTCTGTATACACTTAGTATCTTTAATGTTCCTTAACTATGGCTCCACTTTTCAAGTTCAGGACTGTCAAGGATAAAATATATGACACTGCTGTAGTTCTGCTCTTCACTGAAAACACTACTGTTGTAATCTGGTTTGTTTTTAAAAACAAACAGACCGTTTAGATGGTCTAGTAGATTAACCTACAGTACAATGCAAAAGTCTTAGGCACCCATGCAAATTGTTTAACAACATTTTTCTCAGCATGTGAACGTGTCTCACTGCTGGTAAAGTTAACATTCGAATAAATGCAAACAAACAAGAACACAGTAAAAAGTATCAAGATTTGTTTTGTTTGTAAAAGTAGTTGATATGTTGTGAGCTGGTGAGGAGAACACAGGGTTGGTTCCAGATTTCTCCATCGTTTGGATTTATGAAAGTCCATCAGCAGTTCCTGATTTAATTTAATAAAGGACTGACTGAGTCAAACCAGGTTTCTGATGGAAACTACAAGTAATACTGAACTTTCACAGAAACACACTGATATACTGAACACAAAATTACTTATAGTTATTCTTTTTAGTTTTATACAGTAAATTTAGTAATTTTAATGTGAAAAAACAGTCCTCATCTAAACAGTTTGTAAATATACTCACAGGTGCCTAAGACTTTTGCACAGTACTATTTGAAAGTAACGTTTACACCTTCTGTATTGGCTCAGCACCTACATATGGCTAATAAGGGTGACCAAGTGTCTGGTCATGAACAGATCTGGTTTTAAGTTCCTTTATCTGGACATTAAAGTTAGTTGAAAGTAACGTACACTGTACTTCTCCACCTCAACCCCAACAGTCACCCCCCAGACTGAAATTAAACCTATGGCACTGGTTTTACATCATGTGGAAGTTCTTCAGACATTGAAAAGGTTTTTCACAGCAACGAGGTCCCACTTTTTATTAAGTGTCTGTAACAATTACCTAATTGAACAATGCACTACTGTTACAGTTATTACAGCTACATTACAGTAGTGCATTACAGCTGTTACATTTATTATTAATGTGTAACAACACAGTTATTAAACACTTAATAACTGCAAGGGTTCTTTAAAGGATATTAATTCACTCAAACGTTCCTTTGGGAACTAAAAGTGGTTCTCCTATGACATTTCTCTTTTGGACAACTTTTATCATTTTATCATTTTAGTGGGTCCAATTTCTTTCTCTTTCCTAGTCTATATTACAAACTTTATCCAAATGTTAATGACAGTTTATCTGATTTTTCCCTCCCTTTAATGAGTACATGTCCAACCATTATTCTGTAGCTCTCTGGGAGCATCTGCTGTGCCTGGACACTTTGTTGGGGTCATTTTTGGAAACACTAACAGAACAACAAGTAGTCTAATCTTTAAAAACATTCCAGTGAAGATACACTCTCAGGCAACGCAAAAAGAAAGAACGCAACAGGGGTTTGTAGGCGACAAAAAAAGCAGAAGAAAAGACAGCGGCTTGTGGCACTGACAGAGCCTCATCCTGTCACCGGCAAGGAATCACTTCCGCTGGATTCATTTGAATGAGGTATGGAGAAGCAGGTGACAAAGCAAATCTTTTGATTGGGCTCTCTCGTGCTATATTATGTAAAACGTATGCTAATGGTGACAGAACACACATGATTAATTCATAGCATCTTTGTTCATTGGGACTATTTTTTCCAACAAAGCAAATTAGTTGCACTACTGTGCCTGACCGCTGGATGGCAGTGTGGTGTCAGTAACGCCTGCTGAAAGAAACAAGGGTTTAAAAGAGCAGAAAAAGCACTAAAAGAGTGGAAAGCGTTGCCTCTCTCTCTCCCTCTCTCTCTCTCTCGCTCACTGCTCCCTTCACCTCTGGTCACCTTCCTGCCAGCTCAATCTCTAAATCCTTCCTGTAGGTTATTACTGTTTTTTCCCGACAAATAATTTTATTTTTACATGAGGTGGCTTTGCCACTCACCCTGTTTCATGTCACCCTTAAAAAATGGTTCTTCGAGGGTTCTTTAGTAAGGGTAACGGCTATGCATAAAACAGTGATGACCCAAAGAACTATCTGAATACATAAATGGTTCTTCTCTATGACAGAGAACCTTTTGTATGCAGATCTTTAAAAAACAAAGCAGCACTGTTGAGTTTTGCGCTCGAACAGAACATTGAGAGTGTGGCTGGTTGAGCTGAGCTGGGAGGAGGGACCACTGTGGTGATGCTGTGTTTCCAGGCTCCCTAATTAAAACTCCTGAAGCACAGCATGTGTGTGTGTGTGTGTGTGTGTGTGTGTGTGTGTGTGAAAAAGAGAGAGAGAGTGAGAGGTTGTGTATGTGCGTTCAGGTAGTCTAGAACGTGTGTGGGAGTAAATATAGGACACATACAGTAGGGTAAAGTTTAAATTATGTTTACTTGTGTCTGTGGACATGCATTTTTTTTCTTGTGGGGACAAATTGTCCCTCCGGATGATGGAAATGTCTTTTTGGCTTAAAGATAATTGGCAGGAAAAAAATCTAAACAAAAAGTTGCTTTTTATGTTAAAACAAACAAACAAACAAAAAAAAAGTCAAAAGATTTACTCTTACTACACTTCTATTATATTTATTCATTCCAATCACTTGTTTTCTTTTTTTTATAATATTCCATCATGAATAAGGGTCAACCTCAATGTTTAAGATTATTGATTAATTGATGGCTAGCATTATTTTGCTGCAGTAATACAGAAGTCAATGGAAAGATAAGAAATACAATAGATATGAATTACAGAACCCTAAAAAGGTAGGAAAACAAATGTGTGTGTGTGTGTGTGTGTGTGTGTGTGTGTGTGTGTGTGTGAGTGTGCATGCGTGCGTGCGTGTGCGTGTGTGTTTCTTGTGTGTGTGCATGCGTGTGATGTCTCTCAGGGCTGTGTAACTGAGGCTGATGTAGGAACAGAGCTGAGATCACCGCAGGCTTCTGCCCCAGGAACCAGCACCATCCTAACACAGCTGCCACTGAGAAGTGCCAGGAAATAGCACCCTGTGTAACACACACACACACACACACACACACACAGGATGCATGTCTATGCATTTGGCATTTATAAAGAAGTAATTTATACCATTCCCTCATCTCATTTAGACACCACTCCAACCCCCCCAAAACTGCACTCTGTCAATTCCAGTTGTCTTGAAGGAGAATTACTTCACTTTTTCAGAATTTCAGCTTTTATAATTAGTGAAGCTGTGGCCTTTCAGAGAGGTTTGATGTGAAATGTTCACAGTGGTTGTGAATGGAACTAGACTGAGGTGTGTAATGCCTGTAAAAGCTCCTTCACAAAAAGTTATTAAATGCAATTACACAGTTAATATATATGTTTGTGTTGTAGACATTGTGACCCCTGGTTCCATTCACCACCACTGTAAAGAAATATGAGGCAGCAAGATTCTCTGCAATGAATCATTTCACATGAAACCCACTCTGAATGACTATTTACATCTCAAAGTCCTGAATTATGAAGAAATCTTGAGAAATTGGTGAAACTTCCCCTCCCACAATAATAAGTAGGCGAATAGAAGACACAGTGGGGCCAATCAAACGGTTCAGGTGTGTTAAACATCAGCAAAATAGAGAATTGCTCAATATCGTTTATCTGTGCCTGATTTAAAAAAAAAAGAAAATGTCCTTCATATATATGCGCACACATCACAGCAAAGCCATTAAGCGGCTCCTGTGACAAATACAACACTGTCTTTCTTTATGCCGCTTCCTGTCCACACTTTCTTCATATCTTTGCTGCCTCAGAAATATACATATTCATACATTTTTAGCATAAATGGACAAATGCATTGGGGAATTCATTAATGAAATCTGTTGACAATTACTCAGATCCTTTGAATGGAAAGCTCTGGGATTTTTTTGTATTCACTGTAAAAATCACCTGACCCAATCTTTGAAAGATGCCTTATTTCTGAAACAGGCAGATATACTACAGCTTGTGCTTTGAAGAAAGATTCACTCTGAGAGAAAACAAAATCTCACATCCTTTTCAGAAATTAATTTTCGGTAAAAGATCAAATTTATAGACGTTTTTTCAAAGTTAAATTGACCTAAATCTTTAGATTCCCTCTTTTGGCCTGACAGCATTATAAGATGTTTTTTTATTCTGCTCCTTTCAGTGTTCCTTTTACAGTGAGGAAGGGAACTTTTGCAGAAGTGCATGCATGTTTATGGGTATTCTTAAAATGGCTAATAGGTATGCGCTGCATTGACATTCTTATTGCAAGGGCAGAATATGCTCAGAATGTAAACAGAACTTACAGAGTGAAGCTTGCATATGGTTTGACATAAACTGTACACACACACACACATACACACACACAAACACACAAATATTTGTGTGCCTACAAGTATATGCACAAACCCCACTTGTCCATCAAGCCCACCTGCCGCGTTTGAGATGGGTCCTCATGTCCGATTACCATTCTGTGTCCAGACTTAGCTCCAGGGGAGGTGGGTGCCCACCAATCCAATCCCCAGCACAGGCCAGGGGAGCTGGGCAAGAGAGGGCAGGAGCAGGCCAGGCCGCCCAGTCACCGGTCCCCCACAGGATACAGGACCAGGGGCTGCAATTAGGAGGCCAGGGAGCCACAGTGCAGCTCACCTGTCAGCCAGCGTCCCAACGAGGCCGCCGCAGGGCCGGCTGACACGGGCAGCACCGCTCTGGACCTGACAGGGCGTCCCCACGCCGAGAAATCTCACTAACAACCCCTCCACACTGCCTGTCACTCAAAGCCGTCTCTGTGGCACCGCTGACCCCCTGGACGAGGGGCTTGCAGAGCCTGTACTCGGACCGAGGCGGGTTATCCTGACAGAGAATGGCATTAACGACAGCACTGGCGTGAGAGTTGGGGGGGGGGTGGTTGGGGGGGGGGCTTTCAATCAGACGGAGTCGGTGATGAAACCTCAGAAAAACGGAGAGGCGAAGAGGAGGTGGCAGAGGAACGCAAGGACTGGCATGAGCGGCGGGCGAAAAACGCTGAAATGTTTCCATCTCGGAGAGGTGGTTTTCATTTCGCTGACAGCGTGTCAAGGCATGCAGGAGACGGGGTGGCATTTGAGAAATGAGGCCTGCTGTGCCACCTGGGCACTGAAGACAAAGCGGCGGGTAAAAGTATGGGCGAGAATGTGGGAGTCAGGGACAGCTTGTAAAATTAGCATGATTGCATAGCGGGTGACAGCAACGCTACAATGGTGAAACCCATAAGCAAACATGTCATCACGAAAAGGTTTTAGTTGGTGCCATCAGGGATGGAGTAGAGCGAAAAAAAAACAGCAAACTTACAGAAAACACAACAAAAAAGTGTGCGTCAGGGCCACAAACTTGGCTAATCGGATTGTTCCGACGTGCTAGCGCTGGCCATTTCAAATGTAGCGAGCATAATGCGTCGCCTGATTTACTGACGTTTACGCTAATCCATTTAATTTTCTTTTAAGGGAGAAAGCGTCCACATGAGCAGAGCGGGACGGTTTAATGTTGATTAGCTAAAGACGGGCAGAGACAGGCAGAGACGTGCAGACGGATGGAGCGAAGCCCTGTCCACTCTGCTGGAGCTCCTTAAGGGCTGTATCTTCAGGTTACAGGCCAGAGGGATGCTCTGCACGCTCCACATGACTTGGTTCCTCAGCGAGCCTCACTGCCTCCCACCAAGGCTGCTCCTCTAAATGTGCATTTGGCAGCATCAAATCAGGCATTACTAAAATTTTTACTGAAGGAGCGTTTCGGCTGGTTAAATGGCTAGGCCAGTCCCTATGCGCTTGTCATTGTGAAGCAGCCATCAGCAGAAACCGTGAGCCTCTTCGTGCGACACTGTGAGCCTTCATTATGCGTTTTTGTTGTTGTTTGTGCTCCCTTGCTTATTTAGTGAATGCAATGCACAGCGACTGATATGTCAGAAACCCTAGAAATGACTACAGAAGTTCAGTCTTTAGCCATGTTTTTTCACAAACGGATCTGTTATCATATTGGTCTGATGCATTTGACTGTATTTTACATATTCAGATTTGGTTTAAACGTATAGAGCCATGCAGCCGGTCCCCCCTGGCGAGGAGGGCTCATCTCGGCCCATTGTTCTCTATCAGTGGACGAGGCAGATTCCTGTAATTAGCTGTCAGCGCAGAGCCCCTCAGCAGCTTAGTGCTGTCCGCTCAAATCAAACTAATGAAACGCAATCTCCTCAAATGTCCTGGATACAGATCTGTGGCAACACTGCACGAAAAGGCAAGGGAGGGGTGTATATATGTGTGTGTCTGTGTGTCTGTGTCTGTGTGTGTGCCTGTGTGTGTTTGTGTGTGTGTGTGTGTGTATGTGAGTGAGAGAGAGAGAGAGCGATAGAGAGATGGAAAAAGAGAGAGAGAGAATGGGGGACAGGAGATGGGGCAGAAGGGAAAAAAACCTCCATCCAAACTTCAGGATTCGAAATCCGAGGGTTTTTAATCCGTTAATTCGGCACATTTTGACAGCCAATTAATAGGGATGGAGAGCGGGTGATCCGTGAGGTGGGTGAGGAAGGGGGAGGGGCTGTGTTGGGTAAGAGCAGAGGGCATCCTGGTGTCTGGCTCTCCATACGCACTCTCCTCTTCCTCTCATACCCCAAACACACCGAGCACAGCAGTGGAGGTTTACATACCCACCACACAGCCAGACTGACAAGGTGAATGAAGATGTGTTTAATTGGAAAGATGGGATATTGGGAATGCTTTATGATGTGCAGTGGCGATAGAACTGTATTGTTTAGTTGAAATCATTACAGCCATCACAGCCGTACAGTTGCGTGCAAAAGTTTGAGAGTTCTGCACATTTTAATGCGCTATTGTTTATTTGCTTACTACAAAAATTATACATTGTGGCATGTGCAAAACTAATGGCAGCTTTGACATTTTATGTTTTATTTTCCCCTGTATTAAACTCAGCAAATAAATAGAAGCTAAAATGAGCACTTAGATATTCAGAAAAAGATGTGAACTGTTTTCATTTAAAAAACATAGCTGTAAACAACCGTTTTTTGGATACTAATCTTTGGATATTTTGTTAAATAATAACGTATGAGTAGATTTAATATCTAGATTTAAATATTTAAATATGAAGTCTTTTTTATATTATTTATTCAGAAGCTCAAATGTTTTGGCAAAACTGACATTATTTAATGATAAATCATGCATTGTAATTGTTTGTTTGGATTATTTTCTATGTTTTCAGCATATTTAAAGAACGAGGTAACACTGATATGCATTTCACTGTACTTGCTCTTATCAGTACTATGAACTTTTTTTTTTCATTTTAGAATCATCTAAATTTGTTCCTGGTTCTGGACGCATCTAACATTTCTCAGTCCCCAGCTTCCCACTAAAATCTGAAACCTGTGAAGTTGAATAGTACCACTATGAAAATAAATCATTTTTTATGTGCCTCTGCAACCTTTATATAATTAATTTTATTGAAAACATGGATTCAGTGTGGTTTTAAGCAGTCATTAGACATTGGTTGTATTTCACATACAGCACATTACCTCCTAGGAATTGTAGATTTTGTGCCATTCGTCTCTCCTCTCCTCTTGCGGTGCCTCTGATGAGGCATTTGCCCCAGCGCCATAGCACCCCCTGAGGGCATCAAAAACAACCGGCAGCAAGAGGGCCGAGCCGTTCTGGGCTCGGGCAGCGCAGGGCATTCAGGCGTGATCAGATGGGCCGGTCAGCTGCAGGACAGAGCCTGGGGGCACAAAACATGCACACACACACACACACACACACACACACACACACGTTTACATCCAGACACACACTCACACATGCAACAAAAATGCAAATTCATTTGCATCTTGATATAAACGCTCCTACTGTAAATAGACACTCTCTGATCCACGTCCCATGCGTTGGCTGAACAGAGGTTTTCCTTCAATCGCCACATTTAGCTGAATATTCAAATCAGATCAGATAATGAATGACACGGCCATCTACGCCATGGATCCATGAAATTTAAATGAGGATCTTGTTGGCTCTCTTATTATTCGTTGGTATCACAGCAGATATAGAAACATACAGTAAGAAAATGGGAATGACAGCAAGGACACGTTAATTTGACATGTTTAAAACGGTCATCTGAATATTCATGTCACATCTGTTATGGTAATAGATGATATGTCTCATATGCCAGAATTTGCACCTCTACTGATTTCTCTTAACACTCACCCACTCATTTGATGTATATATGTTTTGATCATTTGTCACTACATGTGTATGCTCCCGGAGCCCACCCCCTCCAAAAAAAAAAAAAACAAAACGTAAAATTGGTTTTAGTCAAATAATTAGTAAGATCAGACATGGCAGACACTGACAAATAATTTGTTGAAAATTCCTCAAGCTGGGAAAATGCTCCTGATTTCTCAGCTGGAACATGGAGCTGCAAACACGAGGTGACACACTCGAACAGAAAAGACTTTAGGACTTGACTGGGTCAGCCCAAGACAACTGCTGGCCCAGGCTGCTCTACGCATTCAATCCCAAGTCAAAATGTCTTGTGAAATGCTGAGGCGTTTGATACTGATACGCGAGCGTGCTTTAGACGGCCAGTATGAACAGAGAGCATGATGGGACATGGCAACACATCATTTCTTCATTACGCTCTCTCAAGCATCACTGTCAAAGAGCATCGCAAGGCCTCTTCAGAAAGGGCCTCCACGTGTGTGCCAGCACATTAACATAACATTCTTGTGCATTTGCTTGCTTACAGGCATTTTGGACCCAAAGTTTGGGAGAAACACTAACTTTATACATAGAAACATGACATTTCCTGTTTTCTGGGTACAAAAAGAATGGTTTGACTGATTATTTGCAGTAATAGTGTACAACATATTCTTAATTTGGCTTACTGGTGATTATCCTGCAGTTTTACTGCAGCCCAAATCAGAACCACCTCATTCCCACATTCAGAAGCTCTTGAAGGCTTAATGGTCTGAGTCAGGTGTGCTGTGTTAGGAGGGTCTTAACAAAATATCCATTCAGGATTTTTGATGTTCATGTATCCATGAGTGTTATAGATATTTGGTTTGCTGAGGGAAAAAACCCCCAACTATAACACAGAAAGAACTTTGGCCGAAATGAACGTCGAGCTAAAACTGAGCTTTTTAGGTTGCAACACTGGTGTTAGGTGTCAGAAGCACAATGTTTTTACAGCTCACCCATGAATATTCATGAAAATGTTTCATTATTACAAAACAGCTGAGGGAAATGTGTAGGTCTTCAAGTAAAACAAATAGCAGAGGCTGCCTCTTCAGATGAGTTAATGAGCCAGTGCCAACACTACAACTAGTGAAGTAGTGTTGGATGCTGAAGGACTCATTGTCTTCCTCTTGAGGTCTTTTCTCCTCAGTGGAAAATGTCACTGCGCCCAGTTAATATCAATGAGATCCTTGTGCCCTTGTGACATGTTTCATTGAAGCCAAGTGTACATTTACAAGTAAAAATCAATGCACAACCTCTACTGAGAACACACTTAAATATAACTTTTTCAGGCAAATTCTAGGGCACAATCTCTACTTAATCTTAGTTTAACATTTTGGAAAACAAACATTAAATACAAAATTTGCCATAACCTTGGCACACACCACATTTTTTCTAATGTATTAAATTCAGTAAATAAATAGCATTAAAGTGTGCATAAATATGTTTTCTGTAGAGGATGTGAATCTAATTTGTCCTGTTAAACCATAAACTGCTGTTGCATTGAATTGTTAGCCTGGATGTCTTCTCTGTCTAACTGTAGTGTGTAATGAATACCCAAACAGTGATTTCCTGCACAAGCAATCCAAGTACTCATTTCCCGGGTGTCAGTGATAGGGGTTTTCCAGTATAATAATCTGGGATAATGGAATATTTTGAAAACCCTCTTGATCTCAGTAAACATGCTGTGTTGATTGCTGTCAGTTGGTGTAACATACTGCCCTCCACACAACAGACAGTGGTCCAATTCCCTGGCTGAAAAAGAACACACATGCCAGTAAGAGTCCTTGGGCAAGACTCCTAACTCTAAATGTGCTTACTTATGTAACTTTTAATCACTCTGGATAAAAGTGTATGTTCGATGCACAAACGTAAATTGATTTAATTGCAAAAAAGTAATTTAATGTTAAAAAATAGACTGTTTGCTGCCAGTTTCACCTGTAGTGCATAATTCCATCTGACCTCAACTGCGCACATGTCTCTTAACTACACTTAAGTAAGGGTGATCCATTACATCACCATCAACGTGCCTAAAAATAACAACAGCAATAACAACAAAAAAGCAGCGCTTGGAAAAAGAATGATCAAAGTAAATCATTTTCACACATTTTCCTCTAGATACACACATGGCACCACAAGCGCCGTGCGAGGGTACCTATTTTCAAAGCTGCCTCATTACTGCCATGTCGTAGTTGGTTAATTGAGGACACGGTCTGCTTGTCCACCTGGCCACATATGAAACTGCCTTATCCCGCTGCTCCCTAATGGCTACAGATTAGAGCATTACCAGTGCAGCATTCAGACGCCAGGCTCTTGGCCCGGCACTCAACCTCATTACCTGGACTGGGAGTTAGCCAAGAGCCCTTAAATGCTCCGGAGCGCCGGGCTCCAGCTGTAATACTAGCCCAGTTATTACACATTTATTGGAGTGTTGTTACACTGTAATAGGTCTATGAAAAAGTGCTCCAACTATGCTCACTTTAAGTGACTAGCATATGGAATGTAACTTGCGCATTAGTGTTATCTGTAAAGTTGAAATAAATATCGGATAGGCGCATGTTTTGCGACAAAACATGCAGTCGACCTGACTTCCAGCAGTCAATCTGATGGGTTCTCTGCTGACCAAGGTTGGTTTCTCTTGGGGATATTTTGATGGGATTTAAAGGCAGCCATGCTTGTGCATGCATATGTGTGTGTGTGTATGTGTGTATGTGTGTGTGTGTGTGTGTGTGTGTCCTTCCTTTCCCTGTTTGTGTGGCTGTGTGCTGATCTTCCCTGTATAGCGCTGGATAGAAGCATGCCTATCTCTCCGTCTCCTGAAATTCCTTCTGGGTCAAAACTAATTGGTGCAGCAGCAGGAGAGGCTGGGGTCAGATAATGACCACGAGCGCTCTGGGCACTCACGCGTGAACAGGCCAGCACCACCGACCCACTCCACTGCTCCGTCACATGGACCAGAGGGATGGGGAGGGCGAAAGAATGAAAGGGAGAAATAAAGAGAAAAAGAGAGGGAGAGAGAGAGAGAGAGAGAGAGAGTGAGAGAGAGAGAGAGAGAGAGAGAGAGATGCCACAGAGCAAAGGCCAAGAAAAGGAAGGAGAAGGAAGGAGAAAATGGACAGATGACATCTTTTAAATGAAAAGAGGAACAAGTAAAAGTGCAGTAAAAGACTGAAAGTATACATTGCTAAGTCTTTTTGCATGTTATACTATATGGCTGCTGAGCTGACCTCATAAAGCTCTAGTGGCTGAGTCTGGGTCTGAAACCTGGCCCAGGTTGAAAGGGTGACGGCAGTGGCAGATTGACCATTGTTATCATAAATGTTGCCCATTGTCCCAATGCAAAGCCCTCCAAAGATTATCTGTCTTACTGAGTCTTCCCCTGTGGGTTAGGGCACTAAAGCTTAAGGGGCCCTCCATTGACCCTCTAGCAGCCCATTCCAATGGCCTCTCCAAAAATATGTAAATCTGGGGAAGGAGGCTGTGCTTCAGATCGCATATGGATGAATATCTGAATAACAAATAATGCCACCATTTGATTTCGAATGCAGAGAAAGAATAAAGTTGTTTCTAGAGAAAGTGAAAGCTTATCATAATTTTTCTTCAGGGTATGCCATAGCAAGATGTGACAATGGCTTCTTTTTCTGAGCATCTGTCGTGTTACCCTTTTGCACAGACCCCCTCCCTCCACCATTTTCCAAGTGGAGAGTGAGCATCTTTTGTCATTAACATCTCTCCTTTCTGATCTGTTGTAATCTGAATTTTTTATTCCACCTTAAACCATAAAAAAGAAAATATATGGATATTATATTAACAAATTTTGTTGTCTTGAAGTACCAGATTAATGTAAAATTTGTGAAGGTATGTTTCCATCTACGTTGTTTGATCCAAATTTGTTCCATGAGCTAAATATTATGTTCAGGTTAGCAAGTCTGTATTTTCTTACTTCATCTGACTGAATGAAAATGTGTGGCATTAATTAATAAAGTTATTGATAAAATTATTGATTTTCTGAGTGCAAGTGAGGAAGGCTCATACAGTCACAATTGCAGTCGATGAACACTGATATTTGGGTTGAGAAAGACTTACTTGGTCACATAAGATTCAAAAAAATACTGAGACCACTTTTCTAATTTAAAGTTTTTGAAGATTGTATTATTTGTCTAACAAATTGAGAGAAAGTAGAATCTTAGAAATATTTAGGTGATTTTCATGACAGTCATGCAGGAGATGGTATGGTATAAAGTTTGTGTGGAAGCCTCTGATGAACAGAAGATCCACCTGAGAGTTGTCTGAAAATGTCCTTCCATTGAAAAGATAAAATTTGAGCCTTTCAGGACAAAGGCCCTCACATGGTCAATGTTCCAAGACTTCTTAAATTTCAATAGTGACTAAAAAATATGGAATATTTCTTTCCTCATTAAATGTATTAAAATCTTTCTTTTCCCCTCAAATTCTATAACATTTTGTTGTTTATTTCTATGAATCAATAAAAAGCGACAGTCTGTTTTGACCCTACTGTACATTTGAATTAAATTGATTGAAATCATCTTTGCCTATTGTAATACCTGATTCAAGATCAAGATCCTTTATTTGTCACACGCACAGCTCTACAAGTACAACGTGCAGTGAAATGTACCCCAAATCACACCTAAGACTGTGCAAATAGAGATATAGCTACAGATATAATAAAGATAATATAATAACAAATACACTAAAAATAAAAATGGAATAAAAATAAAAATATTCTGTGGAAGATAGACATAATGTTGTGCAAAAATTGACGGTTAAATGTGTACTGTACATGTGCAATTATATTTATATGCATGATAAAATGCAGGGTGCCATATTTTGATAATTAGGACACATAAACAGATGGGTATAGATATGGAATATACAATAATATACATGTATTTATACATACATATGCACATACACGTGTATATACATACACAC
>JBBPCX010000016.1:8260314-8274612 GCA_037974365.1 Hydrocynus forskahlii
ACATATATACATATATCTATTTTCAGAGGAGTTATGTACGGTTTACTAGCTGTGGTGGCATGTCTTGGTTGAGGAGTCTTACAGCCTGAAGACAGAAGCTCCTCCTGAAACGTTTGCCTGATTTAAGCAGGTGAAACAGACAGTTACTGGGATGGGATGAGTCTCTAGTGATCCTGATTGCTCTGGTCCTACATCTCCTGGTGTAGATGTCTTGGAGAGACGGCAGATCTGATCTGCCCCAACCACTCTCTGTAGTCCCTTAATGTTCTGGACACAGCTGTTCCCAAACCTAAAAAGTCAGAACTGCCCTCAAGCTGGCCCATAATCTTGATATTGTTGTTGTTTCAGAATTCAACCTGCCACTGTTATTTGTTGGTAACTGTATAAGTTACTCTGACTGTACTCTCAGAAGTCCTGCAGCGCTGATCAGCATTCACCGAAAAGCTCCTTCCTCAGATGCATGCATAATAAAGCTCCGGTGGAGAGCAGAAACGAGCCCATATGCAGGCCAGAGCCGCTCGGAAACTCAGCTCTGCTCCTCTGCAGGGTGGCTCAGAGACGAGAACAAAAAGCAGACCTAGAGAGGGGGGGAAGAAGAGGGAGGGAACCCAGAGGAATGAAAGTGTGCGAAGATCAACTTTTAGCTGCAGCTTTGCACCAGTGGACACTGAGGGTGTCAACATCACAAATTTTAGTTATGCCATATTTGGCCTTGGTGCAAGTAGGTAGAAAGCCATGGGTGTAGCTAGACAGCCATTGCCATAGGCGCTCACGTTAGTGCTGATGTCAGCCCTGGCATCATCATCCTTTGTGCCAGCAGGCCGCCATAGGCACAGGCATTCACCGTGGCATGCAATGACACTGGTGCTGCCTTTGGCTAATGCCGATGTTTATATATACATATATATGTACATTGCATTGTGTACATATTATTTATTTCAAAGTATAAGAATATATAATTATAATAATAGAGTAAAGTTAATCTGCTTTCCTTTCTTTTCAGTGGTAAAATGTATTCTCCTTTTATAAAAGTCCCTCTCACTTACAACCTCTCCTCCTGTTTGCGTTACCTCCTCAGTTTGTTTTTACATGTAGTAGTTAATCTTCACGATAATATTTCACTGTAAACCATCGAACACAGGCAGCTACTTATGTCCCAGCTACTGAATGGGTTTTACAAGTTGATTATTTTTTCTTGCTTTGCACAACAGGTAAAGTCATGTCAGTTTTGTCCAAGAAAGTGAAACAAAAGACCAAAAACCACAACAAAAGACCAACAACAACAACAACAACAATGACAAAAAATGCACACATAAACACAAGTAGTGATTTGTGGTAAATTCCAGTGCTGAATATTTGCAGCTACCCACAGCAGGTGGCAAAAAATAGATGCTAAAAAGGCTGATTAACACAGCAACGATTAGGGTACTGAAGTTATCGCTCCTGGTCTAAAATGTGCCATTATTGAGTTCATAAGAATTATTAAGTTGTTCAGGTTAATGTTCAGTTTGTCTTGGGATGAGGTTGCTTACAGTTTGCTATTTTTGGGTTTAGTGCAGTGTTCACAGTACGGCAAAATTAAACCATCATACCGGTATACATTTTGACACTGGTAACCCCTCCACCCCATATTTAAGATCCTTTTCTCCAGCATATCTCTGTATATGACTGCGATGCCTGCCGGTCATAGAGCCAGCAGTGAAATCACATGTACTGCTTGTGCCTATACTGCAGCTGTTTGCTTTCCACCGCTGAAGTCTATGCCTCGGCCTGGGCTGAAAGCGGCACACCTAACACACACACATGGACAAAACCACACAAATATGTGCTCCATGGTGGGTAATGTGGAAAGGAAAAAGCACTGCAGGTTCTCCTGCAGTCATGAGCAACACTGAGGGTACATTTGAAATAATCAGGCACACAAAAACTGTCATGCCCTGTTTCTAGGTGCTTGGTAAAGGCTTTCAGTGTAATAGCACAGAAGAATATACACACACACACACACACACACACACACACAAACACACACACAAAATGAGCTCACTTGAAACATCCCAGGCATAAACCATATCTGACAGAGTCTGACCCTGGTCCACTTCAAATAGTCAACTCAAATGTGTTTTCTTTCAGACAAGATTAGGATCCTCTTTCTGCTGTCCTTGGGTGGTAAGGGGGCCTTTTATGAGTGAGTACACTAGAGAGTATTGCAGCAGAAAGTCAACAGATATTATACACATCTCTACTAACTTCAAACAGTTCCTTTCTCTTGCATTTATTTGAGCACGAGATGAATGAATGAAATGCACAATGCATTGTATTTGGGCAAAAATAAACTCAAAGAGATTCAAAAAGAAGCCCCACTGTCTATCTCAATTTAGAGGATGGTTCATATACTGGCTCTGTAACATAGCATCTGATTGATCAAAGGGCAAGGCCGGCTAGACTGGCTGCCCAACACTTAGCACCCTCTCTGAAGCTTTGATCTGATAATTAAGAGGCTACCTCTGAGGCGAAAGGCAAAAATGTGCACCTAAACCCGAAGGTCCCTCTGCAGCCAGCGTCCAGGTCTTTCAGGAGGCTATGGGGCACAATGCCTTTATGGGACACGCACACATGTCGAGTACACAAGCCCAGGCGAAAGGCAGAGCCACACAGTGAGTCTAAATAAGGTGTGTATCTCCAACAAATTGTGTCTGAAGATGAAAGTCCTAATGGAATCTTAAAAGAGGGCTGATGGGGGGTGTTGACTGTGTGAAAGTGGTCATGGGAAAATAAGCAGAGCTATTAGAGGGAACGGTGGCCTTGGGATGGACAAACAAAATGGTGGTGGGGGGGATTGGGAAGTGCTGAGGTCCATTTTGTGTTGAATGCCACGGGCTGAGAGAGGCAGCAGCATCCTTTTGGAGTGGTCCTCATGTGTTTGTTGTGGCTGGTGAGAGTTTAGGGCCTTAAACACTGATCTTGGAGATCTTAAAGACAGTCATCAGGGCATTAACAGGAAATTCCACAGATTTCTCAACATTTCTGCATGATTTAATTCGCTTCATTTAATTCATTTAATTTTACATCAGAGAGGTCTGATATAAAAAACAGATTTATTTACAGTGGTGCTGAATGGAACCAGAGGTCACCATGTTTATACAAATACAGCCATTTTAATTACTATTCAAAACCACACTGCCATGCCTGGATGATGATAAAGTGTTGTTTCTTGAAAAATGAGTTAATGATCACTTGAAAAATGAGTTAAGGATCACTTCGGGGTAGATAAACACAGAATCTACAGGTCATAATACATTCTCCTCTCATGTTACCTTTATGAGGATCACTGAAAAAGAGGATTACCCCACCAAAAGCATCTCTGGAATGCATGCATGTTTGTAGTTGCAAATTTCATATATTTGAATTAAAATTAATGGTTGCTATTATAAGTTGCATAATGATTACTCAGCAAAGAAGTCCAGAGTTACTGGTTTGTTGCTATACTAGTCAAATGCAATTACACAACTGCAAAAATAATTCCACAATGAGCTCTTCAATGAATTACCTTTACATTATGTTCCACTGTGACAGGTTGCACTTATATCAGACATGCCAGTATGTATTGAGAATGAGGTATGTGTGCTTACATGTCATGTGCATGTGAGAGAGAGTGAGGTTGAGTGTGCTGGAGTGAGCGAGTGAGAAATAGAAAGAGGGAGATGGTGTCTCAGTAGAACTCTTAGATTGATGACTAGGCAGAGGGAGGTAGAGGACGGCTGACCTGTGACCCTGTGAATCTCCTCCCTCAGGGCTTGACTGGACTCCAGCGCCCTTATTGCGTGAACTCAGCAGAACTCAACTTCCTCTCTGACCTGAAACCTGTACCACAGGTGAATGTGTGCTGTCAGCATATCTCACCGTAACTCTGCCTATGGAAATTCATAAAGACATTCAGTGACAAAAGACAACCTCGAGCTGGACCTCATTCCAAAACTCGAGTGAAGACAAACCAAACGTTTCAAACTGATTTGGATTTGGTTAGAAATACTACAACAAAGACTGCAGTCAATTAACTAGAAACTGCAGTTATAGCCACAGGGTGTTTTTTATATGAATTATTCCTTAATAATAGCTATAACAGTCAAAAGAATTATGTGGACAGTATAGATTCTACACTTTTTCTATGTACTTGAATTTTCTATTTACTCATGCTTAATATTGATTAATGGATGATAAACTCAGGAACAAATCAGTAGAAACAGAAACAGAAAATCTGAATGAAAATCAGGTATGTTTAGGTGAAGCTGGGACTCAGCAAATTGATCTTTATCCATAAATTTTATACTGGCAGGACTAGATTAGCTGACAGATTGTTTGTCTAGTTTGTGGGGTGGGAGGTTTCCTGTGTTTGCACTGCACTCATCATAATGACCAGTGTTTCCCAGTCAGATGATGCAGGAAACACAGGCATCTGTAAATTACATACAAAGACAAAGGCAAAGGCATCTTTAGATCTATATAGGTGAAATGTATTACTCATAATTAATGTTGGTTCCTTAGACACACAACACTGTACAGTGATTTTGGAAAATAGAATAGAACATCACATTTCTAGCATAAATTACTTAATGTTAAATTACATCCTGAACATGAAAGTTTATACCCTATTTTATTTGTCATATTTCCCACCTGTGGGACTAATAAGGGGTCATCTGTTTTGATCTTATCTTAGCTTATTTAATAAGTCACTGTTCATTTAAGTTAACATCAATTTGCAGACTTAATTTAACAGAGAAAAAGTGAATAATCACTTTTTCTCTTCATTACTGCATTGTTACTGGGTTGTTACTGGGTTGGTAATAATGCTTGACTTCTAAGGGTTAAATGGTGGCAAAGCCTAAATCACGTGTTTTTAACATACTTTATAAATCATTGGTTGAAACAGGCTGACCACAGCATGGAGAAAATCAACAGAACCAGAAGACCTAGAGGGGCATCACTCCACCAGGGACCTCCGTCTAAGCTTTTCTCTTAGCATGGGGAGAGGCCTCAGTAGAGGGTGGAATAAGGCCTGAGTCAGCTCTCTGGAGCCTCCGGAGTTGGTGTGCAGGTTTACGAGAGCCATGCATGGCCTGGCCACTGAGGCTACCGCCAAGCCCCTGGAGATCAATGGAGCAAGGTGCTTCTGATTATGGTCTTTACTGGAGACCATTACTCCTGCTGTGGACAGGGAGAGGGATACAAGCTAAACACGATCTGTCCCAACGCCTTTGAAGTGGGCCTTTAAGACAAGGATGGAAGGATGAGGCAAAGAGAGTGATGAACGAGGTGACGAGAGGCAGAGGAGGCCAGGAGAGGGAAGAGGAGTGTCAGCAACAGCTACTGGACTTCCGGACAGAAGAAGGCCCTCATAAATCACAGAGCAGGGACCGCTGACCTCCCAGACGTGGGAGAAGTGCGAAAGACACACTCATCTTCTCTTTCACTGCCTAAAATGGTTTCGAGAGGTTTCGAAAGGTTCGCTCAGATGGGAACTCTCCTCATGGTTTCAATTTGTTTGATTTGTAGATTTTGTTCAAATTTGGGCAAAAAGCATGAGAGACCAACGGCTTGTGCTGTAGGGACTGTTTTGCCAACACCAACAATGGCTGAGGTGCAGAAAATTACACATGTGGGTATAAATTGGTCTGAAATTTAAGTAGCTTATATGCACTTACTTATTATTGCATTTTCTTCCATTAGTGCAAAAACTGATTTCTGTAACTTGCACTAGTTTTCTCTCACATATATTGTCCTCATATACTTTGCACAAAAATAGAGATGCTTGATGTCTAAGTACATCACAATCAAAGCAATACAAATAAAGCTCACCTCATTCCTGCTTCTGTGTTGGACCCAAGAACTGATCTGGGGGTTTCTTTGCCTTTTGGGATAGAAGAGCTGGGATAGGTTTTGGGACCCTCCACAATCCCGTATGGGATAAGTGGATAATTCATGAATGAACGAATAATTAATAAATTAATGAATGAATGAACAAGTGAATAAATGACCCCTGCTTCTTTAGGACTGGACTGTTATTAAACAGTCTGGGCAGACATTCTACAGTCCATGTGCCAAAATCAAATGTATTGTTTTGCTATTATTTTGCTTCTCTTCTGACATTATTGGCAATGGTGGAGCATCTGTAGGGAGTTAAATGTGAAAACAGGCAGATTATTTGGGCAGCACAGTGGTGATGAAGAAGAAGAGGAAAGCATGCACTCATGTTGCATACCCTCATCTGATGCAGATCATCATTAATATATGCTCCCACCAGCCACAAACTGAGCCAGGGTTCACTCGAGACCCTTGCTTTGCTGTGTTTATATTGGTTTAATTTGTCTGATGGAGTATTCATACCTATCAACATTAAACACACTAAATAAAAAGTTCTGTTGGTCACCATCAAATGTGGGAATTCAGCACAAGAGCATACACAGTACACATCTCTGTACTGTCTGCATAATCTGCTTGTTTTATCATTTTATCATTTTCACACTCTTATACTCTTATACATTTTAGTAGCACAGGCTGCTAATAATAACAGCAGAAGAGCAGTAAAATGCTTGATTAATTGATAACTTCAATAAACATATTTCAGTTAAAATTTAAGTTCTCTATGAATCTGTTCAGGGATTACATAGCAATATAATGGGAATTTAAACAGGGAATCTACAGTTCAGTTTTAAGCCATGTACTGCCTGAAAGTTCTTCACAAGGGGAGCTATTAGTGTTCAAAGTGCTTTTCCAAGCATCACTGCAAAAGAGGAAACCCACACCAGCAGGATGTGTGTGTGTAAGTTAGCAGCTACATGTTGCATGTATATGTAAAGTGAAATTAAATGTTTGCCATTATAAATGGCAAGTACATGGCTACTCAGTTAATGAAAATCATTGATAAATTACTGTTATAACAGATGTCCCTTGATATATCTAGATGCTAATAGTCCATATTTTATACTCTCCTCTGGTTCTCACACTGCCCTGAAACTTTAACGTTTCCTCACATTATAAGTTGCTTTGGATAAAACATCTGCCGAATTAATGTAATGTAAGGTAATGTAATTTTCCTAAAAAGGAGTGGGCTAATATATTTATAATAAGAATATAGCTGATGAACAGATATGGATATTGTTCTCGTACAATAAAAAATAATGTTGTTTTGAAAGCAACCAAGAGCTTGAACACCCACATATGTAATTTGGTGCACTTTAGATATTGTAATGTGAAACCAACTGAACCAAATCAAAAGGACACGATGCGGCAAAAACCCAAACTCTAGTGCAGACTTTATAAAATGAACTAGGTGTGAAAACAGCCTAAGAGCCTGAAACGTAATTTACAGTTATGGGTTCCTTATGGATTATTTTCCTGAAAAGAGTGTACACAGCTCACTTAAGACAACAGGAAAAACTAAAGGACAGAATTAATTTAAGATGTTTTATGCAAGTGATCACTTGAATTGGATTCCTGTAAACCTGCACTGTAACAACTTGTGTCGAAAGAAGTCATTATATAAGAAAAGCATTAAACTGAACTGAAGTATGCCTGGTACAAACAAATCCATCTCTATGATGGTCACTGGCCATGACTGAGCTAAATGCAGGGTCCTTTAAAGCTTTTCTGTTTATTCACATTAAAGATGGAGATTCCATGCATCAGGGAAAGAAGGGGATTCCATGCATCAGGGGAAAGTGACACTAAAATCAAGGCATACAACATACACATGCCGCTGAGATGCTGGAGTAGATCATGAAACAATATGAAAACAAAAAAAACACACTAAATTCCCTCATTGTCAGCATCTCTGCCAAAAAGGCCAAAATGTTCAATTACAGCTAACACTGTCCTCAATTACCTCCCAGTTGTTTCATTGAACCAAACTAGCAATGCCCTCCCCAACTGCATCTACCTCTCTGTCCTCCAGTCAGCACCACTCGAGTGAAAAAAAAGGTTTGGGGCAAAAAAAAAAAAAAGAGAAATAATTGGATTCCAACCCTCCACCTTGTCCCCTCCCTCACACATCGGACACCCCAATTAACAACAGGGAGAGTCGGAAAAGGCCTGGAGTAAAAATCTGCTGTTTGGATTGAAAAAAAAAAATGACCGGCAACATATTGTCTCCTTCACATGTACACAGCTAGTGGCTGGTGGACGAGAATGAGGAGGCGTCAAAACCTGGCAAAGTCGCTCATTCATAAAATCACAATGTGTGACTATAGCTCTAATTACAATCCATGTCGGCCTCAATTAGTCCACGGCTTTTCTCTCCACGTTAACTCTTAATTAACGAATCGCTGGTTAATTACAGGTTTCTCGAGAGGGGCTTTGCCAGGCATTAGCCAGTTTACTCAGCGGGGGGCCGGATGACTTGTTTACATTATTTACATACTGCGAGCAGACGTTTCCTGTTTCCGCCATCTATATTTTGATTCCCCGCTGCAGCGCTCTCTCTCAGCCCAGTCCTCCTTCGCTCTTAAGAGTGTCTTCATTGTCTTCTGCGGCTCTTAAGAAGAGTGGCCAGATACCATTTTACGGCACTTTGATGGAGAGAGGGGGGAAGAGAGGCTGCGAACAAGAGATCAAGAGTGAGATGACAAGAGAAACACATCAATATGAGGGGAGAAGGCCAGGGAGGATGAGGGGGAGCGTGGGGAGAAAAAGGCTGGCGAAAGTGAGAGCGGTAACGCCAGACTGAAAGGTGGGAGAAAGGGAGTGAAAGTGAGGCACGGAGCGAGGGAGATGGGGGAAGAAAGAAAGTGTGTGAAGGAGAATAAGTGCAAGTGAGACAGTAAGAGCGGGAGAGATAGAGAGACAGAGAGAGAGAGAGGGAGAGAGAGAAAGAAGGTGAAGAGGGAGACATTTGTAAGTGTGTTTGTGTTGGACGAGAATGAGAGAGAGAAAGAGGGAGAGCTAAAGGTGGAGAGAGTTAAGGAGAGAAATTCAGCGTGAGAGACAGAACAAGAGAGAGAAGGAGGGAGGGCGAGAGAGAGAAAGAGAGAGAGAGAAAGAAAGAAAGGGTGCTCGCTCCTGGTGTCCGTATGCCCAATTTCAGCCTGTGCGACAGGTCCTGGCAGCCTTGCCATGTGTTAATTACACATGTAAAGCCTATTATAACCCTGCAAGGACACCTGCTGACTGGGAAAATGAAGCCAGCACACTGGAGCAGCTCTCAAGACTGAACCACGCTCACACAATGGCTAAAGATAATAGTTTCCACACTACATTTGCACGTACCCCAGTCACTCACTCAGGAAGGAGGTAAAGGGAGATATAGTTATAACTGAAATGATCTACATGGGGTACTACGACTGTATAACTACCTGAGGTACAGCACAAGCAGCAGCTTCGCTCAAAGCAAAAACTGGTAGAATGGTTTGTTATGAAAACGTGAAGGCCACAGAGGAAGGTGGGCCGTGATTGAAAATCTTGCAAGGAGAACAACAGAGATCATACTAATTACATTTGCAAAAGAGAACAGGTACTACGTTGTTGACCTCCAAAATGAACGCACCACTTATGGCAATGAACATTAAGGTTTCTACAGTGGAATTAAATCAGTAAGTCCGTCTTACTGAACATTGTTCTTTGTTATTTGGTTCAAGGCTGCATACTTGTCCCCGTTTTCTTTGGGTAAATTGTTCCCTGTCAATCAGCTTGTTGATATACGGATTAAAACTAAATTAGCATTAGCATTCTCCTCCAAGCATGTTTAACTGTCCAAAGATGTGGTGACACTTCATGAGTTTTAGATGAAACACATGCTCCTTTGTGTGTTTGTTTTTTTTTGTGCGCCCTTTTCCAGCAGTAATCCTTAGTACTTGGCATATTCTCTATGTGTGGCCTCTTGAGAGTGCCATTAGCTTGCATTGCCGTCTTTCATTTGTCTTCTTTTTGTTGGTCATCCTTCTCATGGCTAATTGGAACTTGCTCACCATGCTCATTTAGAGCCAGTGTGATGGTCTGGCTTGAATGCTTGCTGAAGGCCTAGTGGTGTCCAGTGACTGACAGTTGGCTTGGTATGTTTGAGCCCTAAGAATTGTTACACCTTTGAAGGCACATTTACAATGTTTGTGCTATGGTGAACAAAAGCATACTTGTACATCAATTGATGGGGAAAATCTAGGTAGCAGGTGGAATTGGACATGACCAAACTGAGGTAAAATTTGGGCAAAATCCCCCAAAAAGAATAGCATATTTCTGTACCTGAATTAAGATGCAATTTCTGTATGTATGGTTTACTACCAGCAGAAGGAGCAACAAAGATGAATGCTGGCCCAAAAGCAAGGAGTTCTGAACCTTTTCCTGCTTCATATCCGCTTGGCTGCCGGGGAGAGAAAAAGAAAGAAAAGCTCCATTAGAGATGATTCACTTTATCACCCAAGGACACCAAACGGAGTCAACAAGATGGAGGAAGACGATCTGATCGACTTCCTCCCAGCAGGGAACTCTTGGGTAGCACTCGGTCTACATCCTGCCCCAGGTCACGCATCTTCATGAATAGTCATGATGGAATTTTCACAGCTTGCGCCATATCCACGGCAGTCGTGGGTTCTTTCTTGTCCTGCACTGCATGTGAATTATGAAAGAACAACAATAACAGTGATTGTGTGTGTATGGGGGAATAAAATAATGAATAGTCTCCCCAATTCAGGTCATTTATTACAGACATCAAACAAGCCCTCACATAAGAGATCTCTCTCACTGGCTTAATGATGAACATTCAAGGACAAACAAAGCGTGCATGAGGGTGTGATGTTTTAGCTCCGTTTCTTTGTTTCTAAGCAGTACAAGGCCATCTGATGTTTCACTGAGAACAATGGGTGCTTTCCTATTCTCTAGAGCTTAGTGTGCTAATGTCGGCTAATCCATACAGTTACAGCTTCGCAGTTTGGCCTCCTTTTCTTGTTTAACTGCAGTTCCTTTACTTTTTAAGACTAAAGCTCCTATAAGCACTCCTCTCCATTTGGGATTAGCTGGTGAGGCTTGCTGCAGTCACACCCTGGCATCAACAGAAGTGCTTCTTCACTTCCTCTTAAAGAACTGTAAGATAGAACAAACCCCTACTTTCATTGATAATCGATCTATTTATTTAGTCATTTTTAATTAGTAGCAAAGGATGAATTGAAACATTTTGATACTTTTCACAGTCTACTGCAACTAAATGGGGTACACTGGCCCTAGTGCAGCTAATGGCCAGTCTACGAGCAGGGCCAGAAACTGGCCAGTTCCTGTCGAGGTAGCTCGATTAGCACTGTCATCCCTACAGCCAAGCTGCTTCTAATGAGACATGCAGACAGAGAGATGTCGGGCCCGCGGGTGGCCCTTTCACTTGAAAATGAGACCGCTCAACATGTACAGGGTGACAGGGAAGGTGGGAAAGGTAACAGCGGACGGGGGGCGGATGTCAAGAGAGGGAGGAGGGATTGTGGGGGGGGAAGGCGGTGGCCATTTCCAGAAACATAACATGAGTGACAGGTGAGGGAAAGTGGAGAGGGGACAATAAGTCACCGAGCTTCCCACTGGAAGGACATGCCTTAAGGGCCAGATAGTGGCACATGGTCAGTTATGTTTCCTTACAAACATTGCATTTGTGGAAAAATCGCAGATGGAAGTTTGCATAAGACCAACTGATAAGGATTTGTCTTAAGTGAACGTTGCCTCAGTGCTGCGCTTTTCCATACCAACTCAATGATATATAATTTATTTGATTCTTCAGATGTGCCTTGAATAGACAACTCTCCAAATCAACGGGGTGGGCTTCTTTTGCAGGCGTTTTGAGCCTGGACGTATGACACCCGTCCTGTCGCATGTGATGTGATGTGACTGTTCCTTGTGAAAGATCACTCTTTCCCCTCGATCAGACTGGCACCTCATGGGGAACGGCGCTTTTGTTTCATCTGGAGAGAGTGATCGCTTTTTTAGCGCCGCTCTGGCGACTTTCCCATCCTTCCAGGCACTCCCGTTCCATCTGCCGCCGGACTCGCGGGAATTCTCCTCTCTCTCTCTCTCTCTCTCTAGCTCTCTCTCTCTCTCTATCCTCTATCTCTCTCTCTCTCTCCATCCCAGTGCACTTTCATGTCCAACAGGATACGAGACAGGAATCTCAGATAGTAACAGGATGGATGAAAGGTCTGTGTGCTGATGGGAAACAGAGGAAAAGAGAATATTTTCTTCCTTTCTTCCTCTTCCTAACAGGAAGCAAACGTGAAGCATTTTCTGTTAAGGTGGACAGGTGTTTTAGCTGGGGTGAGGGGCTTTGGTGCGTGGGGGTGTAGTGAGGGCTTGTTTGCACTGTAAGGCAAGAGGTGGGCAGTGTTATCAGATTTATAATTATGGTTCAGAATTACTAATTGCATTGCTCCAATAAACTCACTAGTTTGGCAGCATTTGACTAGGCGAGGAGAGTGCCTAAAATACAGCGATGGTACAGAACATTGTTTGTTACATGATGTAAAACCAGTTCCTTTGAAAGCTTTAATATACAGCCTTGTAAGCTGTGTGTAAGCTTCATTTGATTGATGTTCAAAATGACACTTCACAGGCTGTTGTTTCAGCAAGACAACAACAGCAACAAAAACAAAAACATGCGTGTAGTACAATCTAGGCAGTGTGAATGTTTTTTTATTTGACTGGTGCACAGACAGGTGAATAGAGAGCTGGATACAGAGTGGTGAAAGGGAGCTGTGAGATTCCAATAGTGTGTACCTGCAAGATAAGGGACAGTAATGGACACACTACCTATACAAAACTCCAAAAACGTCCTGCATTTCATATCTACCTCAAAACACAGGTCGACTAGCTAAGCACCTTTTTGTAGATATTAATTGTCATACAGGTCATACTCAGGACAGGATGCCCCATGAAATCATGTCTACACAGTTAACATTCAATTGTTCATTTCAAGTGTTATAAAAATGGAACTGCTCATTTTCTAATATAACATTGGAGAAGATTCCCACTGTTTGTCATTGCTGCAAGGGCACCTGTCACATCCCTCCCAAGAATTGAGGCTTGACATTTCAGTTAAATTCATGTAGGGGTGTTTCTGCAAATAAAGGCACTTTCACAGCCAGTTCCCGCTGAATTTCTGGATACATGTAAAACCTTTAGCACCAACCACTGATTTATTAGTGTCATAATATTTTTTTACATATAAAATAAACAAATTAAATGATTATGCATTTTAAAGCACATTTTGATTTGTCTATGTCCTGTAGAGTTTAATCTGTGTCTTTGATGTTTTTTTAATCTTCTAGATGCATAAAAAGCAATAACTAAAATGCATCCTTTACACATCCTTAACACAACACTGAACAAATTACTCACAGTAAAGTTTTCTCAAAGCCAATCAAATCTAGTTTCCATGGAAACAAAAGTTAATAAAAGAGGGCAGTCTTTCAAAAGGAAAGAGCAGGAAACCTAATGTTTTGTAATTCACAAAAAAAAAATTAAAAAAAACAAGGTATACTGTATGTCTCTGGATGTTCTAACTGTAGGGATTATAACTAATTTAGACCTTAAACAACAATGAGGTATTTCTGTTACATTCAGCTGTAGGAAGTGTGTGCTGAAGTTACTGCAGCAGACTAGGCGGTTGGCCATTTATACTAAAAAAATGGTTCATTGTCTAAAATGCCTGGAGATGCCGAAGACAGTGAACCAAACATTCTACTGCTTATGGGAAGGATCCTTCCTGTTATAAGCCACATAATAAATAAACCTGTTCATATATAAATATATAAAGCTACATTGGGTAGGGGAAAAAAAACCTTTTCACTAAACACCACCCCCCACACACACACACACACACACAAAGCCCTTAAGCTTTGATTTTCCAAAAAAAAAAAAAGGGAGAGAAAGAAACAGTGAATCTTGAAAGCTCGGGAGTCGACTTTGGCCAGTCGAACAGAAGAGCCCTAAAGCATGTAGCGCATTTGGACTTACACAGAGGGCCTGAATCAATACACATTAACAGGTTAAAAGAAATGGGAAAGGGGCTACGTTTATGCACCACATCTCAATGATATCGACAGGAACCTGCTGTTGTTATATTTGTAAGAGGCGGTGAAAGACCTTGAGAGGCCTGCCTCATTGTATTGACGGGCTTGCTCTTTGCCAGGAAGGAAGCACTTTCTAGCCCTCACTTTAATCTAAAACATGTCTGATGGGGCTCGGGGAGCAAACATCAGACTACACCCCTGAATAGAGCAGCCCATTTGTGTGTATATATATATTTATAAGTGTGTGTGTGTGTGTGTTTGTGTGTTTACATGT
>JBBPCX010000016.1:8309456-8316361 GCA_037974365.1 Hydrocynus forskahlii
TGTGTGTGTGTGTGTGTGTGTGTGTGCGTGTGTGTGTGTGTGTTTGTGTGGAAGCATTAGAGAGCAGGAGACAGAAGGGAGAGCCACTTGATGACAGGCAAAGTTTTGGGGGGTGCAGGGGGGGTACATCATTCCGAGACAAAACATAGAGAACTGAAGTGCTAGAGTTTCAAAAGCCCAAAGCTCGAGGATTTCCATAGGGCTGGACTTCCTCCCTGGAAGCTGACCAGCAAATAAGCAGGGGGTCAAACATCAGCCAATGATAAGTCCAACAGTGCAGCACTTGGCAATCACCCAGCAACCATCCCATCCATGATCTTGTATGACAAACAGTGGAATTTTATGGTATTCTTTGAGGAGCATTCATTAAGCATTGGGATGTAGGTCATCTAACATCTTAAACTGATCGATCCTTGCTCTGAACACAAATGTGTTTCCTGAAAAATTCCAGTGAACCTAATAAGAAATTGTAACTTCATCGTCAAAGTACGTTAATTCACTTCTTGTTTGTGTACATTAGCATACAGGCTAATGTATGCAGTGCTATGAAAGCTAATCAAAACTGACATACATCTTTCCACAATAAACCTCTGAAGTTGTGTAATCATTTTGTAGTCAGTGTCATGCCCATGTTAAGAGTTCCATGTTTTTGTCCTAAAAAAAACATCGGCAAATATATCACATCCTTTGCCAAATAAAAAAAATCAGATCAAGTACATTTTACGTTTTACTACGTATGCATTTTTTCCCCTGAAAGTTCAAATAGTCCTACATGCAAGCTAACAATAAACTAAGGCTACCTCACCAAAATACCCCATTCATTGTTTTTATTTTGACAGTCAAATGACCTTGTAATTCAGATGATCCACTGAATTTCCAGCGAATGATGCATGCAGGACAAAATGCATTGGGAACTGAACAATTTTATTAATCACTGAGTGTGATAGCGTCAGTTTTCGAAAATGCCATCAATTTTTCCCATGGAGAAAATCACCTTAGAGTTAATGTTGGTATGACATAGAATGACAATACAACTTCAGAGGCCTATGCTAACATTAGCTCGATTGCATGACCAAAAATAACCTCACCACATCTGCCCTAACAGTGTAATTATAAAAAGTTTCTCATTAAATTTAATTTTTTCATCATTCCGCAAGGCTTGTCCATAAGCTACAAAAGAACATATTGATGGGCATGAATATTATTCAGACTTCTCACTCAGTAATCAGTATACATTTTTGATGAAGCTAATTTGTGTGCTATATAGTTTTGAGAATCCGAAATGTAGAGGGTCAGTGATGTCACAAAACACAAAGATGTGCTGGTAATTTAACAACAATGTTCTGAATATATAAGCTCGTCATTACACTTCTTGTCGGCAACAAAAACACAAATCTAGAGAGAACAAGATTTTCCTTGTTATCACATCAACAATCCTTCCTGTGACATCTTCCAGAAAAACAAAAAAACATCTGACAGATTTTTTATCAAGACATCACATAAAAATATTCAGTCCTTTTCGAAAGTGACAGTTCCTACCTTTAGAGTCAGAGCCAGCACCAAACCCCCTCCATACGACAGGACATCTGATGTGCCAGCATCAACCCACCTGCACCCAATCAATAATAAATAAGAACCCGGCCCACACAGCTGATGCTACCTGAGCATCACCCAAAGACCAGATCATGTTCCTCTGCTGCTGATGGGGAAAACAAGGCCTGAACGCAAGAACATATTGTAAGAAGGTGTGACCTGGCATGAACTATTAGGTCTGATGAGTGAAAGCTCGCGCTTAAAACTTAGTTTTCAATTAAAAGCAGCTCAAAAGGAGTAGTGAAAACAGTGATGCAACACTACTGCAACTGTAAACATTTTTATTGCACTGTGCACTGTGGAAAATGTGGCTTTATGCATTTCACTGTATGCAAATATCTGCTTACAGGATATCAAAGGAAGATAAAACTTCCCGAACACTGAACTGAAGTGTGAAATTCCTCCAACAGGACCGTATAAATGTATAGATCCAGATTACTTTCCAGTTTCCACCATAAATGATCCCTTTTTGAGTCTTTGACTCTCTCAGTGATTTTTGGTCATGCTCTACATGAGATTTTACTTTTGAGTCTTGGTTCCTCAGTGCTTCTTCTTCACACTTTTTCCTTTTCAGCCTTTGGTTCTGTATGTTGTTCTTCTTATTACTATAGGAAACGTTTTCTTTTGAATCTTGGCACCTCTCAGTGGTTCTCCCTAATGCCCTTAGGGTATTTTTTTCTCAAGTCTTGTTTCCCTTTTAGTGATTTTTGCTCATGTTCTAAATAATTTTTTTTTAGTTTTGGTCCCTTTTTTGAGTTTTGGCCCCTCAGTGCTTCTACCTCAGGTTTTAGGGCTCTTTTGCCTTTGAGCCTTGGGTTCTCTCGGTGGTTCTTCTTAATACTTTAGGAAACTTTTTCTTTCAAGTCTTTGTCCCCGTTAGTGGTTCTTCCTTGTGCTATTGGGGTGTTTTTCCTTTTGAGTCTTGGTTCCTCTCAGCGGTTCCTCCTCATGCTCCTAGAGAGCTTTTGTACCACTGTTAACCTCAGCTTGCTCATTAGCACTGATTCTGATTTCTTTACCATTAAATGTTTAAACAATGCCATTGTGATGTACTCTTTACTTTGCAAGCTACATGAACATACTGACATGAAACACATTGTGATAGACACTTGTCAGAACGTAACTGGCTTATCTGGCGCATATAATTTTAATTATTTAAATCACAGAAATTAATATTACACACCCAGTTACAAATATTCGAAATATTTGATTATTATTTGATTGCAATGGTGGCTGATTCTGATTTTAGAGTGCTGCTTGTTTGGGGTCTGGACCTGGGCGTCTACAAATATATGTCATTATCTGTTGTTAAAATTAAGGTTCAGAATAAATACTGAACTGAGCTGAGAGGGGAGAATAGTAATCCAGTTCTATGTGTATATAAAACAGTCCTGTGGTGCTCAATGCAGCAGTGTGTTTTGAACTGATGTCTTCGATGTGGGATGGTACTGACCGACCCTGCACACTGTCCTGCACTCCTATCAGACTCACACCCAGCCGTGTGTGTGTGTGTGTGAGAGAGAGAGAGAGAGATCTGTGTCTGTGCTGGCTTCCGAACAAACAGGCCTGAACAAATCTGAACGTGTGTTTGTTTTAATGCACATTGCCGTTCCTGCTGCCTAAACAGATTGGAGGCGGCACACACTGATAAATAATTCACCTATTTGACAGCAGGCCACACACACACACACACACACACACACACACACAAACATACACAGACACACACCTTTGATGCTTGGCTGCTGTGGCAAAACCACTCGACCTGTGCTGCATCCTGGGGTATGATCCTACAAACACACACACACAAACACACACACATACACACGCACACACAGACCAAACTTATATATATGTACATGGTTTTAGGCTCCTGAGATTTTTAAAGGCTATTTATCTAGGGCATCTAGTATGCATTTAGTTAGAATAAACACAAATCATATGAACAGAATATGTGTTTCATGTATGTTGATGTGTTCAGTTAACAAATTCCAGACCTATCCTCATGTACCTGAGGTTGCCAGCTGGTACCTAGATTATCTAATCAATCCTTCATTAAATTTATTCTAGGTGGGCTGCTAATGGAACTGAACAAATCCATGCGGTGGCTGAGAGCATTGGAGAGGAGTCGAGAACCAAATCTTTGCCCTTTTCACTAGCTCAGAAAATACCACATTATTTTGTGTTGAAAACACTTGTACTGCATTAAAGTTTGTTTACATTTATTCTAATGTTAGTGTTTTTACAAGAAAATCACACTGCCAAAAACACATAAGCCTTTAATCTGGATGGCAAGAAAAAAAAGGAACAATAAACTAAATACACTGTGCCAGTTACAATTACATTTACATTTACATTTACGCCATTTAGCTGATGCTCTTATCCAGAGCGACGTACATCAGTGCTTAAGTAATTACACACACAAGCAATTTTATTCATTTATATACTTATTTATATATCCATAAATATATACGGGATATGCAATTTGTCTGTATAACAGTTTTGTTTCATAGTTTTTTACTACTGTTTCTGCAAAGGAGGGAATCATTATAACAACAATAAAACCATAAAGAAGTAATACTTATAATGAAGGAAAAAAGCTTTATTAACCCAAACTTCACAAAGAAAGGACCATGTTTTTCATCATCATCATGAAAAGATAAGAGAACAAAGCATACGGCACATTTTAACAGTCAATTACACACACAGTTCAAGCGCATAGAGTTGTGATGGTGGGATTTAGAGTGGTTCTCCTGTAGAGAGTGAACCTGAGTACACTGAGGACATGAAGGGGAACCAGTTCCATTCCACTGTTCAGTCCTTCAGTCCCCTGATGCCTCCTCAGCAACACTCAGAAAGATGATGGCAATTTGTTATGAAGACACATTTAGTCATAGTGTTTGTCTTTTCTTCAGTCCAGTGCACTCTGTCAACAGAGGGCGCTAGCACTCAATGGAGTATGGAGGTGCTCTCCAGGTCAAACTTCAATACAGTTGCTAATGCATCACTCTAGTTCAGCCTACAGTGAACTTACAGATATAGAAAGTATTTCAGCAAATATTTTAAGACTGCTTAAAGCCTTACAGCATGTTTAATCAAATAATAAAGGTTTAATTCACTTTTTAACAGAAAAAATATTATTATTTATTTGATTAAAAGTCTTATGGAGCATACCTCCATCAAAAACAACAATTAACACACAAAAAAAGTAAAATCTGTCTATCATGATGTTGCCGTTTTCTTCTGTTGTTTTATTTTTCCTCTACCCTCAGACTGGTCAGAAAGACCCAAGTGACTCCACAAGTCTTTCTTGTGAAAGATGAAGTGCACTGTTTCTTAAAAAAGAATATCAAAGAAACGAATGATTGGTTAAAATAAATAGTTAAGTTGCAAACACATTTATTTATAGAGGGTTTGGTGTGAAATGCTAAGCGCTATAAAAACTTACGGAATTGTTTACTGCAGTGGTGAATGGGTAGAAATTTTGTAATTCATTGTAGGAATATTCCAACATAGAATTAATTTTAATTTGAGCACATGACATCTTTTATCAAAATGATTTCCTCAGTGTCATTTCAATGCAGAGTACCCGAAATGCTTAAAATACACTCCACATGGTTTACATATGAGCTGCAAGCTCAGATGTTAAGCTTATTTGTACTCACAGCACATTGGAAGGATCATAGAAGATTTAAGGTAAATTTTAAATACAAGACAGAGATTGTATTCTTTGTAAGCATGTACTGACAGTGTGTGTCGAATGATGATTATTGGTCGCAGCTCTCTTTTAAAGATCCAGAGCTGAAGCAGAGTGATGGACAGCTCTGTAAAGTAAAATCTGCTCTTGGTACCTGTGTGCCCCCGAGCGGCGCAACAGAGTGCTTTAAGTCTGCGGAGTTTCCTGTGTTACGAAAAAGGAGATAATTCATTCATCTAACGGGACCAATAAATTTTAGTATTAACTGCGCCACACCATATAACCGAGCAGAGCCTGGAGAAATGGGAGACAGATGAAGGCCTGAGAGAGAGAGAGAGAGAGAGAGAGAGAGAGAGAGAGGAGGGAGGGAGGGAGAGAGGAAGAGAGACCAAAGGACCAAAGCAGAGGAAAAAACAGGGGAGGTAAAATGAAGGAGAGAAAAGAAATGTGTTTGAGTTTGTGAGAAGGATGGAGAAATAGAAAGAGTAAGGAAGAAAAAACAAAGACAATAAAGATTAAATTAAACATAAGTTAACATAAGAGAAGAGAAAAAAGTAAAAAAGAGAAAATGTAGAAGAGAAGTAAAGTAAAAAAAGGAAGAGAGGGCATTCAAGTAATAAAAGGGAAGAGAGGAGGTGTGAACAGAGGAGAAAAATAGAAAAGAAGAGAAAAGGAAAAAGTAAAGAAAATGGACGAAAACAAAACAAAAAGAAGATAAGTAAAAACAGGACAAAAATGTGAGAAGTGAACAGAAGAGAATAGAAGAGAGAGGGAGAAAAGAGATTAGCGGAGAATAGAAGAGAGGAGGAGAGGAGAGAAGAGAAGAGAAGAGAAGAGAAGAGAAGAGAAGAGGAGAGGAGAGGAGAGAAGAGAAGAGAAAAGAAGAGAATAGAAGAGAAGAGAAGAGAAGAGAAGAGAAGAGAATAGAGAAGGAGAGAAAAGAAGACAGAAGTAGAGAAGAGAAGAGAAGAGAAGAGAAGAGAAGAGAAGGGAAGAGAAGAGAAGAGAAGAGAGAAGTAGAGAAGAGAAGAGAAGAGAAGAGAAGTGAAAAGAAGAAAGAAGTAGAAAAGAGAAGAGAATAGAGAAGAGAGAAGAGAGAAGAGAGAAGGAGAGAAGAGACGAGAATAGAGAACAGAAGAGAGAAGCAGAGAAGGGAAGAGAGAAGCAGAGAAGAGAGAAGTTGAGAAGAGAAGAGAAGAGAAGAGAAGAGAGGAGAAGAGAAGAGAAGAGAAGAGAAGGGAAGAGAAGTAAGAAGTAGAGAAGAGAAGAGAGAAGTAAGAGACGAGAAGGGAAGAGAAATAAGAAGTAGAGAAGAGAAGAGAGAAGTAGAGATGAGAAGAGAAGAGAATAGAGAAGGAGAGAAGAGAGGAGAAGAGAGAAGAAGAGCAGAGAAGGGAAGAGAAGTAAGGAGTAGAGAAGAGAAGAGAAGAGGAGAGGGGAGGAGAGAAAAGTAGAGAAGAGAAGGGAAGAGAAGTAAGAAGTAGAGAAGAGAAGAGAAGAGAAGAGAAGAGAAGAGAAGAGAAGAGAAGAGAAGAGAAGAGGAGAGGGGCCTGAGGGAGACTGTGCTGCTGTGTGGTAGAGTGTGAGAGGAGAGAGGAGGGATAGAGAGAGAGGG
>JBBPCX010000016.1:8321498-8344399 GCA_037974365.1 Hydrocynus forskahlii
TAATTTACAGTAATAAAACTACTGGGCTTTAAGAAGAACAAAACGAAAAACAAGAGAAACACTCAAGATGAGTCAGGAGCGGACTGGTAATCTGTGCGTTCTGGAAAAGAACAGCTGTCCGGTGCACGGCGGCCATCGGCCTGTCTTTCTTGGCTGAGACGCAGACAGACCTTTGCCAGCTGGTGAAGAAAGTTCAGGCTGTTTTTTAGTCCCAGTCCTTTGTGTTCTCACGACAGTACAAAAACATGTATACAGTTATATTTTATATGGAAATGTAGCTGAATTTACATTCATATTTATGTTACAAAATTAGTAATTTTTTCTTAATAATTTAGAAGTAAAATGCGTAGAAAAAAGTATTGCCACAAAAAAGCAAAAAAGAAAAAATTGCAGGCTCCACATTATTGTGGAGATTTCCTATACTATCAGTTAGGTTCTCAGAAAAAATCCGAGTGTGACTGAATTTGCGACTCCTGATCCGCGTAAAACCGGGGGGGTTACTGTATACACATACACATTCAAAGGGAGCATCTGAATTGCTCCATCACATTGGGAAGCACAAGTAGGACCTGGTATATGAGGCCTGCTTCCAGTGTTGTAACTTAAATGTTATGAGCCTAATGGAAAAAATACAAATAATATATTATTTATGAAACTCAGACACCATATATAAATGATTCTGAATTAATAAAAAAGAGCTGTGTGGTTTGCTTGTTTACTTACTACAGGTATTTGTCATCCACGTCACCAAGATGGTACTGTAATGTAGGCTAATGGATAGACATTATCAAAGGTAATTCCTTGTAGCTGCTGATGAGTCATAGATGTAAAATTGTAAAAGAAATTATTTGAGGGGTTAAATAAAGTAATTAGAGTTACAAGCCACAGTATGACTGCCCTACCTGCACAGCTTCCAGTGCAATTAATAAACATGGCAAGTAAGATCCTCTTAAAGGGGACATATTAGGCAAAACTCACTTTTTGCGTCCTATTGTGTTTCCATTTGGGTCTCTACTGCTCCTATAAAGACTCCAAGCGTGAAAAAAAAACAACATCCATCCATTTTCTGTGAATCAATTGATTTTGGTTTCAGGAATCATATGCATCTAGAAGCCGTTTGGACGCTCCTGGAAGCTATTTTGACTTAAATATCTGCATAATAAAGCCAGTGATTGCTAAACACAGTCATTAGGAGTGGTTTATCATGAAATGGTTCGTTACAAAAAGTTACTGACTCAGATATCTTTGATGATGACGACAGGAACCAGGGGTCACAATGTCTGCAACACAAATGTAGTCATATTATCCAAAACCATCAGTGAACCTGCAAGTAAGGATAATGGTAAAATAGTAGTAATTATGAAAAAAAAAGTTTTGTTTGAGGACTATTTTTGTCTCATTATGGCAATCATTAGTGGACTTGAACTGCATATAGGCACATGATTCAGTGTATTCACAACCAGTACATGCAGTAACTTTTGGTGAGGGTGCTTTCAGAAGCATTCAATTCTTCACATGTCTGGCTCCGTTCACCACCACTGTGAACAATTGCAACTGGGTAAGTTTCCCTAGAACAGAGCATTTCATCAGCCCACTCTGAATGACTGTTTGCATCTTTACCGTGTAATTATGTAGAAACATTGACAAATCAGCAGAATTCCTCTTTAAGATGAATCGCTTGCCAAGATATCATTTGAGGTGCACTAACAGCCCTCCCAGTAACGCTCAAACCAATATGTTTTCTTGGCAGTAATAGGTAGATATTTCCTGCTGGAGCGGATAATATGAAGATCTACTCAGTATTAGTTATAATTGAAACTACACCATTAAACACTTTTCTGACAGCAGATGAACAAACAGTACACTGGCCTCCCACAGTGTGCTTCTCCACTGAGGACGGCCTGATTCTCATGAAGGCTATTGTCATCGCAGTGGGCCGAGGAACACACACAGACAAACACACACACACACACACACACACACACACACACTCACACAAACAAAGCACTCTCACCTCCCACTGCAGGATTGATGAGTTGATCTTACACACACTGCATCATTTGGAGAAGGTTTCATTTTGAAGAAGCACCTGCAGAGTCCCTGGTCACCCCCACTGGTGTGGCAAACAAACACACACACGCGCACATGCACACAAACACACACACACACACACACACACACACACACACACACATTAATTTTGTTACAAGTACTTCACATACTTTTCAATACCCCACATACTCTACAGTACTCCATATGCGCTACAATATTCCAGATTTTCTATAATACTTCATTTACTTCATGAAATTAAACGATTATGAACGCGCTGCCTGAGACATTTTTGACCTAAAACATATTTTAAAACACATACATGGCTTAGAGTTATATGCAGGGTGTTGTGAGGCAAATTAGTCCCCAAAGAAATTGTATTTTTTTCAGACTCACTACTTTGTGGAAACAGTTGGTAAGTTTTCCTACAATTAAATGACCTTTTACAAATAATTGAATTAACTGATCTATGAAACTTAAAGAGTCTATGATAATCTATGAAAAAAAGAGTGATTGGTTTACTAGATCATGTTGACAGTGATAATATATTATTTACATGGGCATTATCAATGCATCCCTTTTCTCACAGCATCGTTTAAAACATATGCTTCCACGTGCATCTTTCTACTCCAATTCCTACGCACATAAAGTACAAACACATGCACACGCACACAGACGTCTGCTCCTCCTTTCTTATGTCAGTGTCTCCTCCTCCATTGTGCTTCTACTGCCCCTCAACCCCCAGTGCAAAATATCGCTCTCCTCAGCTTTACATGACAAACAGCTAATTAATTTTTCTTCATCTAGAGAGGGGGTGGTGAAGTGAGTGTGTATGTGTGTGTACGCATGTGTGTGTGTGTGTGTGGTATCAATATAGCTACAGGCTGGGGGAGACATTGCCTAAAGCTGAAAATGTGAGATTAATTTAAGATCCGTTTACATGTGTAACATTTACAAGAGAGACTGTAATGGTTTCTGGTTGTGAGGCGAAAAAAAAAAAAAACGAGTCGCCTCTTCATTTCCTGCTGACCGCAGCCTGGGGCAGGAAGTAGCTGGGTGTAGGACACTAAAGCCACACGTCACAGACACTGAACACAGAGATATACATGCATACTGACAGAGAGAATCAACATAATACACGGAGTCACAGACACTGAACAACATACATATGACTTGCTCATGCACATTATACACAAACACACACACACACACTCATTCTGGTGTAATGTCAGGACATGGGGTCATACATGCAGTACTGATATATATACAGCTCCGGAAAAAAATGAAACCAAAAATGTTCAGTTTCTCAGGTTTTATCTTTTTTAGGTGCAAGTATAGAACTGAACAGCTTTGCCTTAGGTTTTAAGAACTGCTGACAATATTTCTCCTAAATAAAAATATTGTTCTTTAAAGCATAATTTTAAAGGAAATTACAATACATCACAACACAAGAAATGATGCAGTGTTTACAGACCTTGAATAATTCAAAGAAAATAAATATCTTGTTCACTCATACATAAAATGGCAATAATTACCTTTGATGTCCTTCTAGTAGTGTTTTGCCATCCAACCGGTCACATTGGGAGAGGAGAGTGTTGATTACAGCAGTGTTTTTTCTACTCTTTTCCTTAAATAAGATTCAGGCGATCACCTAATCAGTACCTTATAAAGAAGAAAGAGGTGCTCCTACAGAAATTCAACAGACACTGGCATATATATATATATATATATATATATAGCTGTAGAAGAAAAAGAGATCACTGCAATTTATTTTTTTATCAGCATTTCTATGAGTATGACAATCATACTCATACAGATGTATATACACTCCATTATGAAGTGTGCAGTGTGCAGAGTGTCGTCCAACCAGCATATTCCTCCCTTTACTAACATTGTACACTCTCTGTACTGGCAAAAAAACACTTACAAGATAAATAGTTATAGTCATACGTAAAGGTTTGACAAACTCTTAATCAAATTACATGTTGATTCTGTGAGAAAAAGTTCATATACACATCCTACACATCCTATACAGGGACCAAACTCTACAAATATTTTTTATATCATATAACTTAAAAAAATCATTTCATGCTTTTTTCCAATGTATTAAATACAGCAAATAAACAATTGTTGGGCATCAAAATGTGCAAAAGCATGTACTCTGTAGAACTCATCACACTTTGAAAACACACAAAACATGATTTCATTCCCAGGTTTAGGCTTCTTCGAACAACATGAATTGCACCAAACTTTACATTGATCTTCAATCTTATGAAACCTTCTTGCTTGTTCAGTTTTACACCATGAAACATAGTGTGCACACCTAACAAAGTGAAGACCAATTTCGCTGGTCCTGACACTGGAGGGTTTCCTCTGGTTTTCCTAACAAGTCAGGATATATTTTTCCTTAAACACACCAACACACACAGGATCACCCTCACTCCAATATATCCTTCCTTCTCAGCGTGCTACGTTGCAAATCTCTGCTAACACCACTACTACAGTTGCACATTATTGAACAGCCAGACAGCAGGCCAACTGAAGCTGTTCTAATTTCCCGTCCTTCATATAAAATGTGTGGCTTTATTAGTTTCACACTTAAAATGATGTACAGAAAGGTTATTTAACTGAAATGATCAGGCCTTTAGCTTTAACGAGTGCATACATCATAAAGCAATCTGAATGCAATAATCGTCCATCATTATTGAGACACTGGCATAGCTCCGGGGACCTGGCTTATAGAATGGGAAACAGATTTGCTGAAGGGGGGTGGTTGAGAAAGGAGACGTTTAAATGAACGGACGGGAAGTGTATACGGTAAAGCAGGAACTGTTTCACTGTGGAAGCCCTAAGGGGTTGGTTTAAGTGTAAGTGCAAGTATACTTATGCTGAGAGTACGCAGAGTGCATGTGTGTAGATAGAAGTTTGTGAGTTGGATCAGATTAGATGGAGGTGTGTGTGCGAGTTTGTTTTCATACATTTTCAGGACAAAAATTTGAAAGTTAACCTACAATGTCAGGACCCACAAAATTGTCTTGATTTTGGAAAGTGCCCTGGCTTTGTTTTTTAACAACTGCACATCCTAACGCTGTGTAACAAACAAACATATCTCTGTGTTTGTGTCTGTGTCTGCACTTATATATGTCTGTCCCTGGGCCTGGACAGGAGAGACTCTGGCCCGTCCCATGCTGTGCTGCAGCCCTACTCTCGTGTTCGGGCCAGGCTTTAATTACAGTGGAGGCTGCTGTATTTCTGAAGGGGGTTGTAGATCATTCCCCCTGAGTGTGTGTGTCAGCTCAATGTTGGTACGAGGCAGCCAGGACAGACCCCTGTCCCAGCCCCCACCCCCACCCTCCGCTAAAACTAAACCACAGCCTTCCCTGGCTCTGATGCTGCCCACCTGCCACCTAATAAAAAACACACACACACAAATGCACACTCATACACACAGACATGTAAACACACACACAAAGGTTTACATGTACTCAGACAGCTTAGTAATTACGAAAACACATATAGTGCCATTCTAAGGCTTATTAATCAGTTTTGTTATTGTATTCTGTTGGGGAGATCAAAACACAAAACAATTCAGGGCAAAATAAAATACAGGTATTTTTTGCAGATAAACAAGTTCAAATAGAACATGCTTTCAGTCATGTTCTTGCATCCCATGGCAATGGCATCTGCAAATTGGATAGGTAGTTCCTGAGATTTAACCTGAGCACTCTTCTTGCACCATGAGAGTAAGTTTTTTAATCATAAATGTTTTGATTACTGAGTTGTGTGTGAGTGTACGTGTCACAGAATTCACACCTATATTATTGTAATCAGTCTCTAGGTAGCTATAATAAGGCACAATTTGAAGCATGTACACAACTCACAGTGAGAGTGACGAGTTAGTTTTAATATGCTGTCATTAAGACCCCCAAATAAAAGAATGGCATACATGTATATGTCCCCCAGAGAAATACAATTGTAATTATTAACACACAGAGTTATCAAAAACATACTAAAAATATAGTATAAACAAAATACATTTTATGAATAAATATTTGCTATTGTGTTTTGCAATTCAAAAATACCAGGCTTTTCAATGACTAGCCCATCATTTTGTTGCAGATAACATCAGTCGGATACAAGTAAATTGTAATTCATGCTGCTTTTGGAAGAATTGTTCACAAACATGATGAAAACAAAGTTTACGGTTTTATAAGCAGCAGAAGTGTGTAGGTTGCATGTGTAAATATGACTTCTACTCAAATTCTTTTTATAATGATTGAGGAAAAACCAGAAGGAACTTTTAGATGTGTTTCAAGTATATTGGGAAGAACAATAAATTACTAAATAACATGAAATCATTTTTAGCAAATTATATTTTGTGTCAAAAAAATATTTTAACTTTAAAGCTTTGTCTGTCATTTGTCATCTACATCTCATTGCTCTTGATGATTCTAACATCCTGTTTTTGTTTCTCTTGAAAAGAAAGGAGGCGTCTAGGGTTATTTGAATAATGCCATAAAAGTGCTGTTTTTGGTTCCCTAAAGAGACATAGTTCTTTCAAAAGATAAACAAGATTTGTGAATGTGTAGAACCTTTCAAAGACTTAAGGAACCTTCACATAATATAAAGGGTTGAAACATCTCATCTACAAAAGTGGTCCACTAAAGAACAATTCACAGAAAGGTTTTTAGAGAACCATAGATGGTAATTTTATGGCATCACGCAAAGAGACTTTTTCAGAGTGAGTTAATTATTGGTAACCTGGGAGGGGGCAAGGGAGGACCATATATCATTTCAGTGTACACGTTACTCCAACCAAATATATTCATGTTTTAAACACTGATTATAAATTTCTGAACTGGGATTCCACATGTTCGAATGGTAGACTATGCTGGTGTAATCAATAGATATATATATCCACACACTTACTGTCATACTTGAGGAAAATGAAGAGGCGTGTCTGCATGAAAATGAATTAAACAGATTGCACGGATGAAATATATCTGCTTTCTTACTGAATGTTCCTGCACACACACAGATGTTTGCATAACTTCTGACAGTTTATGTATTATGGATAGCGGGATGTTTATGTGGTATAGTCTTAGTCATTGTGAATGGAAATGGAAAAGGCATGTGTGCATGGGAAAGAGCCATATACGGACTGTATGGATGAAAAATTTCTGAATCTTTACTCACTGAACACACAAACATACACCCACCCCTCTTTTTCCTCAGCCCAAGCTGACATTATCCACCTCACAGCAGCTGTCCATAAGTGTTGGGTGATCAATAGGCCTCCTCTCGCACCCGTATCGACAACGGAGCGCGTTCATTGATCACGTCCAGCCCCCGAGGCCCAGTCTTCAAATATAATTGGGTGCCGGGATGGGCCTTCAGATGACTGACAGCAGTCTGAGATGATAATAAACTGGTGAGCCTTTCACTGGACCAGCTCCAGATCAGATCTGATCGGTTCGAGGGTCCCAAAGCCAAGAGTGTGACAAGTTCATAACATACCTGGCCTATCCATTTTTTTTTTACCCCACTTCCTTTACACATACAAAGCAGTTGGTACTGCTATCCCCTGCTGATATTTCTGCTTACAACTTCATCCTCCACATCCCAGATCAAAACAGCAGGATTATTGATCACCATCATATTCTCTATGCACAACATCTAGGGGCACAAGGTCTATTCTGATCCCATTACAACTCTGCATATATTCTGTTCCGATCTGGCCCCCTTTTTTGACTGTAACAAGTGTCTACGAGATGATGAAAAGCCTTAATAAGAGAAAGCGGCCTTATTGATACTTCATTATTAAGTAGGCCGACTCGGAGTGCATTATGAGCCCATTAGAGGCAATAACAAACACGAGACGCTCATTTGTTTCAATGAGCCACACTGAATATTAGAGATTAATTGACAAAGGGGTGGGGGGAGGAGGGTCTTTTTCCGACCATTAATATTAAAAGTTAGGGAGGACGGCAGCCCGCTGCGCATAAATCTACAAACAAACACTCTCTTAGTCCACAAAAATGCAACCAAAACAAACAAAGCTAAAGCATAACAAAGGGTGTGAAGAAAGGGAGTTATTGCATAAAATACAGAAACAAGAGCAGGAATTGTTTAAATATTCCATGTGTGAATAGCAACCAGAGCGCAACACAACAATAAAGTAATGAAGCCCTGAATGGGTCCCGTAACAATAAGAAACAGGCGATGTGGCTGGGCCAATTGCTAAGCCTGCTTTAGAGTTGCCTTGGCGGCCGGCTGGTGTGTGTGTGTGTGTGTGTGTGTGTGTGTGAGTGTGTGTGTGTCTGCGTGTGTAGCTAGGACGGGCGGCTGAGACAGTTGGGATGCAGAGTTGCCGGGGGCGACGGGGCTGCTGACAGAGGCCAGTGTCCCAGAGCTCGGTGTTCTGATAATGAGGCCTTGCACGCGCACCCACACACACATACACACACATGCCCAGTGTGTATCCACAGACATGGCCCAGTTAGAATTACCAGAAAAGACAGAACCGCTGCATACAGGGCTACACATCGCCATGACAAAGTAGCTTTTCTCAGCAAAGTGATGAGCTCTATTAGTACATATTTTATTCACATTTTAAAATATTAAGGAGCCAAAAACAACTCTTTGTTGTGATGCTTTAGAAAAACCACTTTTGGATCTCCAAAGAACCTCTCATTGCACTTGTCCATGGACAATTTACTGGTGCTCAGGTGCTGGTGCCAAAGTCTTTCTTAACATCACCTGAAATTCGTGTTACTGGACATGAGCATTTCTGAGCTTCAAGTAGAAGCTGACATGTGATGTGTGTAAGGAATGGAGACCTGTGAGCTTTAATAAATATTACTCATGAGTTTGTGGTTATGTTCTGAATCAACCTATGCAGGACCATCCAAATGCACTGTAATAGACAATGACTGTACTCGAGTATGTCAGTGTGAAGAACCTATTTAAATTTTAAAGATCCACATAATGTCAAGGTTCAAAACCAAGTGTTTGTACAGAACAAGACACATTTAGGAACCCTCAATCTCTTTATGCACTATTTGCGAGTGAATCACAGTGTTAGGGATGGTTATAGCGCTAAGAGAGGTATGTGGGGGTAGTAAGAAGGTAATATGATACTTCAAAGGCAGGGAAAGTTATTAAATTTTTATGGAGGATTTAGTTATTTTTGTCGGTTTGGCATTTCCCAATTTGCTCTTCAATTTAATCACATTTGCTTCCACTGCTAGAGAGGTCTCCCCTAATCACAGAACCCTACCAACACATGAAGGGCTATTGCATCTACTGCTAACACAACATCACATAACAGTTCAGCATGCTTGGAGGAGAACACTAACTGCCAGTTCTGTTTCATCAGAACAACTGCCAAAGACAGGAGTGCAGAAACTCTACAGTTTGTAGAAGAAATCATAACATTGTGAAGTATAATGACCAGATACTGGACAAGACGGTAACCAGGAGCTACATCACTACCATTCATTTCCATATCTGCGGGTACAGTGAACCTTGTAAACATCCTTGTGAAGAACACTAGAGGTTTACAGCTGTTGTGTACCTTGAGTTTATATTTAACAGCACACCACTCTGACTATAAATCATGTTTCTGCCATTTGTCCAGAATATGTTCATTTGCCCTTGCTCTCTTCTGCTCTCTGCTTCTGAAATAAAATCAGTGGCAATGTTTGAATTCATGCAGATGCATGGTAAGAAAGAAGAAAAGAGTCATTCATCAAACCACTTGCTAATTCTTTCTTCTCTTCCTCATCTGTCTTCTTTTTTTTTTGCTCAAGCTGGCCTTCACCCGGATTGTGTCGCTGGGATAGCACTGAGGGTGTGAGGGGGTTTGGGTGGAGCTGAGGGCCCAGCACATGAATATTCAGTTCTCTGTGTTCTCTGAGCGCAGAGGCGTGGTCAGAGAGGTCCTCAGACCTGCCCAGTCTCTGCTCAGACAGGTAGGCCAGCATCAGTGTTAGTGGGTCATAGCTCTTCTGCGTCTACACCACATATGCCGTTGTACAGAAGTTCATTTGTCATTTAAGTAACTTAACTTTTGCACTGTCGATTCAAATACTAAACAACAGACATTAAGCTTTAAGAGGAACAACAAGAAGTCATTAAATGACCAGTAATAAACTGTATCATTCATGCTAACTGATTTAGAGAGATTTCTCATAAATTTTCATATTAAGCAGTCTGAGTGTTAATTTTATTATCTTTATTTTTGCAGTTTTCTTAGTAATAATTGAACCACCAGGAAAGGAGATGACACCGATTTGACACCAGGTATCGGTTTCAGGCCAATGTCAGCAGAAAATGCTGAATCAGATATCAGAGGGAAACAAAATGTTTTTTAAAAAATGTACATGAGATCAGTATCTGTGCTAACTGATGTTCAAGGTTGAAATACTAGTATGGAAAAATATTGGTGTCTGGACACATAGAAAATGTATGTCTGTTATTGGAAACACACACACACACACACACACACACACACACACACTTCTGTACTCTCTTTCTTGCTCTCACTCTCAAAGCCCTCGTGAACATACGCGGAGACACAGACACACACGCAGACAGACACACACACACATGTGCATGCACACACACACCAAAAGGTATTATGCTAATGCGTGCCCCCTGGTCTGTCACTGGAGAGTGAAGGCGAGCTGCTGGCTGGCTCTGTTCGCCTTAGGGCCTCGCCGCACGTTTTGACAGAGCATCCCCTGATAGTTAGGATTAGTCCAGCTTGTTTAGGTAAACCAAGGGAGAAAGGAGAGAGAGAGAGAGAGAGAGACAGAGAGAGAGAGAGAGAGAAAGAGAGAGGGAGAGAGAGAGAGAGAGTGGGAAGAAGGAGGGAAAAGAAAGAGTGTGAGATGGAGAGATGGAGAGGGTGAAATAAAAATAAAAGGAGAGAGAAAAAAGGAGAAGAGTCAAGGGAAGGAAGAGATAAAGGAAAGTGTAAGAGTTAAAGAGAGAGAGAAAGAGAGGGGGAAAAGAGAGACAGAGAGAGGAAAAGAGGATAAGAATAAGATAACATAAAAGAGAAGAGATGTAAAAGGAAAGGAGAATACGAATAAAGGAGAAGAGATGGCAGAAGAAAAGAGTGAAGGGAAGAGAGAGAAAGAGAGAAAGAGAAAGAAAGGGCGAGGGAGGGGGAGAAGGAGGGAAAGAGAAAAGGAGTGTGAGGAGGAGAGTGGGGAGAGAAAACTAAAAGAAGTAAAAGTAGAAGAGGGAGAGGAAGAGGAAAAGAGTCAGAGAAGCAAGAGAGAGAGAAAGGGTAGGAGTAAAGGAGAGAGAGAAAAAGAGAACGAGAAAGAAAGACAGAAACAGGATAATAAAGAAGAAGAGATGAAAAATCAAAAGAGTTTGATAATAAAGAAGTAGAGATGAAAGAGTAAAAGTGAAGGGTAGAGACAAAGAAAGAGAGACAGACAGAGAGAGAGGGAAAGATGATAAGAATAAAGGAGAAGAGATGAAAAGGAAAAGAGTGATAGAACAAAATGAAAAGAGGAAAAGAGTGAAGGGAAAAAAGAGAGAGAGGTAGAGAGAAAGGTGGGTAAAAACAGAGAGAGGGAGAGACAGAGAGAAGGTGGGTAAAAATAAAGTAGAGAGGGGGAGAAAGATAATGAGTAAAGAGGGTAAGAGTAAAAGCAATAGAGAGGAAAGAGGAAATAAAGTAAAGGAAAGAGTGAGAGGGAGAAGGAGAATAAGAGTAAAAGAGAGGATGAGAGAAAGGAAGTGGGAGGGAAGGAGGGTAATGTTTTTTAGGATAGTGTGCTGGAACAAAGCTGTTTTTCCTCAGTTTAGATGCAGTGTGTATTTGTCCTTGGTTGAAAATGCAGCCAAACATACATATGTCATAAACAAGTGCATCAGTATGGGACTGTGACAAATGGATTGTCGTTACGAGTTTCGCAGGCTACACTCTAAAAGCAAATGTGTTGAAAACACTCTAAAAGCAAATCTGTGTAGTGTTTTTTTAACACACCATTTTATTGCACTTTTTACACAGCCATTGTGTTGTCTTGTTGAAGATCAGGACTATGAAATGTTCTAATGGCAGTGTGTGTCAGAGATATCCTGTGTTCTTCTGGGTCGAAAGCAAATACGTTAAGTGTGTTGTTACTTGGACCAACCCAGGCTCCGCCCCTAATGTGTTTATTCCTAGCAGCTGTTCTGAGGTTGAACATGCTTTTCAGAATGTGAAAATTCCTTTCAACCTAATGAGAAACTGCGGCAGGCTCAGTTTTTGTTAAAATACTTCAGTTTAGAGTGTGTTATTTGTTTTTAATCTTGTTTATTTTGTATGTGTGAAAAGTCACACTGTTGTGTGTTTCCATTCTCATTCTAATTTAATGGTTGCAGTGTGGAAAAATCTGGCTCAGCAGATTTCCAAACAGGCAGGTATAGACCGGGCTTCATCATAAGTCAGAAAACCTTTTCTGAAGGTATAAATGGGTAATGGCCCTCTTTTCTTTGATACCTATTAATGACAATTCCTGGTTTTCATATTCCTATCTGTTTAGCAGAGAGGATTTGAGTAAAGATTATTGTTGTTTATTTTGTTGAATCTGGTTAAATTGTTAAAACTGAGAGAGCATAGTTGTGGATGAGTGATGGTACAGTTGGCATTACACTGATTAAAAAGAGATAGAAAACCATTTGTCTGATTTTGCATCGCAAACATGTTAGATATGGCTCATTTTCTTTTCATTTATCTTCATACTAGATACCCACTTGCAGCGAGCAGAGAGATCAGCTGCAAGTGGCGAAACTGTTAGGCTGTTAGGTTACATCAAGTATTGTGTTTTTTTGTTCAATGATTGCTAACTGTGAAGAGTGCAGAACTTGAATACAACTGTCCATTTAACAAACACTCACCAGCAAAGGGATGACTCTGGCCTATAGCATAAGTGAAGTGTTTGCTGGTAATTTGGCGAGACAAGAGTATACAGGAATGCCTGCATACAAAACATGAGAACAATTAACACAAGAGTACTTTTATGCCCATGGATAGAAAAGAACCATTGAACAATGCTTTGACAAGCTGAAAAAACTGCAGATTCAGTGTCTGAATACGCACTCCATAAGATGCTCATCGTAAATCTGAAAAATGAAAAGGATAAAGCAGTGAGTATTGCAACCATTCAAGGCAACTGACCCAGTGTGAGTCTTCAATTGTAAGTCACTCTTCATTAGCATCTGCCAAATGTGCAAGTGCAATAAAGTCTATTCCATTCTTGTTTTCTCCCCCAATCTTCTCACCTAATTCAACTGTATCCAATTCTGCCCACTGTCAAGGACTCCCCAGTCCCCAATCCCACGATGCCACTACCACTGGGGGAATGAAGACTATAGCGCAGGCTTCCACATGCTTCACGTGAAGCGCCACTGCATCTTTTTTGAACTGCATTATTCATTATTCCCAGCGCACCCATCTCTTTTCTGACCAAACCACTTAAACACATATCATGTTGTATTTATGACCCCAGAAGTCATAAGCAGGAACTTCCCAGGAGGACTTGAAGGCTGTATAAGAATAAATACATTTGTGGGTGTAACCTGGATAGGCCAAATATTAATGAGCGCATCATTTTTGAGGGTGTATCATAGTGTGGCAGTCGTTATTCTGTGACTGAGGACTTTAAGCATCGATGGCTGGAAGAAATGCTACAGGGAACGGAAATGGCCGTAGCTGTTTCAGCAGCTATTGCTGCTTACAGCCTTTATTACAGTAACAATATTAGAAAATAAGCACAACAACCAAACCAATCAGATCAGTGCTCTTGAATACAAAACAAAATACCAGACAGATGGAACAGGATGTGTTGAAGATGTAGCATGGTTCTGGTCAGTTCTGGTCAGCGTTTCAGCTGGAGTCCATGGATGTATGACACTGTTGCTGAAGCAGATGATAAACAACAGTAGAAGATTACACTGAACAGCCTACAGGAGCTGCTGTAGGCAAATCCCTCCTGTGTCCACAGCTACAGGCTGTGTCACCATGTGAGCCTGTCACACAGGCCTATTTACACACATACACACACACAAGCCCGTTCACATGGAAAGGCATGCGACGTAATTAGCAGCAAACACACCTTAAATCATTAAAACAACCACGAAGTTGTTGGTGGCAGTACAGGATGCTTGTCGTCACTGATGAAGGATGCTACTCAGAATCACTCAGTTCAACATCTGTAGGTGATATTCGCCATCCAGCCACAGGCAATGTCACCGTGTAAGTCATGAGACGACTATTTTAGAATAATAAGGGGCATTAGCATTGCAGATGGACTAGGTTTTTGTCCGCCTGAAAAAAAAGATACAGAGTATGCTCTGGTTCACCCATCAGTCTATAATCTGGGAGAACGAAATATGTACAATAAACACACTCTGAACAGTTTACTTTCTGAATTTTCTGGAGCCAGGTGTGGAAATTGGCGTCAGCGTCTCTCCCGTGCTGCAAACAGGCCTATCACTCTAATGAGAATTTTATTGTTCTCTTTTTACAGGCGGCTTTGCATGTGGAAGTGCTGTTTTTACTGGAGCATTCCTGCCCGGTATTAATGACACCTCCGTGCTCCTATCCGCTTTGAGCAACGTTTGAACCTCCCCATTAAATGAGTGACCTTTGACCCTGGGTTCACCCAGCCGGCGTGCACGTCCCTGCTCCTCACTCGGCTCGGAAAAAAACGAAAAGCAGAATAAATAAAGAAGAAGGGGGGTGATTATCCTTTCGGTGCCACTGCTCCCCCACCCTTAAATAAAGGGAAGAGGATGAGGATCTTTTATTCAGCGATGTCAGGAGCGAAGGGGAGAAGGGGCCGAGGTCTGATTTGACTGAGAGAACGAGCTTCCTTTGATGAGGCTCAGGAGGCGAGTTGTTTCCTCTGGAGCCAGAAGGGAAAAAAGTAAACAAATACAACAACCAGCTCGCTTCATCGCAGCATGAGAGATTAGCGCTACCGGACACATCAATAACACAAAGTGCAACACAAATGTGCCCTACAAGTTCAAAGAGGTCACTGTATACTATAGTTACAGCAGAGGACTTCAGGAAGAGAAAACAGAAAGCATAAGAAGAAGCTAAGAGAAGAGAGGAGAGAAGAAGAGGAGAGAAGAGAAGAAAAGACAGAAAGGATGAGAAGAGGCTAAGAGAAGAGGCTAAGAGATGAGAAGAGAAAACAGAAAGGATGAGAAGAAGCTAAGAGAAGAGAAGAGAAGGTGCAAAGTGACAGAGAGGAGGAGAAGAGTCCAAATAAGTCTAGTCAAGTAGAGCTTTATTGTCATCCCAGCCATATGGGTTAAGTACACAGTGGGATGATATATCGTCCTCCTGGACCATAGGTGCAACATACAGAAAAACAGAGAGTACAAGAAGACGCTACGATAAGAGAAGAGAAAATAGAAAGGGGAAGAAATGGATTTTAGAAGAGAAAACAGAAAGGACGAGAGGATGCGGAGACAAAAGAAGAGAGGAGAAGAGAAGAGAACACAGAGAGGACAAGAGGACGCAATGATGAGAGAAGAGAAGAGAAGTGAAGAGAAAAAAATATATAAAGAAAGAGAACTTACTCATGGAAGAGTGGAAGATGGAACAGAAGAGGGGAGAAAATAGAAGAGAAGAAGAGAAGGGGTCTCTTGGGGTGTAGGCCGTGGAGGCCCAGGGGTGATGTCAGCCTATTAAACTGATTTCACAGGTTCCCTTAACGAAGCCACTTGCCAGTTAAAGGGCAGGAAGCATCCTGTTTCACTGTTTTTTTTCACTCTTCCCTTCGAGCGGGGCGCACGTGAGACTTATTGAAAGCTCCTGACAAACAGGCGTGAAGAAGGGCAGCTGGAAGGGCAGCCCTCTCAGGACCCTGACACAGGCTCGCCGGAAACACAGGTGGTATAAAACAGCAGCCTTGAGCTCTTAAAGCTCTCTCTCTCTCTCTGCCTCTCTCTCCCTCTCTCTTTCTGTCTGAGGAAACTTGATATGGACTGTTGAGATACAGAAATCACATGGTGCCTTTTAGTGTGATGCCTTTGCTCCAGAATAGTTTGGTTCCAAGGAGATGCGCATTGTAGGTCTACAAGATAACACTTAAACTTCTCCTTCTTTCCAAGTTCAGGAAACTGTTACTATTTTCAAATAGTATTTAGTGCCCATGTGAGAGATTACACCCCTGGATACTGATACACTGACTGAAAAAGCTTGAGGCAACGTACCATCACACTTTCTGTTTTTGCCATTATGTCGATATAGACATGGTTGCCTAAGGTGTGGCCCTCAGGCCAAACTTGGTCCATAAAGACATTTGATTTGGCCTGATAGAAAGTTACCCTAACCCTGCTCACCCCTGTCTCTCATTCAGAGAACAAACATATTTTTATACTGTATGCTTTATAACATGCTTTATTTTTTTGTTCAGTCGTATTTCTGAAGCATTTTAGAAACAAAATAAAGTGTAATAAACTTTTTAAAGTTCAATTTGAAACCGACCCAACCTTCTAATGACCTAAAGTGTAACAAACTTTATGTCATTAGAAGCTCGGATTGAAATCCACCTACCTTCTTCATTTGTATTTTGTTTGGTCGTTTTGGACCTTGGCGCACCGAGAATCAAATGTAAATTCCTAAAAGACCCACCTGATTTATCCCACCAGAGTGACCCTTCTCACACATGCAAATTAAATATCATTTGAAATTAACAACATTGTCTAAATTGAGGTATTTCGATGAATGTCCAGTTTTTGGGATTTTTACTGGTGTCCTGTAAAGTTTCTACAAAATAACACATTTGGCATGGCATGTAAAGGTCAGTTCTTTCATCGTGTCTTTAGTTTAGAAGAATTATTTAAATAGACTCAGATCCAAGGTTTATATCTTACACTATCCTGCAGGGCTTATTGAGGAATTCCATTGAAACTGTTCTTTTCCTGTTCTTTCTAGTGTCTCTCTATTTTCATGTCCCTGTGAACACGATCTTCATTGTTTTCTTCCTCTCTTGCCAAGTCCGTTCACTCGGGTACTCCCTGAAGCATATGCGGAACCAGGTGTTCTGCCTGACAAACTCAGTCTTTCATAGCACTGACAGACTCGCTCTGCCTAAAACTGACTTCTGCTAAACATTTGAGGTCCACCTTTGGTATTCCATCTGAAAAGGTGAATTGAAGTGTGTGTGTGCATGAGATCATGTGAGGTAGGTGTTAGACAGTGAGTGGATCATCACAAGCTCTATTATCAGTCACTCATGGGGTGCTACCCTGCAGGTTCTCAGACACTGGTGAAAAAGAGCATTGCTGTAAAAACAGCCCGTTTTGAAATAATTGTTTTTGTGAGGTAAAAGCAAATACATTTACATGTATCCAACTATTCAGCCTACATGAGTTAAACTCTACCAGTTCACACAAAGGAGACTCATCATGCATTGCTTATTGCTTGATGCTTAGTTCAGGGCAGCCAGTCAGAAAGAGATATATGTCCTTTTTCATGTCTTTCCTTTTTTCTTACATAATTTGGAAATGCCTCTTGACCTTTACATTGTGTCAGAATTTCCCAGTGATTGGACCAACACAGCTCCCCGAACTGATTAAGGAAATAATCTTCTTACATTACATGACCTTAAAAAGTTGCTGACCTTAAAAAGCAGCAAACTGACAGCAATAACATGCCAGTCCTAAAAGTAGAGTAACAGAAATATCCTGTTCACTTCTACAAAGGATAAAGAGAGTTTGAGAAGTGATCATGTACAAATAAAATGTCACCGCATGGTGCATAAGACAACATGAACATATAAGTAGACTCTGGAGAAAAAATATCAAGAAATGTTAGAAATAACAGGATATATTGGCCCTTTAGGATTTAACAACTTCTAACCATCACCAAAGTGACTGAAATATCTTTACCGTAAAGAATCTTTGGCGGCATTATCTCATTTTGTAAAACAGATAGACAGACAGGCAGACAGACAGACAGAAAGGCAAATATTCAAATAGATAGATTAATAGATAGGTAGGTAGATAGATAGATAGATAGACTGATAGATAGATAGCTAGATAGATAGATAGATAGACAGACAGACAGACAGACAGACAGACCGATAGATAGATGGATAGATAGATAGATAGATAGATAGATAGATAGATAGATAGATAGATAGATAGATAGACAGATAGACAGACAGACAGACAGCTCATTACTTTTTCAGTTTTTCACTATTTGAAAATGCTGGCTGTCCTTTACATTGTGTAAATATTTAATGATAAATGGGAAAACAGAAATGGCCCAAAATAGAATTTTTTTTGTGAGGGCAATGAGGTTAAACCGAATCCATCCATGTCTATGCTTCATGCAGCTGATGGGCCTGTGAGCTGAAACCCACAGTCTGAGTGTGTGCGGTGGCCAGCTGCACACTGCAGACAGTGCTCTAGTGCTCTGTATCAGCAGCCCATCAAAGAGAGGAAGCAAACATGCCACTAAAACTTCACCCTCGCTCTGCTTTCTGCCTCACGTTGCAGGAGGCCAGACACTTTAATGTCCTGCTAGTTAAAGCTGACTAAGGCTTTCATACTGGGCGCTGGAACAAAAAAAAAGGGAAAAAAAATCAACAGCACTTTAAAAGAGTCCACTTCAAACATGACTTTGTGTGAATGACAACAGCGGCTCTTAATATTAAGTTTATGACAAAATATGCAGCAACTGCCTGTTTAAAAAGGATTAAAAGCAGAGCTCTGTTTATGTTGCAGAGGGAAAACAGAAATGAGTGTGTGTGTGTGTGTGTGTGTGTGTGTGTGTGTGTGTGTGTGTGTGTGTGTGTGTGTGTGTGTGTGTGTGTGTTTGTGTGTATGTATGTGGGTTGGGGGGTTCTGGTGGCAGCAACTGAGCTTTGTTTTAATTGTAGGTGAAAAAAGCAAGGCAACGCTACTCGTTAGACACTCACTTTGAATCCCACAACGTGCTGCATTTCCATTTCAGATGAGAATGCTGCCGGTGGCCAGACAGGCAAAAATGAGATACTCACATCTTTGCAACAGAGAGAGCAGGAAAGAGATATCAGCGATTTACACTAACGTGGACAAAACGCGTCTCCTGATCATTTTTGCTTTTGTGATTTCTATATTCTAAAAGCTGCTGTCAAAAAAACAAAAAAGCTTTTAACACATTGTCACTGTCATAACAAAACTTCACATGCGAGACTTTCTAGATCTAAGCAGTATAGGCAGTCATTTAGGGCCCCCGATTCATGGGGACCACAGCAAATATAGTAGTTGTTTTTATATATCTTATTTAATTTATTACTGACTTACTTTTGCTTTCATACAATGTAGTCACTGTTATCTCCTCATATGAACCTATTTATTGTTTTAATGTCTTAAATGTAATTCATTTTGATCTTTAAAAAAATGGGCACACAACATAATACGTTTGGGTTGAGGGTTCTCACAAGGAGGTTCCTCAAATGTTTGGAAAAAACAATCAACTAAATTTGTTTGTAAAAGACCCAGTTGCATAAACACTAATTATTGGCAAAAGATCAATTAATTGTCCCAGTGCAAAGAACCTGATTCATCATCACTGTCACATCAAAATGTTTTTTTTGGTACACCTTTTTAAAAACACTGGTTCCATATTTATGCCAGGTGGAAATTCCATGACGACTGGCCAATAGAAATTCCACAAAATTCCACAACGTTACCATTTTGGAGATACAAGGTTTGGTTATGAAAGGAGTGATCTTGAAACACTTCATTGTATCCTCCAGCCCACAATGCAGGTGCACTTCTGTGGCCTCACATTTCCTCAGACATTCAGTCGTATTCCCCCTGCTCCTGTCTCCATACTCGCTATGCTAATGCATGGGACTCCCCCCACAACGTAACCCCTGTAAAAAAGACCACAAAGACAGCCGTTTAGACTTAAAAGACACACATAAACATATAAACAGATAAAAAAGATGGGGGGAAGAATGAAAGTAGATGGGGAAAAAATCATCTTTGGGGGAAAAGAGCTGGTTGAAGTTGGGGTGGGGGGTGGGGGGGTCGTTCTGGTCCGACGTGAAAGAAGAGGAAGTCAATTATGCATTCTGAAACCGTGGTCGATGTAGCCCCCCAGGGACCTGGCTGCGCACCTCAGGATCAGTAAATAATTGACAGATAATATTAATTGGCTGTGGATTAGTGAGCAAGCAGAGTATCGGGGCATTAATATTTGATCAGAAGATGATAGGGACTCCTGGCAGGGGCTGGGTGGGGCAGCTGGGCCTGATTTGTTGATTAGGACCCAGTAAAAAAGAAAAGGGGATGAGGTAGAGACAAATACAGTGCCATGTATATAAAACCTCCTTCCCCCCTCCCAGATTTTATGATGAAGAGAGCAGAGGGGGCAGAGGGGGAGAGACAGGGAAAGAGATAAAAAACAGAGAAAGAGAAACAGAGGGGAAAGAGTCAAAGGAGAAAATGGGAGAAGAGATATAAGGCGAGTAAGTCGTAAATAATCAGACTGAGAGGAAGGAAAAGGAGGCAGGAGCTGGAGGATGAGAGAACTGGAGGATGAGAGCGAAACAGAGAAAAGGGAAAGAAGAGAGAGGGACAAGAATGTAAACAGATAGGGGGGAAGTAAATAAAAGAGAAAAAGACAAATAGACACAGTAACAGAAAAAGAGACAGAAAAAGGCAGAGAGTGAAAAAGATCTAAGAGTAAAAATGAGAAGAAGGAGGAGGAAAGTGATGAAGAAAGAAATAGAAAAAAGAAACCATGAAAAAGAAAGACAAAATGAATAAGAGCGGGAAAACAGGAAAGAAAGAGAGAAAGAGAGACAGACATATAGATAGCTAGCTATATAAAGACATAGATTGAGCGATAGACAGATAGAAATACAGACAGTCAGACAGACAGACAGACTGGCAGACAGACAGACAGATAGATAAATAGATAGATGCAGTCACAGCAAGAGAGAGAGAGAGAAACTGGAGTTTTGCTTTTGATGCCACTGTTAGTATTAATGTTACAACAGCTAACCTCCCACTGGCAGAAAATTGCAGGCTGGATCATTCAAGACACACACACACACACACACACACACACACACACACACACAGACACACAAACACCGAGGTTAAAGGCAAAAGAATAGGTCCGACTTTCAAGCCACCTTTGATTGTTGTTTTATTAGTGCCAGTGTCCTAGTGGGAGACTGTAAGAGACGCAATGTTTCAAAAAGTGTGTGTTTGTGTGTGTGTGGGTGTGTGTGTGTGTGTGTGTGTATGTGTGGGTGGGTGCATGCCGTGAAAGCTCTGCTGCTTCTGACGGTCTTGTAGAGTCGTACTGAGCTTCACTGGAGGTAGGGGAGGAGTCTCTGCTGATCATAGTGTGTGTTTGATGAGCTGATTTGAGTGGAAATCTTCCAACATGCCCACATATGTACTCTCTCTTCCACACACACACACACACATCCACCCACCCACACAGACACACACACACACAAACATGCACATACACAAACAACCCGAAACGACACATGCACACCCAGCCTCTGAACTCCTGGAGGCTAATTAAAGTGTTGGAGGGAGCGAACACGGTTGTGTGACAACACAATGAAAGATTGAAGTGGGGAGGAGGGAAGAGAGGAGACAGGGAAGGCCCAAATCACAACAATGCCCAGCGCTGCTTCCATCTACCATATGTTGTCGTTTGTTCACTCAAATCCCCTGGAAGAAGCAGTGATTGCAGGCTGGGCAGCGGAGGGGCTGACCGCTTCCTCTGGTAACCACGTCCCTCATGCCTGAACCACTAAATCCCCAAGGAGTTCTCACACCTATTATTTAAGTATGACATGTCTCTGACAATTACATCTACCCTTCTTAATTTACCCTCTTAAAAATAACGGTTCCTAAACGGTTCTCGGCTTGGACAGATCATCCTAAAAAAACCTAATTCTTAACTTTAAAGTTTTTCACCCTCACACTTACAAAAATGGTTCTTTAAAAACATTAATTGAAAGCTTCTTTAGGAGACCAAACAATCTGAAATGGTTTGTTAAGGAGAATGACACTAGTGACACTACATGTATTATCTGTGCTTTATAATTAATGTTCATGATGGTAAAACAGTGACAAGTCTGTTTTTCATTTTTCCTCAGAATGGCCTCCATGTACCTGTCCAGTGTGAATGAATTTTTCAAATATGTTTTATGTCCAAACCTTCTCAAAACTACCATAAATTCATTAAACTTTTAGATGTCAAGTTCCTGTCATGACTACGGGTAGCATTGGCTTTGTTTACGTCTTAATCTTAACTGTTTAATTGTGTAGAAATAATGAAAACTCAACATACATATTTATGTTATTCAGTCTTCTGTTTAAACACAAATACGTATTGTAAATCTACACATATATATCTATATGACATGCGTGTATGTATGTATAATCTATCATTTTTCATGCATTTTAGTGCTAAATTATTAAGAAAAATATCACTTACTCATTTTGTAACATAAATATTAACTATAAATTCAGCTAAATTTCCATATGAAATATAACTGTATATGTTTTTTAGTACTGTTGAGAGAACACAAAGCAACTGTATATGAAAACGTATACTGCTGAATGGCTTTATCTTCTTTTTAATACCATTTTTTTAAACGGTAATGTATGAAGCTAAGTTTAAAAATGAAATTAAAGTGTTTTGGGAACATATTTTGGAGCATATTTAGGGTTAGACCAGGGGTGTCAAACCTGTCCAGAAAGGGCCGCTGTGGGTGCAGGTTTTCTTTCCAACCAAGCAGAAGCCACACCTGAGTAACTGAAAATCAAGACCAACTGATTACAGAAGTGGAATCAGGTGTGCC
>JBBPCX010000016.1:8344499-8370627 GCA_037974365.1 Hydrocynus forskahlii
AACAAAACCTGCACCCACAGCGGCCCTTTCTGGACAGGTTTGACACCAGTGGTTGAGACTATAGAAACCACATCACAAATTTGGGTTATTTTTAACATTGCGCACGTGCTCTTGGATCATAACACCCGCAGAGTGTGGGGGTCAATTGTGGATGTGTGTGTGTGTGTGTGTATATATATATATATATATATATGTGTGTATGTGTGTGTGTGTGTGTGTGTGTGTCTTATACAGGACTTTTTTAGAAGAATCCTAAAAACTTCATAGAGGCTGAATCCACAGGTGGTCTAATGACGATAGTGGACATGTGTGGACGACCCAAACGCATGAGCCAGTATGGCTGTGTTTACATGCTGAGAGCTCTACTTGTGCAGCTTGCATCATCATCACGGCCCATTTTGGTAAGCTTGTATTCATCTACAAAATATGAATAATGGTTCAGGAGCCAGATGTTTGCCGTTAAGTTTTTCTTTCCCTCATGTCATCAGAATAGGCTAAGAATAGGGTTCGTGCATTAAGTGATGCATCAGTTAGAGTTCTAAATCAAATTTATTAATTAGTGTACTTGCTCAAGCACACAGCAGCCAAAGAATAAAACTTAAGAAGAACAAGTGTTCTTCTAAGTTTTATTCTCTTTCTCTTTCTCTTTCTTCTTTCGTTCACCCGTTTTTTGGCACGCTACTCCTCCCAGGGCTTTTGAGATAGAGACACCGTTCCAGCTCTGAAACGTCGGACCCGATCTGGAATAGTGTGTTTGTTCACAGCTTTTTGCTACGTCTTGTCATTCATTCGTTATTCCAGTTTTTCTGGCGAAAAAATGTGGCAAAACTATTGGCACCCTGAACTTTCAGATAGTCCTGCTCGGACACACTTCGTCCGAAACCCACCAAACTTCATGTGATACCTAAGTTGCTGATAAATGTAACCATGCGACCTCATATCTATAAGAGGAAACATTTCATTTCCTAACCTAGCCATCACTGTGCGTTAACGGAAAATCAGAATTAGCCTTCATAAGCCATAATAACACTCCTCATTCTAGTCATAGTTAAAACCCCTGGCTTAGAGTGAGCTAGCAGGCTTTCCTTTTTTGAACTCTGTGTGACACACCGTTGCCTCAGCTGCATTTCAGTTCTAGACATTTAATGGTCTCTTGAACGCCGTATGAACTGAGGGACTTGGACATTTATTTGGGCCTAACACACAAAGGAAAACACTAGGAACTGTGGGGCATGAGCATTCAGTAGTTTGGTCATATGGGCAGTACTGAAAATGCAAAAGATATATAACCAACAGATTTCTGTTCAGTTGAATAGTTACCATATTCAGAATATGTTGCCTGAACATGAAAGAGCTTTTAACTGTCCATGTGTTTCCGGTTTATAGGTCAAGCGGTCTGTGGTTTTGACTGGATGTTCTATGCTGAGAGTAATATTATTATTCCAGTATTATTTACTGCAGAACTACTAAATAAATAAATAAAGAATATGTCTAGCATTCTGTTCGTGTTAGTTGGATCTGACTTAAATAGCATTACATCTAGTTTGTTTAACGCTGACTATAAAGTTGCCCACATGTGCTGGGGTGTTTCTGGCCATTCTGGTGCTCTAGGTGAGTTTTCTCAAACCTGAGGGGGGGTGGGGGCATTGGGGTGATAGACAATCAGCAGCCAAATGGACCCACCCTAACACCCTACCTCCCGCCCACCCCACTTGTGCCACCCTCGGCAACCATCAAGCATAGTAATGGTTAGCTGCCGCGTAAAAGCAGTCATTCCTTCAGCTGCATGATACCATTGTTATAAAAAAAAACCCTCACAAATAGCAACACCTCATACAACTCCATTATGCCATCAATACCAACCGTTGTGTAAACCCAAACAGTGCACCATTTTTCTAACATAGAACTGTGCACATGTATCCCAAATGGATATTTATAAAACAGAATATGTGCTGTTTAGAGAACCAGTATTTTATTTCCTACATAGTGCACTACACAGGAGTAAGTATCAATTTGAAATTCAAAAGGGAGATAGAACACTATTAGCTTGGTGCTAATATTAGACTGGAATCGGAATAGATTAAGTTACTGGAAGTCAGAATCATCTTTTGGATAGACAAATCTACTTTTAAAGTCAACAATTTAGTGTTAAACACACTAAATTATTGTATACAATGATGTGTGATCGAATATTCTTGTCTTCCCTCAGGCGTCAATGATGGCTTCGCAACAATAATGTACTGTAAACTGATTGCAATTTCTTGATGGATACTATTAATAATTTTTCAATGATCTATTGGAAAATTATGTAATCATATTTTATGCCATCTGCTATTTTACACTGTAAGCACAAAGCTGCTTGAGGCCATGCATTCCAGTGATGGTGGTTTTGTCATGAGTAAGAAGCTATTAGGCACTCTGCATCTCATCATACCTAATAACACCCTACCCCAGTAAAACCATTGTAATACACAGCCTCTTATTGCTCACTGCCTTAGTAGACTGTTATTAAATGTGCTCAAATGCACACTTTTGCATCTACCCAGACCAGCTCCATTAGCTTAGCAGAACTAAATTGGTGTGTTATTTTAGGTAGCTGGGGGTTTCAGCAGTTTGAGAATAATGTTTCCAAACCTGACTGGATGGCATTGAACACTTGGCAGTGAAGTGTTGCAGTTTTCTACATGAATTATATTATCTCTTTTCATCTCTTAAAACCAGCAGGAGCTGCACCAAGCATACAGTTAAAACATCATGAGGATTCTGGATGGCAGCGACATCATTGTTTGTTTGGTCATTTTAAGAGTGACTTTTATTCTTTTTCAGAGAAGAATCAGATGGAATACTTAATACATCAAACAAACAAGTGAAACCACCAAATTAATGTCATTGAGGTAAACTATTAAGACCAAAACAGACCATTAGGTTCATGTTCGCTCCAGTAGTATTGAGAACCCATGCCATACACAATGAAAACTATCATTACCCCCTTTGTTGACGCTCATGGAAAAACTAGGGCTCCCACAATTTAGCCCTTTAATGTTGCATACCTGCCACTCTGTCCACTCTATTCTGTACAAATCTCAAGATCAGGGCAATATTTAAGTGCTGACACCAGACTCGCCATTCTAAAAGCTGATCTCTGAACAGCTTTGAAAGCATAAACAAAGCCTTTGGTCTTGCAGCAGGTCTGGAGATAGAGCTCAGTCATTGCTCAATTCCCCTGCCTCACATTCTCGTTCCCACAGTCTCCCCCTCAACTGAGTGCGGTTGTCAACACCAGAACACATGTTCTACGTTAGAGCTGTGTTTAACAGTGAGAGTCTGATTCCACAGGAGCCGCCAGAAGCCTACTCACAAAGGAAGAAGGTGGGGAATCTAAGACAGACGATAGAAGAAACCATGCTCTGTAATCTCATTGCTTGATTTCATGGAGTTTAACCCAGATTCCATCTCCTGAATGAGGGTCTCATTTGCTAATCCAAAACCCAGGCACCAAGTCTCCATTTTTGCGATGAGGCGTTTGGGAATCAAAAGAAACGCTGGAGGTTTAGATCTTGGAGGGCAATGTCAAAGTCAGGTGATGTCCGGTGAAATCAAGCTAAAAGTAGAGTGATTGACACGAGCTGTAAAATTACAGATGCACACAGTTCAAAGATTGTGCTCATTAAGTTCTGCCCCGTATCGGCAGACTTTAGGGTTAATTTCACGTGCAGGTTTTCACTCATTATTTCCACTTCCATTCCTCACAATGAGCTTTCCCAAAGTTCTTCTCCCATTTCGGCAAAGAGTCAGAAAAGGTCACTGAATTTCGCCCGCACCTGCAAACTCGACTTCCACGGCTTCCCAAGGCCAGGCAGCGAAGATGGGGGGCAGGGAATGAAACAAGGAGACCCATCAATGAGATGCACTACAACTTGGAACAGAAAGAGAGGGGAGAAATTAAACTGTTTTAATGAGGAAAGGTAAACGGCAGAGACGGCTCTTTAGAATAACACACTTTGAACACTTCACACGGCAGCAGCGCAGCCGAGCCATTAGTCTTCTATCGGTTTGCAGCAGTGGAGGACAGGCAGCCAGTTTCACTGGGAGCTATGTTTTAACAATGGCAGTGATTAATACAGCGAGCTCACTCTTTGAAATGACTCTTGAAAGTCTCAATTTCCTCCTGAACGTAACTTACAGCCAAAGATCATTATGAGTCATTTCTGAGCCACTCGGATCTGTCTGATGTAAACATCATTAGGGGAATGTCTTTGAGAAAGTGATTCATGTAAATTTCTCAATTAAATGGGAAGGTTATTTAAAATGCTAAACAGAACATTTGGTCATGTTACATTTAGGTTACAGTGTGAGAATATAGATCCAATAGGACTAAAGGGAATGCAGGAGCACTTTGTCTGAAGACTTCACAACACTCGTACTTCATACATGCAAAAGCACTGAATGACATATCTCTGCAGCAATTCCTGAACATTTATGAACAATTAATGCCGGCAAAGGCAAGATAACAAAATATGTTTTATGAGGCAAATTACACTTACCATAAGTGGTCATAAATTAACTGACAGAGCTTTTTTCATTAACAGTCACAAGGCATCATTTCCAAGTAATGGACCCTGGCGCAGGCCTAGTTAAGAGCCTCATATCTTAGCTCTGTACATTTCTAAGAGAGGTAAAGTTCAAAAGTACCACCTTGAGAGCTGCGTACATAAACAACTCAGTTTTGATATCTGCAGCCACATGGAACTACTTAAATGTTCATCAAAAAATACAACAAATGTAAGAACTCAGCATATTATCTATATATTACAATATCTGGAAGAAAGTGTGTGAAAATAATAACTTAAGTTCAAAGGCTGCAAAATATACCAACGCTGATATATGGTGTTTGTATGCGCCTCTGCTTTTTAAGCTCCTTTATATTCACTAATAATGAAAAAAATACAGTGGATTTATAATAGTATTACAAAACAAAAATGTACATTACTTTAGTGTAAGATCTCTTGCATCATTACAGTTACAGTGCCACTTATCATAAAACATTTTATGACATGTAGTGGTCACTGGAAGAAGCTATTTATAAATACTCATGTTTTTTAAAATAAGCTATTTATTAACCTCTATTTAACCAGGTTTGTCCCACTGAGATCACAGATTTCTTTTGCAAGGGAGACCTGTCCAAAATAGCAGCAACACAGTTACAATGTTTATGCATATGTTATGACGTCCCTATGTAGGAAGCCTTGAAATAAAAAGACTAGCAAATGTTTGTTGAGACTGCAGAACAATGCAAAATAATAAGACAGTCTTTTTTTATTCTTCTTGTTTTTCTTGCTCATGTTCATCATTCCAAAAAACAAACAAAAAAACATGCCACTAGATTGTATTTGTTGCCTAACAAGAGTTACCTTTTTTCTTATACTTTGGTTCAAGCTTTCTAGTTGGAATCTTATGATCCTCCCACACCCATAGACCTAATATCAGCATTGCATTCCAGGAGCCTGAACCATGAAACTTTTCCCAACTTTCCCATTCCTTCTCCTCATTCCCACCCCCTTTCTCCCGTCTCCCTTTTTTTTGGACATGGAGCTGGGCAGGAAGTCCCTCTAGCCTCTGCGAGCCCTTGGATAGAGGGTGAGCTCTGCGAGCGATCCTGCTTGATCCTTTGAGCTGGGGGATGAGGTCAGCTGTGGTGTGAAGACCACAAATTGAGACAACTATCTGACACCTCTGATCCGGGAGTCACATGGCTCGGCCCAAGGAGCCATGCCCCTCAGTGGGTTGTTCTGGAAAATTGAGTTTTCTGTGCATGCGGGAACTCTTCTGCTGGTTGGAAGCCATGGTGACAACCACAAGATTTGTAAATCTATTCATTGAATGTGAAGGCCTGTGACAGATTCTTTCCACATAAAGCCTAAATTTTTCAAGACATTTCGCATTAAGACTCATCAGGCTCTTGAGGAGCCTAAGTAAACGTTTTGATTCAGAAGCATATTCTTGATATATTAGTGGCATTGATGGTTGAAGTAAGAATGTACAAATGTGTGTGTGCATGCGTGTGTGGTAGTGTTTCCTCAGCTTCGGTTTGTGGTGTATTTCTGTCCCCGAGTGCTGGTTGCTAGGCAACTTGCGTACACAGGGAGCGGCTGCTGTTGGCGTCCCTGAACTGTGCCGAGAGAGAGTGACTAGACGAGGGAGAGAGGGAGAGGAGGAGGGAGGGAGGGAGTGAAGAGAGGGAGCTCCTTGAGGTTTGGGGACTTTTCACAGATACAGGGGAATAATAAGAGAGGGTTGTTGATGTGCTCCGAAAGAATGTCCCTTGTCCTTAGTTCGCTGCCTGATGGTAGCAAGCATCAACTTGCGAAAAAAAGGAGAAGCTGGTAGGAAAGTATAATAAAACTATGACATTATATTAGAGCAACTCACAATGCCTTACACTCTCACACAAACGCTAACCCATCTACTTCTTATCTGTAGATCTTGATTCTATTGTTGAGTGGCTTCTTTTGTGGCCATCAGTCCTGTCTAGATGTAAGAGCAGCAGCAATGATGGAATAACTGATTGTCAATCACACCTCGGTGCTTCAGCTCTCTTGTCTCTACTTGTTTTCTTCCTGCTCCGCCCTGATCCTTGGGGATCTTAAACTAACCAGCATGGCCCTGGGCTTGCTTTCAGGGGTAAAGGGCTTGGACTGCTGCTGTTGTTTTGCAACAGAGCCCGTGGAAAAACACACAAAAGTTGAATTGGATTACCAAGTTAAGAGTCTCAATACTTTGACTTAGTCAAGTCCAAATCCTTGTCACTTCAGATGGCACAGAATCTGTCAAAAACAAGTATATATCTTTCAAAAAAACAGACTGGATGTTAGGTTGCTTCGCATTTTAATTGCTTTCAGTTGAACTTTTACTGTTGCTATATCAGTCAAACATTCTGCTCAGGGTCAGCTCACCTGGTGGCATCCATAGTATTAGGCCTGTCAGCATCATGCGATTTCAGCTCAAATTATTTGTCATATTAAAAATTGTGATTAACAATTTACTTGTCTTTCTTTGTTCATTGTATGCAAGAGCATGCCAAATCTGCTCAACTAACATGTTGAACTGTTGTGTGTGTAATGACTAAGTTGCACAGAAATATGTGTGGAGCTGAGTAAAACTTTTTTCTAGGAAGTGTAAAAAATAACCCATTAGCCTCAACTATCTAGCTCACAAATGAACAAACATTCCTCTAAACGTTTTATAGCAGCAAGACCCACGTGTCAAAATAGATGTTTTCTTTCTTTTATTTTCAGCTTCTGCTTTATTTTCTTTTTTGTCTCTGCTGATTAAAACACACTCAGCATAAGTAAAAGTGACATGTGAGTGTTTATGTAGACTAATATTAATGACTCAGGTAAGAGAATCTAGCTACTACATCTATGAGGTTATTATTACATGTCAAATGAAATGTTAACAGATACAGTAACCCAGATAACGATTAGTTCACCTGCTTCTTCATAGTTTTAACTTTGAGCTGTGAGTGCAGCCTTGAATCGACGAGTAGGTGTTTTATTGTCATTTCAACTATCTACACAGTACACAGTAAAACTAAACTATGTTACTCCAGGACCAGGGTGCAACACAATGAACAAAAATAGAAATGCAGAGAGGACAAGCCTACACAGGGTGCAGAGAGAAAGAAAGGTTCTGTTTGAAGTACAGTTTTAATTTGTTTCTGGTGGTCTGGTGGTCTGATGGAAGAAACTGTTTTCCATCCTGACAGTGAAGGCTCATATACTACCTAACCTTTGCCAGGTGGTGGAAGACAGACTAGAGTGTGGGAGAGGAGTGTGGGGTAATCCACAATGCTGGTGACTTTGCAGATGCAGAGTGTGATGTAGATGTCCATGACAGAGTGGAAAGAGACCCCGTTGATTTTTTTGGCTGTTATTACTATCCAGTGCAAGACCTTGCACTCCAAGGTGGAGCAATTCCTTCACCGGACTCTGATGAAGCTGCACAGAATGCTCTATATTGCTTCTCTGTATACCCCGGTAAGGATGGGGGAGATGAGCTCTCCTCAGTAGAAGGGTCCATGTGAGGTTGTCCACAATGTGAAACACCACAATCTCCACAGAGGAGCTGTCAATGTTAAGTAGAGAATGAACACAGTGTGCAGAATCTGCAACCATCACCATCATTTTGTCAGGATTAACACACAGATTGCTGCTTCTGTGCCACCTCCTCTCTGTATGTCGCCTCATGGTTTCTACTGATTAAATTCACCACAGTCCTGTCATAAGCAAACTTTATAATATGGTTTGAGCTGCACATTGCTGCATGGACAAGGGTCAGCTGTGTGAACAGTAGGAAACTGTAGCCCTGGGGGGCCCTCGTGTTCTGCATGGTCGTGCAGATGTCCAGGAAGTATTCAGGCCCAGCAGGTTCAGCTTTCTAAGGAGATAATGGTCTGTTTTTTTTCACTTTTTCAGGAGTGAAAAAGACCACAGCATCTTGATGAGCTAGATAGCATGTGCCTGAGTTCCATGTTCAGTAACTCCCTACCATTATATATATTGGTGTGTGTCCATAGTTCTTCACAAACATCACTTTCATTGGTGGCTCAGTAATTTAAACATTTAAATGTAAGTTGAAGCAAAAAATGTGCCAAACCATTTGAGTGGAATGCCATTCTAAATCTCAACAGACCCCAAGCAGATTATCCCATTAGCCCAAAACAGGGTTTTCCAACATGCACTTTCTGATCATTTTCTATTAGGGAGAGCCACTCGATGCACTGGCTTCTGCAGAGCATCCCAAGCAGCTGCTTAAACTGGAAGCCTACGGTACCCTCCAAAAAAAGAGATGCAACATTCTTCCTCAGAAACAAGCTCCACAGCTCCTGGGCTGCAGCTTGTTTGGGAACAGAGTGATATATCATTTGAATGAAATGACTCACGCTGATGTGGCAGCAAAAAAGCATGACTAGGATGACTAAATGGCTCTGGGTTTCAGATAGAGGTGTTTGAGTCTGGTCTCCACTCATAACCACAAGCTGGCTTTGTCTACACTCTTAAAAATAAAGCTTCTTAAATTGGTTTTGGCTTAATTGGGCCTGCACAAAATTCTTGGTGTGTGAATCATCTTACATCTAACAAATGTATTTGATATTTCTCATTATCAGATTGTAATAAATATATTACATTAATAATAGACATTTTTGTGTCATTACATATTAACAACACCTAACATCAATTACACATGAACAAAACCTAACAACTAGAGTTGTTTTCATTATTTTGGATTACAGTTGTAAAGTTCAGGTAAATACACATGCGCACCAACTCACGTGTATTTAAAGCATGCATTCTTTTATGTGATTACACACGTAATTATATTATGTGTGATGGAATGAACTGCTGATCAGTGAAAATCTGGTTATTACTGTAATAGATCTGTAACACTGAAAACATCCCCAGTAGCTACATTGTTGTTGGATATATTGTTAAAATGTAATGACTCAGTTGTTAGAGACATTATATAAAGTGGGACCAGCATATTTACTTGCTTTAAATTCTTTCAGTTCTTTAAATTTACTCTTCTATTTACTGATCATCTTGCCTGTTTCAAGAAATAAAGCATAAATCAAGTAAAATTATCTGCCAATGAATTAGACAACAATAAGTAAAGAATGTATGAAAACAACCTCACAATAGCCTTAAAACAATCTTAAAATGGGAAATATTGGATATTAATGATTTCAGTTGCCAAGATATCACTATCTGCAGTGTGGTGTAAACCCTTTTTAGATATAGATTGTTAATCTTTAAAATGCCTCTTCACAATTATACATCTCATTAACTTATCATTAACAAAAATGCTTTTTTGAAAGAACCATCAACTGAAATGTCCTTGAGGGAATTTAAAGTGGTTCACTCCAAAATAACACTTTTGGCACCTTTTTGGACAAATGTCAGCCAGGATCTCTCTTGGTCTCTGCCATGGAACACGCTCCGCTGTGGCGCTCAAACGAGTCGTTATGACCTGAAGTAGGACTGGCAGTGGCACAAGCTGTAATGAAAGGACTCTGCAAGACCTGCTCCTGAAGGAAACGTTTCAGATGGACTGCTAGACTGTAGGTAACCCCAGATCTCGTGAGACAGAATCCTCTGAAGGTCTTGTCATTGGTCTCGCTCACAGTAAGTTTATTCAATCCACTGTTGCCAGAGGCGCCCTCCTTGAGGCTCCATACTAAAGTGCTCTGGACCACTCTAGTGGTTTTGTGCAAAGTTGACTTTTTTTTGGGGGGGGGGGGTTGTGCCCGACTTGTCAAGATCTATTATTGTTTGTCCAAAAAATGGTAAGGAAAAGAGGGATTTTTGATGGGGAATGGGATGTCAGGAATGAGCAAGGTGTATGTGTGTCTGTGTGTTACAGATGGAGTGGAGGGAACCCTGGTGCCAGCCCCCCGGTCACAATCACATAGATTTGCATTCCACTCTAACAGGATATTGCCCAAAGTCCCCCTGAGGAGCTTAGTCTTAGTGTTGGACCTTAACTCCTTGTATACTCTCTCTCTCTCTCTCTCTCTCTCTCTCTCTCTCTCTGACTCTGTCTCTCTGTCGCTCACTTCTCTCGTCCTCATCTCTCGCTCCCCACTCTCTCCCTCTCTTTCCCTATTCTTCTCTGTCTCTGTCTCTCTCTCATTTCTCTCCTCTCTCATTTCTCTCCTCTCTCATTATTTTTATCTCTCCTCTTTCTCTCTCTCTCCCTCTCTCCTCTCTCTCTTCCCCTGCTCCTCCGCCTACTCTCCTCCTCTTTCTTTCTCCCCAACCAGCTCTGCTTAATCCTCTTTATGCGCTTTTTTCCTTTTTTAACCTCGTTTTTTTCTTTCTGTTTTAATACACTCATTTCTGTCTCGTATCACAGCCTTCTCACAGCGAAAAAAAGACATGCTTTCACTGACTTAAACATAGGTCTTATGTTTAAAATAAAAGTAATAAAAGAAGGACATGGATCAGTCTTCATTTTAATTATTTTTTGCATGTTTTTCACACACTGGCCCTCGTACGGATTGTGAAACAAAGAAACAAATCGAAGGGAAACGACATGTACTCCATAAACCCAGCTAAAGACTAAACCTTCCACTGAAGCAAGCGACGTGCTTCTGAGAATGCAGTCAAAGATTTTTACGAGATTAATTCTGCTCACCCCCCACCACTAACCACAGCCTCACGAGGCCTTAACAAAAACTCTCTCACATATATACTCTCTCTCTCTTTCTCTCTCTCTCTCTCTTTCACATACACCCCATGCAGGGCATCTGGTCTTGGGCAGGGCAACACATGTTTTAATTTTGACTGACTCACCTGTCACCTATACGTCTCCACCCCTCCCCTATCCCCCCAACAACTGCCTTCACACACACACACACACACACTTTCGAGAGGCCCAATCCCAGGCTATTAACCACTTCCTATGAGCAAACAGCACGCCGAGCTTTGGCCCGGACGCGAAAGTTCCGCGCCCTTGAAGTCCGGCTGGCGAGGGGAAAAGTCACGCTAATTGATGGGAGAGCCTAATTCAAATGAGCCTGTAATGAAAATCGGACTAGAAAGAGTAAGGCAACCTGTGCCTGGGTGAAACTTTCGAAAATTAAAAAAAAAAAGCAAAGCAAAAAAAAAGGCCCCGCCATCGAACCACTTTGATGTGCCTCGAACTCTTTTCATCAGTTTCCTTTCCATGTATGAAAAAGCCATTTCAAGTACAAAGCTGCACGCGCACATTTGTAATTTGTCTCCTCTTTCAGGAACAAATGGACGTGGCAAAGACCATTTTCCCTTGTAGCGGTAGACAGAGAGACAGAGAAAATAAAGAGAGAAAGAGAGAGAGAGGGAGAGAGAAAGAGCGAGGGAGAGAGAGAGAGAGAGAGAGAGAGAGAGAAAGAGCGAGGGAGAGAGAGAGAGAGAGAGGAGAGAGAGAGAGAGAGAGAGAAAGAGCGAGGGAGAGAGAGAGAGAGAGAGAGAGAGAGAGAGAGAGATATCTGAATAAAAGTGCATATGAAAGGTGCGAGGCAGGAGAGCTGTAGTGGGGACAGACTTTTTCTCCTGATTTTTCACACGAGTCAAACCCCATTTCACATCAGGCCTGTTAACAGGGTCTGTGTGTGTGCGTGTGTGTGTGTGTGTGTGTAAGAAAGAGAGAGAGGGAGAGAGTGAGAGAAAGAGAGAGAAGAGGTGGTAGTGAGTAACGGTGAAGAAACAGGGGGTGGGGAAGGAATAAAGGTCCAAATCTTTGACTGTGAAAACTGTCACACTGGGGGAGTATATGCACACCCTGTTTGCCTAATAAGCTGGAGCCTTGTAAAAAATGTGAATGAGACTGGTCGGGGAGTGTGTGATTTCGCACTCGCGAGGCAGGGGAGATGACTGCGAATTGAAATAGGGGTCTCTTTACCCCCACCGGAGTGCAGAAGCCCAGAGCACAGGGCCAGGGCAGAACACTCACCCAGTAACCACAGAGAGACGGGATACAGAGTCACACTTACAGTAATCAAACATACACTCACACACACACACACACACACACACACACACACACACCCACTCTCGCACACACACACAAACCTACACACTATCAGTTCATGTAAATGACTCATATGTACATATATGTCATTTACATGAACATACAATATAGACACTATAAGTGGTACATACATTAAACAGTATCACCCATAATGTATAAATGTTCCCACAATGGAAAGGGCAGCTGGTGTTAATAAAATTCAAATAAAAGGCTTTATAAGGTTTTGTGCCAACAACATGGATACGGCAAACCTTATTATATGTAAACACTGCCACAAAGAGATATATTTTGAAAAAGTTATTAATATGTTAGGTGGAAGAACACAGCTATAGGAGCACAGGTTTGGCTCATGATTTTCATGGAACTTTCCAACCTTCGCATGTATTTCTTCGGTTCCAGCAGCATCAAGCATTTATTTAAATAAACACTTACTGCCCAGATAATGCCAGAAGCCAAAAACCTACAGTGGAAGTTCAACTTTCTGTAAAAACGTTTTTTTATTTCAAGTAGTTCCTGACCATTTCTTTTAATTTACACGCGCACACACACTGTATACTTTTGTAAGTAACTCTCATCTAAGCAACTCTTCCTGACAGGAATGTTTACACACATGTACAGGTGTTATTAATTACATGGGTCTGAGATACAGTATGTCAGATACACAGAAAACATCCATGTTGCCTTTCATTTCTGATGTCACAGTCATGCTTTTGTCAGCCATATAAGAAGCAAGGAGTAGTGTTTGGAGAGAAAAAGAGAGAGCGACAGAGAGAAAGAGAGAGAATAAGAGAGTGTTAACTGGATTGCTGAGACAGCTTTAACGATCACCCTCTCTCGATTAATGATTTAAAAACGGGTCGCCATCAATAACCTCATCTGCATTTTTTGAAACATATCATCCGCTCCCTTCTGAGGCAGAAAAGGGGCTTCGATATCTTTTTGATCTTGCTCCGTTTTAATTGTGCCCCTGTATAAAAGGCATAAACAGACAGCTTTCGGTCCACACTTTAATAGGATTCTGTTGGAGAGAGGGGGAGGAGGAGGTGGTGTGTGTGTGTGTGTGTGTGTGTGTGTGTGTGTGTGTGTGTGTGTGTGTGTGTGTGTGTGTGCGCGTGTGCTATGCAACAACCAGGGCTCTCGGAGGAGAACACTGCTGTAATTATAAAAGGAACAAAGCACTGGAGACTAAAAACACATGAAAGGAAAAGAAAACATACAAGCCAATCAAGGACCTCGCAAACACTCTGCCGTGCACATACACACACATTCACACGAGTGCACACACACACATAACACACACACACATATACACATACACATACTATAGCTCAAGGTCTGGACACAGTTACATTGTTGACTATCACCTGTCAATGACCAAATCACAAAAAGTGATGAAAAATGAATCTTTGTGCGGTTCCCAGCTTTCGTAAAAACGCTTCCATGGAAATGCAGAGAAGCCTGAGCAGGAGCAGATCAGGCTCATAAATGGTAGCTGAAAGGAGGAAATGATAAAGAGCCAGGAGCAGGAAGGAAGTCATGAAAAAGCCAGGGCTGGATGAGGTGGGGTTGGCATGACACAGGCCTGCACTCCAGCTCGAGTAAAGAGACTTTCGTACCTGGGTGTTTTTTTTTTCGTGTAAACTGTTATTAACCCACAGGAACACTCACTCTGCATCAAGCTCTTGACCTTGTCTCACTAAGCGAACAAAATACACAGCTCAGAGGGATTCCCTTTTCATCTCAGTCACTGGCCTGCCTTAATAATTTGCTGTCACATCAAAACCTCTTAACTCAGTCTTTTTTTACACAGAAAGTCCAACAGAACTGACCCAAAATTAACTTCCTTAAAGCTAAAGGTGCAATAAAGGCTAGTTTCCGGTAATTACTGGTAATTATGAAGGTATGACACTATGTGGCCAATCAGATATCAGCAGTTTAGTTTATTACAAAACAAAATAGATTCTTGGAGGGCCTCCATCATAGAAGAATCACTTTTGATCCCCTAAAGGGCCTTTAAATGGTTCTTTAAAGAGCCATTTTTGTGAATAAGATTGTGAAGAACCGTTTAAAAGTCGAACAACCATTTCTGGTTCTTCAGTGAACCTATCAATGTTTTCTTTTTGTATGAAGGTTTTATTCCAGTTAAAGTTTTCTGTAATTTATGCTGCTGAGCCAAAACATTATGACCACTCACAGATAAAGTAAACATGATCTCATTACATCTGCGCATGTGAAGGTCTGGGATATACTAGATGCTAAAGAGTCAGTTCTCATAGTCAGAATGTTCAGTGCAAAAGAAATCACACTTGACCAACTCTGACTAGGGCAAAATCGTTAAGGCCAGACAACTGGATTGAAACACGAATTGTGGTTGCTTACAGTCAGCAGTGGTGAGTACCTACCAGTCTGCAGGGGGACAAACCATGAACAGGCAACAGGGTGTTGAGTGTGCAATATTTCATTCACATTAAAAATGAAGCCTTTCGCATCTCTTTCAAATCAAGAGAAGGGTTACTGTGGAAGAAGTCATTGAAATTTTTAATGCTGGTTCCAGAAGGAATGTGTCACAATGCCCAGTGCATCTCACCCTGGGCTGCACAGATTGGTCAGAGCGATCAATCAGAGCATTGGAAGAAGGTTGCCTGGCCTGGTAAGGAATGGTTTGAGGAAGAATTTAAGGTGTTGACTTTGCCTCCAAATTCCCCAGATTTCGGTCTAACCAAGCATTTGTTGCATGGTCTGGAACAACAAGGCCTAGTCCACACATATGCTGGTGTTTTTAAAAATGACTGGTTTTCTATTCACACAAGCACTGTTTTCAACAAATCTGTCCACATGAAAATGCAGAAACAAGCTGACAAGCACTGTGAAGAGCATGCCAAAACAACAGGCAGTGATTTATAACCCTAACTGTAATGCCATGTTAACCAATCAGAGGCCTGAAAAAAGTTATCGGTTCAGTGGGTTTACAAAGATCTCATTTAAAACCAGTGATACTGGTGGAAGGATATGTGGCCTTGACTGAATATTTAAATAAAACGTCCTTCTCTGTCCACAGTCCTTTATTTTGAGTGATCTGGTAATCAAGTGGAAGCACATACTACTCAGCTTTATCAGTATATTTAGTGAGGCCATGGGCTACAGATCAGGCAAAATCAGGGAAAGCAGATTGGGAAGGAAGATTCATTCAACCATTTGGATGCAGCCTGAGTCATGGGCATGTGGGATGTAGTAGTGACCTCCGTGTGTCAGCACAGACTCCATGTGTGAACAAGTTGGAGCTGTTTTGGTGGCACCCGAAGGACCAACAGCATAGTATAGGCAGTTGGTCATAATGTTTTGGCTCATGTGTGTAAATGTAAGTTCTAAAAAAAAACTAAACACAACTGAATGAGGGAGTTTAATTTAATAAGGCTTTTCTCTGTTTAGGAAGGAATTTTCACCTGCTTGAAAATAAAAGCCTAACTGCAGTTAAAGCTAACTGTTTTAAAGTTGTGCCAGCTCCATTAACATCATGTTTTATAAGGGACTCTAATAGTGAGCTGAATTTAGACAGAGTAGGTTCAACAAAGACACAAAAGCATGCAATTTTTGCTCTATTTTTGACAGCCTCCCTAAAGCTTGTGCTGTAGCGGGCAGATAACTGTTAGATACTGTATATCGAATGGCTCTGATATTGTAATATATTATATATTATATGGTGTTATTCATGCAAAGCATCTCTCTTCCACAGACCACCAGGTGTTTTTTTCCATGACCATCTCCACAAATGAATGATACATTTACATGTATCATCAGAATTTAGCAGATGCTTAAGCGTCTTTTATTCCCCTAACTACAAGGGACAGTCTCCCTGGAGCAACTTGGGGAACCCCGTGGTGGTATTTTGAAGGTAGGATTTGAACCCATGATCTCTTGGTCTAAAGGCAAGTATCCTACTCACTAGGCCACCACCACGCCTCTGGACAATAAAGGCAAGGGATATTGTAGTAGGTTCATGGAATTAAAATTGTGGGCATATAATTATGAAAAAAGACAGCTGCACATTTTATTATATTTGTATAGGCTTCCACAACTGAACAAATACTTTGGTGACTCTCAGATAACATTCAGATAACACATGTCCTTCAATCTTAGAAATGTTTTACCTTCTGTTCATAATCTTACTTTTCAGTATCTTTATAGGCCTCAGTTGAAATGTTGAAAATAATGTATAAAATGTCATTTATCTAAAAAAAATAATTAAATGCATCTGTAATTCCCTAATCATCAAAAATAATTTTAGATTCCTTATGTAGTTGCTATGGAAATGGACAGTGTCAACAGAATACATGTCTGGTACAATTTCATGTACAGCTGCTGAAGAAAAAGGTAAATATTACTTGAGCAGGTAATATTTTTATTCCATGTCATCTCAAAACAAGCTGTACCTTAATGGAAGTTTATAAGAGGAGAGATTTCTCAGTGAAATCTTACATATCTTACATGCATCTTATGCTAGCTAGCAAATCAAAGCTCAAATGTCAAGCTGCAGAAATGTCTTTTCCACTGCACTTTCTTATTTGATGGCAAAGACAAGAGTGTGGTGGAAATGACATCTATGCTGATAGGGTTTAGGCCAAAAGGGCTCATATTTGAATAGACGTGAGTTCTTAGCTTCCCTATACACCTACTTTACATAAAATTCCCCCTACAGAATTTAAATTTATTCTAAATTTATTCTAAATGGCTTGTGTTTCTCAGCACTGTCCGTCCTGACTTTCAAAGCATGCCATTATAGTTTACAAAATATACACAACATCATCACTAACTAACTGAGCACAAACTAAAACAGCTGCTAGTTTGAACTAAATTCAGAAGCCAAATAAAATAAACCAAAATGGTTGTGGGTTTACAGAAAATAAAGCAATACATTGCTGACTTTTACACTTGTTTTAATTGCAGAATCAAAGCCTGGAGGTTAGAAGGAATTATTGAAACTCATTTGAATTTTGCCAATCTCCTAACTTGTCTTTCTTGTCCCTTGAAATAAAATAAACATAACTGAATCGCATATTCAATTTGTTAAAACAAACAGTGTCAGGAGAAACCACCTCCCTTCACTAATGTCTTTGTCAAGAACAAAATCCATTTACATTAACAATGTCTTTCCATGTTGCTTGCACTTTGAGTCTTAAGTCTTCATGTCATAAGACTTAAGTCTGTGTCAAAGCAAAGAACTGACGACTTGTCCAGGGTGTTCCTCTGCCTTTCGCCCCGTGAGCTCTGGGATAGGCTCCAGCATAAGCGGTGACCCTGATTATGATAATGAATAAGTGAATGAGTCACAGGTCAGTAAATTCATGATGTAAGATGGGCTAAACACCTAAAAGGCTCCTCCCATCTCATTTCAAAACAGTTCTTTAAAGAAGGTTCTTTAGGAAATCAAAAGTGCTTCTGTTGCATCACTCCAAATAATCCTTTTTGGTACGTTTACTTAAGAGTGTACATTAATAATCCACATTACACATGTCACATTATCATGGAGCACACTGTTTATCACAGACTTTTCATTTAGTCTGACATTGCAGAGGCCTCGAGAGGATCCACCAGGGAATATTTTATACATGCTCTAAAGAAAGAAACACACTAGTGTGTTTTTAACTATGAGTCATAAAAGCAAGAGTAAGCAGTATCAGATGTGAGTAAACAAACTCTCTCTCTTCCCTTCCCTCTTTCCGCCTTTCTTTGTCTATTTCTTTTACTTTCCCTTTCTGCCTCACCCTCTCTTTCTCTAATTTTTCTCTCCATGTCTTTCTTTCTTTCTACCTCTGTTCTAACTTTCTACCTTTGTTACAAATTTTTTTACAGAGGGGTGCTGTAAAAAATTACTAACTGAAACCTGAATTTCCCGAAGGGAACCTCTGTAAGGGACCAATAAAGTTTCTATCTATCTATCTATCTATCTATCTATCTAGCTAGCTAGCTTATTCCCTATCTTCATTCACCACTGATCAGCCACAATAAAAATGGGTGAGCATTGGAATCTGAGCAACTTTGGCAAGGATCAAATTGTGATGACTGGATGATTGGGTCAGAGAACCTCCAAAACAGCAACTCTTGGGGTACAATGAGGGATGACTGGTGAACCAGCAACAGGTTCATGGGCGTCCAAGGCTCACTGATGCACGTGGGAGTGAAGGGGAGGGAGCCTGTTTGGTTTAAGCCCACGGAAAAGCTACAGTAGCACAACCTGGAAAGGTGCCAGAACATACAGTGCATCACAGGGAGCTGCATATGGGTCTGTGTAGCTGCAGACTGGTCAGAGTGCCCATGAGAACTGAACTATCAAGCAGTGGAAGAAGGAGCCCTGGTCTGATAAATCTCGTTTTTTCTTTAACATCATGTGGATGGCATGAGGATGGGTGCATGTGTCAGTTATATGCTCTCTCTTTCTAATTCTCTCTACTTTCCTTCTTTTTCTCTCGCATCCCTCCCCTTTTCTCTCTCTCTCTTTCTCCCTCTCTCTCTCTTCTACAGTGATGCATCCAACAGTCATGCGCATTCTCATCTCCACAACGTGACATCTGTCAGTCAGCCTCATGTAGCCAAGCGTCACAAAGAAAACTCAATCAGCCGCGGGAGCCCCTTTTTGTCTGCCAATTCTGGAACTTTCATGCTCCTTATTTGTCAGGTCAGAGGTTAAATTGCTGACCCTCCCTCACCTTTTCCACCCACTCTGCACCCCACCTACCCCCTCTTTTTCAGCAGTAAAAGCTCTATCTACTGAGCCCCCATATTTACATGGATTAGACTTCTTTCACGCTGAAGAAAGGAATCTGGTTCACAGTCAAAGGCCCGAGCAGCGGCCTACACTGCCAGAGCGGCCACGTTATTCACTGCCAGACAATGACCATATTGTGGGGATCTGAAGGTGGTGGCAGTGGGGAGGGGGGTGGTCCCCCTTTTTCGCCCCAGTCCGAGCACAGAAAGCCCCCCCAAACCCCCCCTTTTTCGTCCGTGACAAAGGCCTGTGCTTGTGCCACTCAGTTTTGGAGGGCCGAGCCCCGTCCGCTCCGCTGACAAGAGCAAACAAAAGCCTGCCCACTGTGAACTAGATGAAGATGTCAAAAGCTTTTGGGGTTTTTTCCCCCTTTTTTGGTGGTGGTTGGTGAGGGGGTAGGAGAGGGTTTAGGGGATAAACCAACAAAACCAAAGAAAAGGGCCTTTTTTCCTTGCATGGATAAATCCCACTAAGTCTACATTTCCACATCAGCTTTACTTTCACCCAACAACAACCCTGCTGCTCTGTCTTGGCTCAGTAAAATGATGAATAACAAATAAATGCGGCCTTTTCAGACGACAGGCTTTGCAAATAGAACAGTCATGTACAACATGTAATACGTTGAACTATCACTTAACCCATTCATGTCCAACAAATTCGTTTCGTGTGATTATGAAATTATTTGTTCTGCTTGGTTTAAATGAAATATTTTGCAGCACATTGAATGGACATCTAACAGTATCCCTTTTCTTTCTAATATCTCACACTTTTGTTTATGATAAAATTCAGATCTACTTTTTGGTGTTGTTTAAATCGGTAGAAAAATCTTATTTAATAATAATCAAAAGTTTATTTTTTATCCTTTGACCAATTGATTTTAGATTTGTGCTCTGGTAAGCCCCGAGAATCCATGGACCAGATATGAACATTATTAGGTTAAGACTAGAATTGGGCTCAATCTGCAGTATATATTGGCCTAGTATAGTACATATTTTGCCTATATAAATGTACTATACAGGACATAAACGGTGAATATATAATAAAATAAAGGTACATATCCATGTGGTAAACCATGACTATTAAAACTTGGTCTTCAGACAAAAAAACATCTATCAAGTGAAAATGTTAATTCCTGCTAGTGCATCTTTGAGATTTCTAGTAGTATGTTAGTACTAAGTTAATTTAGGTGCACATGAACGCCTTTGCCAGTTCTAGACAAAACCCATCCATTTGAGGCTGTAGGGTTTCATTTTAAGATGCACCAAAGACATGTCCTTTTTTCATTATGTGTATTACTGCGAGTGGGCTATATACATGCAAGACATATCAATGCTATACTTTGATCATTATTTAAGATATCTTCACCTTTATTAAAGAAATAAATTTGTGGCTTAGAGAGGGGCTCATTTATCAGAAGGTCCTGGGTTCAAATCCCAGGATTGCTAGTGGCAGTACTGAACCCTTGAGCAAGGTACTGTCCCCACACACTGCTCCCCGGGTACTGTGTTCTTGGCTGCCTGCTGCTATACTTGTTGAATGAGTTAAAGGCAAAGAACAATTTTGTGCTGTTCACACTGTGTGCTGTGCTGTGCTGTGTTCACATATGAGAAATGGACACTTTACACTTTTCTCACAAACTGGTTCCCACCCATTTTGCTTTTGCTTTTTTAAATGAAGTTGGTCGTTAATCTAATGAGTAAAACCTTCAGCCCATCTCCTGATGGCCTAATATAATCTAACTTTTTTGCCGTGTTTAGCTACAAGCTGCATTTAGCATGCTGGCCCTGCCCCCCTTACTAAACATTTCCCCCTCACTTAACACTTCTGAAGAAGTTCATTAGCCAGAGCAGGTGTTGCAGATTGTAGCTGGAATTAGACCTCTCAGCAAGGTAGATCTCCAGGACCAGAGTTGGTGACCACTGCCCTAACCCACTTGTTTGGGTCTACATACCTAAGTCCCAAAGGGGAAAATTTTGATAAGTATTATTTACACTCGGAGAGGTTACATATGATTAAAGGAAAAATCAAGTCAAATAATTAAGCCTGAGAGCCTGAGAGTTTCTGACTGATGTTCCTCACAATATGTAAAATAAATGTATGGCATGTTTAAAAGAGTACTGCTCATGTGGGACAACGGTAACAACTTATTTAAAGTATGTATATATGTACAAATGTCCTATATCTTTGTAATCAGTGGTCACTTTCCATTGTGCAGTGGTAAAGCTTTTGCAAATGATACTTTTGTTTTGTTTTTTTTGTGTGAGTTTTTTGGAAATGCTTTGGTTCTGTGTATATCAGAGATGCCTCCTGGCCAGGTTGCCCTTTTGAAAGCAGCTCATTTGTCTCACGGGTCCTTGCTATTAAAATTAAGCTTAAAGTTGCATGATCCAGGGTGTTTCTGTTTGAAATGATTTCAGAAAAAATAACAATAATGGAGGCACTAATTAATTAACTACGCTAAATGAATGATCAATATTCATTCGCTGTTGGTATTTCTAAAGTGGCTTTTTAAACATTTCTCCAAGCATTTTCTTGTCAAATTTGTTATGAATTTCATACACTTGCCACAGGCCAGATGGGTTTCTTTTCACACCATGTCTTTTTAATTAAGCAAGTAAACACAATTAACAGAGTAAACGAAAAAACACACATTCCTTTTAACCTGGAACTCAACCTACACTGACTGATGCCATAAAAAAACATTTTCAAATCATTTCAAATGTAGTTTACATTTTCAAAAGGTTTTTAGAACCCACTACTGAAAGGTTCTAAAGGGAATAAAAAATAGTTTTTCTGTGGTATCATACCAAGAACTCTTTCTGGCACCCTTATTTTGTAGAATCTTCCAAACTATCTTCCAAACGATTTCTATAGGAAACTATCTCAGTCAGACATTATATTTTGCCATGTGCCCACATGCACACACGTGCACACACACATACTTGTGCACAAGTGGTGCTAAGAACTAATGTGCGATGTAGGATGTTAATTAGCACTTCCTCCAGTCCTGCAGGCCAGAGGCCTGAAAGAGGAGGTCACTGCTGTGTGTGTCTCTCACAGTCAGAGAAGGAGAGAATGCATTGTCTTTCTCCAGCCTGGCCTTAACATTGCCATCAACCAACAGACAGGAGAAGACGGGGTGGGGTGCAGGGGAGGGTTACACTGCACAGTGTTTTAAAAGCACCACTGATCATAAATAAAGGAGAAACCGTGTTCAGCAAGCCAATCAAGCTAATCATTGAACGTCTGCTTTTAATCTCCTAATGTTACATGGTAGCACTTCACCTTATTGTCTTTCTGCACTACAGTACCACCTTGTCTCTAATAGTTATTAGAAGTGATGTTTTTTACATTCATTGTATGGTGCAAAATAAGCTGGAATTCCAAATTTGGTACCATAACTGAGTGGTTGGTTTGTAAATCAAGAGTTATTTGAAATGAAGTCACCAATGGTTCACTCGAGACTTCTTTACTTTGGTGGTGATGGTCACAATGTCCACAAAATTAGACTTTTATTTACTATCCAAATTATCAGTGAACCTACACGTGTCCTGTGAGGCTTTCTAGGGTAAAATAGTGATAAATCTAAAAAAAAAGTTTTCTTTGGGGACTATTCAACCTCACAACACCTGTCTAGAACGAATGTATGGTTAAAACTATGTTTTAGTTCAGGATTTTCTGTAAAACAGTATCCCAGGTATCAGGCAGTGTATTCATGAGCATTTTAGTAACATTCTTTGAGGGACCGATTAGAGCCATGAAATTCTTTGGATGTCTGGTTCCTTTCACCACTTGGTACCATTTCTTAACTAAGTTACCATCATCAACATTACATATGAACACTCAGAATGGTGGTTTTGTATAGGAAATAGAATGGCTATATTTGGTTTATATACATTATAATACATGGTTCCTATTATCACCACTGTAAAGAAAGAAAGAATGTCAGTAAGTTTATCAAGAGCATGTACCCACAATTAACCAATTCACACCAAATCTAAATGGCTTTGCTTACTACAACACCCCAGAAAATACATAGTAACTTAAAATACTAGCTATGTACAGCATTACTTGGGCCTACAATGCACGTATATGCATATTTACCTACTACATACACTCTTGAAATAGATGTTAAAAATGAAAATTTTTTACACAACTGTGCACTTTTAACTCATTCAACACACTAACAGAATTTTAAATGTATTAATACACATACAAAGTGCCTCATTGTTTAAAAATGGTTAATTGAAATACCCATTTTGGTTGCCTAAACCAAGATTGTGCACATCATCTAGAGAGAATGAACTTAAAAATTCCTTTTGTATAATGTTTAGTACATAATGTATCATACATATATAAAACGCTACTTTATCATAACTTCTACAAAGATCATATTTTATGTTGAATTGTTCTCCCTATATGTTAAATTCAGCAAGTAAACCACAACTGTGCATTAAAATGCGCGAATGTATGTTCTTTGTCAAAGACGCATATTTTTTCACTTTTTTCAAAAAGTAATTTGACCAGAGATGCCCAAAACTGTTGCATACACTATCCATGACAGAAGGAACATAAATGTTTCAGTCTATCGGCAAGTTCCCTGAAATGGAGGACTGTTTTAGTCGGACTGTAGGACTGTAAACTGGCACAGCTGGACAACAACAACGCTACCTTGGGCAGGAAGCATTTTCAGCTAGTGTTTACTTTCCACCGCTGCTTTCTCTTCCAGGCCAAAGCAATAGTGGGAAATAGGAAGTATTTAAAGGCCAAAGCCCTGGTCCCCATTGAGAGGCCACTATATAAAGGAGTCCAGCGAGTAGACCACGGCCCATTCAGATGGTAATACACACGCCAATGCGCTGACTCTGATTAACTCCATGTGAGTTAATAGTTGCCCTGTTAACAAAGAGTTATCCTCCCATTCAAGCCGCCAGTGCGTTTAGGAGGAGAAAGGCAAGCAGGGAGAACTTGTACTGAGCCTTTACAGTACCAGCCCCTTCAGGATATAATACAGCCTTCGTCTCCTCCGGCTAATCTGAGCCTGCAGATGCTGGAAGGAGCCTACTACTCTTATGGGGGGACAAAATAGTCGGAGAAAAGGAAGGAGAAGAACAAAAGAAATAAACCCAGCTTACTCTGGCCTTCTTTTTTTTCCTCCTTCGCCTAAACTGGACCAGCTCCTTCACAAGAGCAGTACAAAACCAAGTGGTCAGGCAAAAAGCTTGTCCTCTTTGCAAAGGATGTGTGTGTGTGTGTGTGTGTGTGTGTGTTTGTTTGGAAACCCTCATGAATACTGACTGAACCAACTCATAGCTCGGAGAGCTCCTATCACTAGACAGACACACCTCTGTCTGGAGTACGGGGCAATTAGACTATGTTAAGTTATAGGGTAAAGATGTCTGATTAAAATACTGTTTTTGACTTTGAAACCTCATAAACCAATCAATCAGGAGAGCAAGAAGCTTTGGCCAAGGTATGTCTATGGACCAGCAAAGGCACTCATAGCTCGGAGAGCTCCTATCACCAGACAGACACACCTCTGTCTGGAGTACGGGGCAATTAGACTATGTTAAGTTTTCGGGTAAAGATGTCTGATTAAAATACTGTCTTTGACCTCATAAAGTGATCAGGAGAGCAAGAAGCTTTGGCCAGGTCTGTCTATGGCCTAGCAAAGGCACTTCCACGCCTTCCACACCAGTAGATACAGTCCAGTGTCCAGTATCTTTCCCAGCATATGTTAGAAGCCTGCTGAAAACTCCTCTCGGCCCTGTGATTGACAGCTGAATATTACATGTTCAAGTCACACTTTACTGCCAGTAATCGGTGCCAAATGTGAGCAATGAAAACACACAGACTGGACCTAATGAGTGCACCCAGAAATCTGATCCAGGAAAAGAGAATGTGATCGGTTGGTTGAAGACACTTCAGTGAGACCTGTGGTGCCTTAATAAGTGCATGATCTGGGAAATGTGTTCATTCTATATAGTTTAATAAGCAATGCGCTTGAATGGGAAAGCTACATTACGAAGTGGCACGTAGACGTTGATATGGACCAAACCAGAGTCCAGAAAACAGGAATCTCATTAATGGTACCTACATACATAAACTGAGTGGTGATGGATTGGCGCGTGTGATTGAGGAGGTTCCTCAGCTCCGTCACCTTTCAGCTCGTGATGGATTTATTTAACCGAGCCGGTGGCAGCTGCGCCCTGTCTGTTCCGAGCAGCGCGTCTTGAACTTGGTTAAGGAGCTCTTTGTTTTGGCCACGAGCGCTGTGTTGATGCATCATTTATGGCCCGGCTCTCTGAACATGAGGTAACCAGCCGCAACATTCTTGAGCCGGCGGTGAAGCGCGCGCCACGACACTTCCGCTTCGCGAGAACGCGCAGCTCCAGAACTCCTTTCTCACAGGCCGCATGCAGCCGGAGAACCCTCTGCGAACCCACAGACCAGAGAGAGAGAGAGAGAGAGAGAGAGAGAGAGGGTCCCTCACAGGTCACGTGCAGCCGATATATCCCTAACAAAGCGATGCACAACATACATGCATGCATAAACAAACAAACAAATAAATACCGACAATAATAGTAATACCAATATGCTTATTGTTACTATTACTACTTAAGAGTAATGTTGTTGTGGGTTTTGTTTTTGTTGTTGGTGTTGTTATTTTTATTAACATGTTGTTTATTGTGTAGTCAACAATTTGCTATCCCATTAATCAACAACAGTGAGCACAGAGGTAGTCTGTCTATCTATCACTCTCTCTCTCTCTCTCTCTCTCTCTCTCTCTCTCTCTCT
>JBBPCX010000016.1:8397978-8412620 GCA_037974365.1 Hydrocynus forskahlii
GTGTGTGTGTGTGTGTGGGGGGGGGGGGGGGGGCATGGATAGGGGGCTGATAGGTATAACAGGAAAGTGCAAGCCACTTTGTAAAAACAAATAAAGGTAGGGTCACTGGGTATTCAAATGACCCAAATACACAAACAACATTATCACCACATACATTTCTAAAGCATGTGAGATCAGTAGGTAAAGTTATCTTTTGAAAGAGAGAATAAAGATCAAGCAGCCATCAGTCATCCTGTGGTCAGCTTAAGTCAGGCAGCTCCGCCCTTTCCATTCTTGTTGAGCTCAACACGACTGTCTAATAAACTACATTTCCCAGAGCAAGATGAGTGAAGGCCCTTATTCAGGTCATTGGCCTCACTACTTCCTCTGTCTGTTGCTTTAAGAGTGGGACACTGGAGTGGTCTGGCCCGGAGCCCACCTCTCAGGCTCCTGGGGGGCTGGCAGACCGGGCTAGTAATGGCTCTGCAATGGGTGCCAAAGCCAGTCAGCCACCATAGAAGCCAATGTGCTGCCCAGATGTACCCGTGCAATCCCACATAAAGTCGTGCGATGAAGGTTTTAATAGAGAGAGGGCCTGGTATTTAAAAACACAGGACAGCCTATATGGAAATAGTGGGTCCAATAAACTTTAACACAGAATATTATTACCTCATTTTGGATTGAGCAAAGTCCGAAACTCATCTGAATGTTTAGCGCGTTTGCATTCACAAGCTGACATCTACTGCCTTCTGGAGAGACTTCAAGCTTTCGGAATGTGTCCGAGGTTTTTTTTTTTGTAATAGCCCTTAAAAACGATTATGCTGTGGCAGACGCCGTGGCCTACAAAGCTTTCGCCGGGCCTGTTTTCATTGTGCCTGGGTTGTTTTCTTTTGTGGCCTGCCTTTCACTTCACAAGAGAATAGTGGTTTAAATGGACCACCCAAACTACAGTTTTTACAGTCCATGAGACCACTGGCCAAGTCCTTGTTTGTGCCTACTCTAGAAGATTTACGGTATGGGTTTCATAAAATAAACATGTAAGGCTTTTGGAAATGTTAACACAGTGAACACTGTTGACTATAACTACTGTGCAAATAAGCAAAGAAAAACAAAGAAGTGTTTGACAGCATGCACCCTGATAAAAGTATACACTCTAAAAAATAACGGTTCCTGGGGTTTTAAGCAAAAAAAATTCTGTATTACTTTTACATTCTGGGTGTGTCCGAAATCGCACACTTGCACACTTTTAGTGCACGATTTTAGTGTATAGTGGGTTTACACTGACAACCAAGCTAAAACTGAAAGTACCTAGATGGTTCACTAATAATGGCCAAAAAATGCAGTGCGGAATGATGGACACTATGCACACTAAACGGATGCCATTTTGACCACGTAGCGGAAGGAGAGGGACTTTTGACAAGTTTTCAGAGCTGAATAATGGCGGCCAACAGTGAAATGCAAGCCCAAGCGGAGGCAACTGGTTCGTATAAATGTAAGTAACGTTAATTAAATTATTTTACTGATGTATACTGCGGTATAACCAGCAGATATTTTGGCAGGCTGGAGAATCGCGAGCAAATGTTAGTCTGTCACTTCCGCCAAGTGCAAAATGTTAGTGTTCCATTTCGGACTTACCCAAGGCAGTGTGCATTACAGAAGCAAGTGCTCAGTGCGCACTATGCACTACATTCCAGTGCACACATGTAAGTGTGCGATTTCGGACACTCAATGTGTGCTTTATTATTGTCTATATCCAATATGAACTTAAAGGAATCTTGGGAGAACCAAAAATAGAAAAAGAACCCTTTTCAACACATTAATAGTTCTGATGGCCCATTTTGGAGAGTAATTTTACCTTATTTTCCCATCACTTTAAAGAGTACATATTATGCAAAACTCACTTTAGTTATAATAGGTCTACGGGCTATACAAAACATGTTCATGAAGCTCCTTGCACAAAATCACTCTCACATAAAGAGATCTCACCAGCTTTATTCTTGACAGTTACAGTCCCTTTCAAAATTAGCCGTTTAAGGGCTCTGTCACTTTTATGCAAATAAGCTGTTGCTGGCCACATCCCACCCATCCCATGCTAATGCTGCACATTTAACACATGTGAAACAGAGGCACTATCCAGCCCTATACGTTCAACCCTGAGTCGGACCCAGAGCAAGAGGAACACAACACTTCATGTGTGACTTGCCTTTGCCTGTGTCCATAGCACTCAGCGTCTTATGCGTGCTCGTAAAACCAGCAAAAAAAATGGCGGATCTTCAACTAATCTAGTGGGTGGGGGCTTGACGGATGAGGGATGGTTCTATGCAAATTTCCCCATTATTACATCACAATGGGGGGGGGGGGGGGCGTCCAAACTGCTCATAGAAGTATATGATTCCTGACACCAAAATCCTTCAATTGATTGACAGAAATCGGATGGGTGTTTTTTTCGCGCTTGGAGTGTTTATCGGAGCAGAAGAGACCCAAATTGAAATACAAAAGGATGCAAAAAGTGAGTTTTGCATAATATGTCCCCTTTAATCCCTCCCACTAGTTATGTTGCCCCTGGGAGGGTGAAGGCTATCTTACACTGCTTTTGAGTCATGTAAAGTACCACCACATCTTTTCCAACTGCTCCTGACACACTGGACAGCTCAGCATGCTTGGAGGAGAACACTAACAGCCGATTCTGTTACACAAGGTAATACCTGTGCTGAGTGATGGGGTTTAAGGAGGGCCATCCCACACCTCAAAGACAGCGGGACTAATTTTGCTCACTTGGGTTCCAGCCATAAATAGCTAAGGCATTGCCAGGGATTGTACTCACAGTCTCCTGACAACACTTAGACGGCTGCACCACTCAAGAGCTCATAAAGCTTTGCAAGAGCAGGAGAAGCATCAGCAGGACAAATGTCATGTAAAATCCCTTTTATGAGTGACCTTTTTAATACTGTGGGATGGAAAAGACCACCTCAAGTAGCAGCCATAAGAACTATGCCTCTTCTCTTGCGTCAATTCTCTCATCTTAGCCCAGGGCAAAGGACAGTCATAGCCCTTGGCTAAGGAGCTCATAGCCTTTGGCAAAGCAAGAATGCACTCTTGCCTCTGGAACACTGACTTGAGTGTATGGATGATGGTGAGCTTCTGCTCCGGTGTAGGAATCTTAACAAGCAAAGACCTCCATATAACCATAATGACTCACATGTACAAGTACATATGTAGCCAAAGCACACTAAAAAAATGATAATCAGTCACACACATTCTGCAAATTTACTGCTTTTTCCAAATGTGGAGTACATATTTTACCCTGTTTGTTCTCTAACTGTATCTGTAGTCTGAACAAAATGACTTTGGCAGTACAAGAGGAACTCAAGCTAGACTGGTGGGCATCATTACATGGAGAGTGGGTCTCCGTTCCACTGCCACTCATTCACCAGTACTGCAAGGAGACTGCTGTGCTGAAATGCTTTGATCTCTAGAACACACTACCACCTTGACTCCCACTTCCGGAGACCAGACCTTGCTATTCTCCTATCAGAAAACCCCTTAAACGCTCTCTCAGCCCAGTTGTCAGGGGGGCTGGGGGCTACTGCATCGCAGCACAGACACAGATCACCAGCCATGGGCTGGGATTATGTCAATTATTGAGAGATGTTCTCATCACATATTTATCATTTGGCGCTAAGTGGTAAACACCCTGTGTGTTAAGTGAGGCTACTGATACCCCCATTAAATCACATTAAATAAACATGCCATGATCAATTATTGATCTTTCAGTAGGTCAATTAGCACGACTCACATTATGCAAAGAATTCAAATTACTACTGAAATGAACCGGTTGTAGAATATATTCTGGAGTCATTACACCTGTCATTTGGACAGGTGTCAAGGACAGGCTGTAATGTGAGCATGCGTTCCTTTGGCAGCTACACACTGGTAGATGAAGCTCACAGAACAAGAACAGCTGTGCACTTTTATGAAGCTGACTTTTCAGGCCACACTATTTTGTGCTGTGCTGATCTACATGAAATGTGAAATCACTGCACAGGTAAACAGGTGAACAGAACTTCTTATATGTCTTGTTTTGCTGTGAAGCAGTGGCACACCAGTTTTTTAAGACTTCACATACTTAATCTGGTGAATCACAAACACGAAAAGCCACGCGACTGCACTGGAGCTATGGAGCCGTTAGCATGGCCCCACGAGCTGAGGCCACCGCTATGCTAATCACACTCACCCAGTGTCCCATTGTGTCCAAGTGGACTTGAGTGTAATACATTATGAAAATGAGAATGAGCACAGCTACGTGTTCCCCTGGTCATTATGTGACCATTTAGCTGTACTTAGGACTCTTCTGGCCGACCCTCAGGCCCTCTCCTTCTCCAGGCTAGCCGCTAATTAGCATGAGTAGCTTCCCTTGGTCCGGCTGCAAAATGGCTCTCGCCACCATAATCACATTCATTTGATGGTTGAGGAGCCATGGTGGGATGAAATTAGAGTGATTAATTAGGCGTTGACGCGCGGCCAAAGGTTTTCAATTCAGAGCTGTCACATCAATAACGGATATCTCCTTCTTGACCACACAGGGATGGCCTAAAGGAGGAGGACGCAGGGGGAATTACTAACAATTATGACCAATTAGTCACTACGATCTCCAGACAGGGCAACAAATGTAAACATGCCCAAAGTTACGAATCCCCTCCCTACTTTGAATTGATATTCTGACAAATGGCAATCCTGCAATTTTGGTGTTGTTTGAAAAATTCGGCAGAACTGAATGTTAGGATTTCAGACGTTGTTTGGAACAGACCAATTTGCAATCAAATGTGGTACAAAACATGGGCCATGTGTTCCATTTTTTAAGTAAGTAGCCTAATTTATCTTGATGGCCAGATGATAAAATAGATTAATTTGATTAAGAACTTGAACAATGGGAAATAGCATGATTTATTACCTTGAGTCTTTTTGTTCCATACAAAATAGTGGAAATTACATTTAGTATCTTATTCACTGCTCAGAGCACAGTTTCACTTCTTTCGGACAATGGATGAAATTAGCCTAATAATATAATTAGCATAATATCTCATACTCATTGCAGCTGCTGCTGCAGCATGAGACTGAGTTTAAGCCATAGAGCTGGGTAGTATGTTATCTAGTGGGGCAGGTGTGGGGCGAGTTTTGTGCTTAGTGCTCCTGAGCTGGCTGTCAGCGCAGAGGAGGGCTCTCTTTCTCTAACGGCTGACAGGGCCTGTCTGCAGCCAGGAAGAAGAAATAAAAAAAGCCAGGCAGACTGACACACTGTTTATTCACAAATGACACTGCTGGCTGCGGCTCGGTGTCGCCCGTGTGTTTTTGATGTGCTCTCCCTCCTCGAATGGTGTGTGTGTGATGTCTCCTTTGTAGGTGCTACGGCATGAGGGGGGTACAGTGGGACCAGGAGGGGGGCAGGCGGGGTGACTGTGGAGGATTTTAAGTTGGATGCCTATGGAAACAATGGTTATAGGAGCATAACATCTCAAAAGAGCTTCAGTATTTTGTGCAAGACAACAGTTATACTCATTCATCCATTCATTCATCTGCCTATTCATTCATTCATTTATTAATTTAGTTATAATTCATACAGTGTAGGTGAGTGGGGAGGTAGTCTGCTGAGGTATCTTTTAGTGCAGCCCCTTAAGACTTTGTGAAGTTAAAAGATTATAATCAAAGATGAAATAAAATATTTTTAAAATAATTCACCATAAGATAAAATTATATAATGCATTTTCCATCATCTTGGCTATAACATGGACTTTGTCAGCTTTAGGAATGGTTATAGCAACATGAAAAAAAAATGGTCAAGCTCCAGGCAACTGACTTAAACATTTCAATAAATTCTTGTAGTTTTGTCCTGTATTTTAATTCTATGATCATGGAAAATTGAGTGTTCTTGCAGAACATGCCCATAACACCATTCAAGTGTCTTCTCTGAGTGAATATACATTTTTAATTTTAAAAGTACAAAAACTGTTTTTGCCTGACATGAAAGACCGACATGCCAGGCTACATACATGGCTTTTTTGAGTTTTGTGATGAGACTGAGGAGGCATTACCCTTCAAAATTTAGTTCTTTAGATTTTTGGGTGGGCTAAAAAATGACTCAGTCCTCACCTACCCCACAGCCAGAGCCTATGACTGTACACGAAAACTGTAATGACAATTAATGAACTAAATTAAAATCTACAGCTTTCAAGATCTGATGAATGATTGAATTCACAAATACATTGCATACAAAATGCAAAATATTCTCACTGTCAAATCATGAACTGATGCAGAGACATGTTATTTTGGTGGAATTATACACTGGGACACCTCAGAATATCTATGCAATTTGATGTGAACTTCCCTCATGACATGAAAAGCAAAATGGCCGCTGTGTGAATAAGGCTAATAGGGTGGGCCAGTGCTGCGTGCTAGCTCGGACCCACACAAAGCCAAAAAAAACCATACTGCTCATCCATATTGCATTGTTTGTGCCTTGCCAATGCTTTGCACCCTTATACTGTACATTACACACAGAGCAAAGCAATAAATTAAACAAAGCAGAGAGCACTGCACTTCTGATTGGAACGAGGCCCACACGGCTACCACAAAGGTTACCCTGCCACGAGCGGCCATTCGTCTTGTACTTGTCGGGTCCGCGCCGCTTGATTCTCCAAACGAGCGGTGAGAAATCTAGTGACATCAGCACTTCATCAAGGGATGCCTCGCCATTATAAATCAGTTGAACTCCTGACACCTGAACTTTGTTGCAGGCGCGCTTTTAAAGGGCATGCGCTGCTGCTCCGCTATTAGGCCACGGCTGATCCATGGCACACACATTCAGGTCAGGAGCTAGGGCAGAACGGGGGCCAGACAATAACAAGACAAACCAATGTTGACTCCATAATACATACTACCGGGGTGCCGGAAGCATTTTTATTGGGGGGGGGGTGTGCATCGGTCTCTGTCTTGCTAGGGGGGTGGGTTGGGGTGGTGGCGCTTGGAGCGTGAGGGTTGTTGGGCTTGGTTGCGTGCGCACAAAGTCTCGGTCGTTGTACAGTAGGTGGGGGAGTGGGCTGGTTGTGCGTGTGCAAAGTCTCTGCCGTTGTCCAGGAAACAAAAAGGGGGGGGGGGCGAAGGGAACTAATGATTTTGGAAATTATTGCAGCAATAGAACACACTCCTCTCATACTTACTCAGAACACCTTGCCAATGAATGGAGAACTTTCCAAGGCAGACTACAACACAGCAAGTTCCCCCAACTACATCTAAACTTTTGATGAGGAACATGAGCAAAAACAAAACCTCATATCTAGATTTTTGTCATGAACTACATTATCTCATCTATACGTTTATCGAGTTTAGAGAAACTTGATTCCCTCTCAGAAAGTAATTGACGTTCAATGGTCCACTGTTTGATTGATGAGACATTGTTTTATGAGAGATCTGTGATGGTTTTGGCCTCAAACATAAACCATCAACATTACCTATCACTCAAAGTACATGTGGAGGATTACTGGTGGTTTTAACAGTAAATAAAATTATGGTTGTGGTGGTGGTGATAGGAACCAGGGGTCATGATCTTCACAGCACTACCCTCATCACTGTAAAGAAATTTGAGTCCGTATTTTGAAATGAACCACTTTAGGTGAACTGAAAAAACACAAATATCAAATTGGCTCAGAAGACTATATCTGACAACTCATTTCTAAAATTTCTACTGAATACTGTGCTTCCACTTTGTGTGTGTGTGTGTGTGTGTGTGCGTGTGTGTGTGTGTGTGTGCACTCGTGTGTGTGTCCGAGTCAGTGAGAGAGTGTCTCTACCTCTCAGATTCACATGAGCCATCACATTCAGGCTCTTTGTACATCAATGACATCTTTATTCTTTTCTTCTCTGGCCCTGCACTCAGTGGCAGTGAGTACACTCGCCTTGCAAAGAAACAGCTCCTGCTCCTCTTGCCATTGTGTGGGCCTGACAATGGCCCAGGACCTCCCAGCTCTGCAGCTGCAGCCTGGCTCTGAACGAACAAACACACACACACTCACACACACACACACACTCACACACATACACACACACACACACACATATATACACAAACAACACAGACATTTGCACTCCCTTGCACACACATGCACACATATTTAAACTGACACAACAGACATTCTCACTCTCTGTCACAATTACACACACACACACACACACATACACACTGACTCTCACAGACACACACACACACAAACACATTTGCTTTTATGCAATGTATGCATGAATACAGAGCATGGGTTCATGCATACATTGGCAATAAAAAGTATGGAATCACTGTTTTCATTCATGCATATTTACACACACACATATACAATGTATATGTGCACGCGTGTATTTATGTCTGTCTGTATATTTAAAAATATACACTTCTAATCTTAAACTTAACTCCACTCTTAGCCTCAGTGGCTAAAATTAAATAGATTTTCCCTGTCAGCTTAAACAGTAGTGAAACATGCAACTTGACAAAGTGGGGACCATTTCACTGGTCCTCACACTGTAGATTTTCAGGACAAGAAATTCAATGACTGCTTAATTAACAAAGTCAGGACGCATTTGTCTTTACACTGTATGAAAACAAGCACACACACATATACACACACACATACACTTGCACACATACACACACACATGCATGCACACACACACTGCTAAGCCTGTGTAGGGAAGCCCAATGGGCCCGTGCTTGGGAAAAAGCTCCAGCGCAATTCAACTGTCAGTCATCCGTGAGCGGAGCTGCATTGAGAGCAGGCCGGTCAGGGCGGTGCTGTGATAGACTGTGCTGGGCTGCCGCTCCAGCTCAATGAGGAGCGCCATTGTTCTCGGAGCCCTCTTCACTGGGCCACTCGCAGGGTCTCTGGAAACCAGGCCATAGCAAATAAACAATACAGTCCCTGCTCACCCTGAATGGACAACGACGCACATGTTTATTGAGGCCAGACTTCTTTTTTCCTTCGTGCTCTCATCTCGCCTGTGAATTTAGCATCAGAATTGCAGCCAAACAGAATGGAGGAGGATTTTTAGCCCATTTGGCGGCAACTGATTACAGCTGGAGAAGTGTCCTCCAAAGATACCCAGGTGTATCTTTTCACATTTAACAGATACTTCTGGCTGTAAACAGATGATTGACTTTCTACAAACTTTACTCTAGAAAAACAAACACAGTATAAAAACTAAATGTGGAAGTCATACCTTCATTTCACACACCAGTCCTTTTATGTCTTTTTTATTCATTCCCAAATGGCAAATTTGGCATATCAGCATAACAGACATTTTTGTTAAAATAATTTCATTTTTACCCCAAACACCTTTTGGTTTTAAACACAGTGAAGAAGAAGGGGACCTAATAGCTACTATGGAATGCCAGTTGGATGACACACAGCAGCCCCAAGAGTGACTCTCTGACAGCTAATGAATACGAAGAGGCTATGAGTGCTTACATTAATGTCCTGGCTCACCAGATAGCATTGTTTACACAGTACTAAGTAATCCAGGGGGCAGAAGGGAGTGGCAGGTTTAAATCTTAGCAAAAATGGCCAAGATGTTACTAGATGGATTTCCCAAACTGTAGCTAATTGCCACTGTGCAAACTGGCTTTGACATAGTTGAAGGCACGCTTGTGTTGTATGTAATAGCACAAAAGACACAAAGCAAATAGAACCCCACAAGTAATAAAAGCACAGTTCTTTTTACAATTTCATAGTGTTTCATTACAGATACACATTGCCAAACAAATGAATAAAATTTGTTGCAGAACACCTACATTGTGTCATCCAGTACTGAAATATTGCCATTATAGTAAAGCCATCAGACCAAAAAAATCCACTTCTTTGACATTGCTATATGAACTTACTAAGCACTAAGATAACAGAGGTAGATGTGAGCATGTTTTGGCTGCTCTAGATTACACACAGGAAAAGAAAAACATTTAATATAGTCTTATTTGTAGCTTATGACAAAACTGAAGTTGGAGTTTTACAGGGACTCTTTGAGTAAAGAGCGCTGGTGCAGAGTTGCCACTAATTGATATGGTTACAGTCTGACTCATGGTCACAGGTGATGGTGTATCTAACTTCCAGAAGGTATATTTTTTGTCCATGAATTGGTCCCAGCCATTTTAAATCAAAATATAGTTTGTAATTACTTTGGTTTTAATGTAATGTGTCAGCCCTTTAGTCCAGCTTCTGAAATTATAACCAATGGTAAATATTGTTTGGTTGTATCTATGTAAGATACTTTAGCAGGTGTTTTTACTACAGAAATTTTTGTTTACAACAACCATGATCATTCTATAAAAATAATGAACTAAAATTACAGATAAGTACTATACATGTATCTAGTTCTCAGAAATCATATGTTCTTTTCTAAGGCTCTCATAGTCCTCCATGAGTGTTATCACATGATATGATAGGGTAGTCCAATTCCAATCACAAATTCTCCAACAGCCTGAAATGATAATAATAATAATGATAAACATTGGTAATTAAAATGTTGTTGTTATGAGATTAGCAACACTTTCATTTCTCTGTCTTCATGGCTGTTGTAGTTATAATCAAATGTATCTCATGGTTCTCTGGAGCCTGACAGTTTACTTTAAAAACTCAAAAAAGTTTTAAATCAAGGCAAGGCAGTTTGAACAGCAAACCAGAACATGTATTACTCCATATACAATTTTAATAAACTTCAGCACAATGAATAATTCTCCATTACTGTTGAATCAGTACAAACATATGTAGACACTTATAAATGATAAGATAAAGTTTAAATATTTCAATATTTGTGACAAACACATGTATTTTGGATGGAAAGAGCTGTAGCACTGTGGCAACCCAGGGCAGAAGACCAGAATTTATTTACCCTGAAATAATAGTTAATATATAATCTGTGTTATCTAATTTTTAATATATTTTTCAACATAATTTGAAAATGACATCTGCCCTTTACACTGTGTAAAATCGTGATGACTAGATTAAAGTCTTATTCAATTAACTTACACAGATAATTTCTCCAAGATATTTTCTATACATTCAGAGAGAGAGAGAGAATGAGAGAGAGTAAGAGAGAGAGCTAGAGAGACAGAGAGAGAGAGAGAGAGAAAGAATGAATCATTAAGAAAGATTACCACAGCAATATGGAGTACTTTAAATGATACAGTGTCAAATGCATCAAACCATTAAAGAAGAAAAGCTAATAATTGAAAAGTAATTGTGTGTATTGTTTCTGAAAACAAAAAGAGCCAGTAGTAAAGATTCCCCTTCTTTAATGATATATTCTTTCTTTGAAGGGGTCTTCAGTGCTGTATAGGCCTCCGTGTAGAAAATGTTGCATGTATTCATATGCTTATACATATTTACACAGATAGACAGACAGACAGTTCACACACACATATACAATTGCACACACGGATACTTTGGCGAACTCACCGTCACGACTTCAGAAGGCGCTTTGATCAGAAGTGTGGCATCCGGCGCCAAGGATTCTCTTTATCGTTGCATTTTATTACTTCTCTGTCTCTCCTTCTTTCTTGCCTGAACAACGACAAATCAGACGCCAGCAAAGAGCCTGGGCTCGGCTTCAGCAAGTCACAGATATTCAGCATTCATTTATAGGACGCTGTGGCTCAGATACCCCAGACAATACAATTATACCCTGATTTAAGTGGAGGAAAACTATCCTTCACTCACTTCTACACTTCTGTCTACACTAAATCTTGGACTGAATTATAACAAATTGTCCTCATGGGTCAATTAAGCAAGAAAATTTTTAATCAAAAGCAAAAGCAGAGTGTGATAAGTTGGAAAGCATTAGCTATCCTATTGTTATTGCCTAAATAACTTCAGTATTAATTGAGAGAATGCTTTCTACCAGCATGGAGAGTATTACTCATGCAATACTGTGCATCACAGAAACAACTTAATCTACCTCTGCTGCCCCAACGGATATGAAATATGAAAGCATTTATGGGCAATGCACACACAGCCATGTTTGTACTCCATTCTCAGTGACAGCGAGGAGAGAGCCATTTTGAGTGTCTTAAAAGCGCGAGTGTTTTATTACACCGTACCGTCGGTGCAGGTTCTTGCTAGTGCCACAAATGGCTCCCCATGGGCTGGTATGTGCTGGCAAGCCTTGCATTCTTAATTTCTGATTCATAATTCTTTTGCAAAAGCATTTCGGCCCGTTTTTCCAGAGAAGCACAGTTCTAACAGTGATAAATTACTCTCATAAAGGAGGGCTTTTTTTCCCCTGGTCCTGTAACAACCATTGAATGAGAATGTTTGTAGTGGGAACGATCCCGAGAGATGTAATAAGACGTAGGCTAATCGTCCAAGAGGTAGAAGACTGGAAGGTGTTTGGAATGATCTTCTGCAACACTGGGTGCGAGCGAGCAATAGGCCTAAAGTGGGAGAGACTTGAGTCAAGGTGTGTTTACACACTTTGCATGTGAGCAGGTTTAGGTTGTGAATGTGCTGGCAGGGATAAAACAAGAGCGTGAAAGAGTAATGAAGAGTGAGTGAGGGGGTAATGGGACAAAGTAGTCCAGCAGTATTTGTGTGTTTAAAGTGGAATTCCACTGATTCTTCAGAAACTGGTTAAGATGAAAACAAAGAATTCAGAATGGTTTATAGAGAATTTTTCACAGTGGTGGTGAATGGAACCAGACGTCTAATACATGTAACACTCTAAAATCTCCCTCACAAAAGGTTATTCCATGAAATTATGAAAATGTTTAAAAATGCATCTCCATTTTTATTTATTTTCCAACATAATCACATCTGCCCTTTTCACTGTGTAAAATCATGATGACTGAATGATTAGAAATGGTTCAGAACTAATAAAGTCTTGTATACTTGCATTGAACTTGCACTGATTTTTCCAAGATATGTTCAGTTAACTCAGAGAGATAGAGAGGGTAAGAGAGAAGAATGCTTGAGACATTCTTTTATGATTGTTTTATCAAGTTTTGGTTAAAACCATTTACGGTGGGGAGGTATTTGAAGGGAAAAATAGAAGACGTTTTTTAGATTTACCAATAGTTTACCATCATCATTACATATAAAATCTCAGATGACTCTGATGTAGGTTCAGAGGTCCATTTCTTATCACCACCACTGAGTCAGCAATGAGCCATTTCACGTGAAACCACTTTGAATTACTTTGTTTACTCAACTATTCAGGATAAATTCCGGAGACATTGGTTGAGTTCCCCTTTAAGGCCAGTAAGTGAACACACACACAAAATGAATACAATCTGAATACAAAATCACCCATTAAAGTCAGTCTCATGGCATCTGTTTGCATAGTCAGCCACAGTGCATTCTAAATAAGGTCTTCCAGCCTTTAAGATAAGGGATAATTTGATTACATGGTGTGCAAACAAAGTCAATAACAAGTTAAATAAGGGTCCCTTGATTGTAAGTTAAGCAGTGGAAAAGATTCTATTGTCAGCCAATTAAAGACTAAAGGAAATACTAAATGCATAGCAATTAAGAGACTACATGGGGTGATTATAGTGGACAAATTGGCTTGGAAGCTGAGTTACCATTCCATGCTCATTCAGTGTGAAATTATTGTTGATTACTCATTTAGGGCCTTGAGAGCACTTCATTCTGACTCTTCTTGTAGGAAAGGATCACCTGCAACCCTGCAAATAAGGTCAAATTTGCCTTATTAGTGAACCTATAATAATATCCATCCATCCATCCATTATCTAAGCCACTTGTTCTAACCTTGGTCACAAAGTATATGCCAGCAGTCATAAGGCAAAAGGCAGAGAAATGCCCTGGACAGGTCTCCAGTCCATTGCAGGACAGACACACAGGCAAACACATCTGTTAATATCACATAATAAAATGTTTTAAATCAAACCTGGAGTGATTAAGTGGAGTTTTAATCATCTTTTGTTCGGATTTCTGGTGAAGGACTGATGGATCCAAAAAGTGCATCCAATTTTCCACTCAAGGAACAATATTTTGCCTTCCTGTTCAATGTAGCATGGCACTTTGTTTTCTGGGCGATGTTTTTTCTCAAGAGAAAAAGTGGAGGAGAGGAAGAAAAGGAAAAAAGTGAGTGAGGGAGAGAGAGCAGAAAAGACCCGTCCTCCTGAGAGACTTAAGGGTCTTTGTGATGATGAAAGCAGAGCTCAGTGGCCCTGTGCTCGGGCTCCTTGGGGAAAAGCGAGGGGTGTTTGGAGGTAAATGGCCACTGGCTCTGTGATGAAAGAGGACAAGTGTGGAAATGGAAATCAGAAGATCAGTGAGGTATCTTCTCATTCTAAGTTGCCCTCAGAAACCCCTCATTCGCCACCCTACAGTTTCATGTGGCAAAAACACATCAGATCAGATATGCACGGTTGTCTATTGAAGTAAGCATGAGTATTAGCTGACAAAGTTAGCACTGCACCTTAAAAAGGTGATTTGAGTGATGCCATAGAATAACCAGTTCTGGTTCCCTAAAGAACCAAACCATGAGAGAAGAACCTGGTATTGAACCTTCACTCTATGTAAAGGGTTCCTCAAGGGTTATTTCTAAAATCTTTACTTTACATGGAGGTTCTTAAAAACTGAAAAATGTTCTTCACAATCACACATTTCATT
>JBBPCX010000016.1:8420572-8460769 GCA_037974365.1 Hydrocynus forskahlii
TGTGTGTGTGTGTATATATATGTGTGTGTGTATTATATAATATAATATAACTGAAAAAAAAAAAAAATATATATATATATATATATATATACGCATATATGCATTATAATTATTTTATTTTATGCATTAAGGCAGGGTTTTTTTATTCCTTGAAAGTTCGTTGCTTTTTTGGGCTCGTAAGTGCCTCTAGGTCTCGGCTGGTTTTTGTGGGGGTCAGGCATCCCATTACTTTTGTCCATATTATATGGACAAAGTATTGGGGTACCTGACCATTACACCAACCGGGACTTTAATGACACTGCATTCAGATACGTAGACTTTCACATGGTGTTGGTCCCCCATAGCTGCTATAATGCTCTGGGAACTTGTTTTTCTATAACAAACTAGATAAAACGTGAATGCCCTGCAAGTAGCTTTGTTTTTATATTAGATTTTATTTCATTACTGTTTAAGTTGAGATTTAGAAGTATTTGAACTGCATAAACACTGTGTAACAGTGTTAAAGACAACGATGTGTTACAGACAACAATGTCAAAGACTACAGAAATTTCCCACTTGTGGGACTAATAAAGGCTTATCTAAAAGGGAATACTGCTGTTAAAAAGTTCATTTGTTTAAAATTTTTGCAAACCAAATGCTCTTGCACTTTTATTGATATAGCAGTTGTCAATAATTCACTATGACGACTTTAATTAGTCCTAATAAACTCTAATGGAATTCTGAAACTGCACTCTCTCTCACACGCTCATTCCCAAACACACACACTCCAGCAGCCTCGGGTTTTTCCCATAATGCGCTACTCCCCGTCACAGGATTATGGGTACTGGAGTTTTTAGTCATACCTATCATCACAGCAGTACTTTAAAAATAAAAGTGCGCCATACACTACTTTTGAATGAATTACTTAATCTTGCATATTTTGAATTATTTACTTAATCTTGCGTATTAAAGTAGACATGCATGGGGAGCGAGTCTGCAGGTCACAAAATATCGCGATTAATCGCATGGTTTTCTGCAATTAATCAAGATTAATCAAGAAAACCATGTGATTTATCGCGATTTTAACATTTTAGTGTTGCTTGGCATTGATATATATAGATGTACATTTATATAGTGGTCTAGTGGCTTCATTCCATCATCTGCAGACTCGCTCCCCATGCATGTCTACTTTAATCTCATGGATGAAATGGAATCTGACTGATACAGAACTAATGTTTGTCAGTGAATGTAATGGTTTTAGTATTATGTAGTAGTCTTCAGCGAATGTGTTATTTATAATATCCTCTCAAGTCCCTAAAGGAGGCTTTTATGCCAGTTTGGCAGGTCTGCCAGTGGAATTGGAACAGTTACTCTGAAAATGGTGGCTTATATCAGAGAGGCTGATATTGTGTGCACAGAAGCCACGTTTGCCAAAGATTTATTCCTGGCTCAAACAATAAGGACAAATTTTCCACTGCACAATCAAAAACAAGAACTGACCTAAACAGGAATAAACAGAACTTGTTGTGGTTTGTTCTCCACCTGCTTGAGAGACACTGTGACGGCCACCTCGTCTGCGTCACGCCTATCCCGGTCCCTGTGCCCTGAATATTAGTTTTCCCTCCTGTTCTCCCTTTGTTTTCTATCCGTCCCCTTATTTGTGTCCAGTTTGTGTTGGTTCCCTTGTCCCCTACCTAGTGTGTCTGTTCCGTTTGTATCGCGTCCCATATATCAGTTACACCTGTCCCTTGTTTCCGATTAGTCCACCTGCGTCTCGTTTGCCTTCCTTATTTAAGCCCCAGTCGAGCCCTTGTTCGGAGCATCTGTATTTGTCTTTCCTTTCCTGGCTCAACTCTGTGACAGCTGTCTTGCCCTGTTGCTTGTTTACCTGCCACGTCCCGGTCTTTGTGTTCTGGTTGTGTACGTGTTCAATGGTTGTCTCTCTCTTTGTTCTTTCAGGCCTGTGTTCCCCCGCTTTTCCATGAAGAGAGTGCACGTCCTGCCTCTCCAGCCTGTTTCCACGTTCCGGGCCGTGTGAGCTTGGGAGCTCGAGCCGGATTCTCCTGTGTTTCTTTTTATTTGTTAGTTTGGGGCGCACAGGTCTGGAACGTCTCGTCCGGTGTTTCGGTTTGAGCCGGGGTTTTTTGTGTTCTTGTGTTTTGTGTTTTCTCACTCATTAAAACAACTTCTCTAACTGCTGTGTGCGTCTTCCCCTTCCCTCTCCCTCCTTGATCTTTGACAGACACCATCATAATAACTATGATTAACTGTTTAATTGTTTTTATTTGTCTTTTTTCTTTCATTTTATACCCATATAAATTGTTTGGATAATTAGCTAGGCCTACCTTGTTTGCTTTAGAACTTAATTTATTGACTTACATGAGACTATAACTGCCCTGTAAGAGTGGTCACAAAAAATCTACAATTGCACCCATCTCTGTGTAGAGTCAAGCAGGGCAAGGTTTTTGCTCTTGTAATGATGCTATTATGCTTATACATTAGTTTACCTTAACGCTAGCTGTGCAGGCATGAAATACTGTAGCTTTCTTTACTGTATGCATGCTGACACCAAAAAAATCATGTTTATGTGTAGACAAAGCAAAGCTTAGATTTCCTGTGTATGCTAAAGCATGTATTTCTAAACATCTTATATAAATGCTCTTTCATGTTAACGTAGCCAACTTATGTCATTTTAGTAATAACTCTAATTAGAACAGGCGGCGCTCAAACCATACCATACTAGTTTACATTCTGATGCTCTTATTGGTGTAGTAGCGTTGGGGGACTTTTCCTGAAAGTGTACCTCATCAGGACACCACTCCATACCAGATCAACCATCACTGGCATCCCCTGGTCACCTGTCCTAGATCATTTCAGCCTCTATTTATCACCTGCAAGTGCCTCCATGATAACCAAAACTATTACACAGATTCCAAAAGAAACTGTTCCTCCCACTACTGCTAACTGGTGAATCCTGCACCCCAGGCCAGTTCGACACCCATGTGTCACCTGTACGTGCTGTTCACCCGCTAACCAATCAACTACCCACACTGACTCCAACAGCAATTCCTGCTATACTCTGATCCTGCTTTTGCTAACTATAGCGTCATTCTTTTATTCTTCTATACCAAAGCTCAAAAGGGGAACCCCTCCTTCTCTGGTGGTCACTGGATGACCACAGGAAGATAGGTTCCCCTATTAAATTTTGGGTTCCTCCTGAGTTTTCTTCCTCCAGTTTTTCACCTCAGACAGATTCTGTAAGGATGCTTTGCAACAGCATCAGTTGCTATAGAAATAAAATTGACTTATGCATAAAATTGTCATTAGCTTGGAGAGCAACCTCAGGTACCATGAGGTGTTGTTACTAATCTTGAACAGGTTCCATAACAGGATCTTTCAGTTCTCAACCAATGATGGAGGGAAAATGGTTCTGGTTCTTTGTGCCGCAGGAAAAGTTCAGAGTCTACATCAAATTCCTCCACCTGCTCACCTGGTCACTGGGAGAAAATAAGGCCTTAGGTATTCTCTAATGACCAAAATTCCTCTGATGACTGACTGCATACATACCATATACATCATTTTCAGGAATGCAGAGCATGTGTTTGGAGGTAACACTAACATTCTGCTACAGATTCCAGTTCGATTCATGCTTCCCCCTCTATTGTTTTCAGTTTGTGTTCCTCTTGGCTTGATTACACCTGAGACATGTAGTATTTAGCTTGTAAAGTTCAAACAAATCCTTATCCACAAATCAGCTTTTAAAATCTACACCATTCTCATCCAGATGTACTCCACAAATGTGTGTCTCAGACAGCGTCAAGGGACTGCATTCTCACTCTCCTCCCTCATTGGTATTGCAGCATTATGTAAATAATTTGCCCCTATAAAGCAGAAAGTGTAAACGCTCGTGAAAGCATGTCAGATAATCGCTCCCAGCGTCACTCACATCTCACAACAGCGCTCCTCTCTTTAGTAAAGAGACGATGGTATTGAAATGCTTCCACGTCTGCTGGAGTGTGTGATGTACGCTGGTCTCAGGAGAAGCAGCGGTGCAGAAGTGTTGATTTGAATGAAACATGTCTGATTTCTTTAGAGCAAATCCCCGTTCCATTCTGTTACTTTTTCATGTCTCCATGTCTTTCTTTTTTTCATGGTAGAAGTATTAAGCTCTTCTCACTCTGACGAATTGGTGTGTGGAGGGGAGAACATGGCCTTTATGTACCAAAAATTGAGTTTTATGTACCAAAACAGTGTACTTAATTTGATATATTTTTAAAACTTGAAATATATCATTGTAATGTAACAACTTACCAATGAAGTCCACCTATTCTAAAGTTGAGATGCCGTAACAACAGACTGGAGATGAATTTACTAATAATATGGGGGAAAAAATACAAAAGCCAAAGGGGAAAATGCAAACAGGGAAAATGTGAGGATAAAACAAAGGTAACACACAGGAAATCATATCATGAAGAATATGTAGGCTTGAGTAAATAAGGAAACTGGCATGCGTGTGTGTGTGCGTGTGTTTGCATGTGTGTGTGTGTGTGTGTGTGTGTGTGTGCTTTCACCACAAATAGAACTTTTTTTAGATTAAAAAAACTGAATGAGCCGGACGTCTGCCTTTTGGTTACAAAGGTTAAGGTGAGGATTAGTCAGACATCATTCACCATCACTGTAAACAATTCTGACTATGCAAGTTTCTAGAGTTTGGAGAATTTCACACCAAACCACTCTGCATGACTTAAATATTTAATTATGCAGAAAAATATAATAGCACAAGACTAATACCATAAGACAAATCTATGCAAATACCCATTGTCCTGGGTTCCCTGTGTTGTGCTTCATTTGAAAAACAGCCAGGGCAGTCTGAGTGCATTACAATTGTTTAGCCATAATGGCAGTGGATGGACACATTGGTCCAGAACCCAAATTTACATCAGTCTCCCCAGTGACCATTCCAGCAACCAAATTCCAGTTGTTGGTGCAAAGCCATTGAGCCACTGCTGACCCTCCATATTTCCTATTGGCAGAATATACAAGCTAGCTTTCATGTTCTGAGTTCAGAAAATGCAGAGCTTTACAGATTCCCTTTAAAGGCCTTAAAGGCCTCTTGTGTTTATTTTTTACCCTGAGGTCCATTTATAATGTTTATGTGAGTTTATGAACCAAAGTCAGTGATTAACAGAATGTTTTTTTCTGTGCCTGTAAGACTGATATATGTAAAAGAGTTATATTCTGTTTGGCAGCCTTGTATTGTGCAAAAACCATCACTTATAACTTCAGCATGTATGGCGGAACTGAACTGCTGTACACTGAACAAGCAGATGTTTTAAGATCTCTTTTTGGTGACATCATAAAAACAGAGAATTCAGCATGAGCTGTAAAACATATTTGAACTTTAAAAAAAGTCATTTGAGTTCTTTCCTAAATGACTGTGAATGTGATTCTCCTTTAAAATATGTTTTAGCTCCAGAGTTCATGGTAATCCTGGTAATTCTGTAATGTGAGCAGTGACAGTGATTATTAACGAATAAATATTTATGCAAAGTGTTTCATGTGCAGTCATATGGACCCGAAGGTTGGCAGCCATTCTTCATGCATGATCAGTGACGCAAGAGCAGAATGAAATTTGATACACTGATGACTTTGGCGGAAACTTTCCGTAAGTAGCACTTTTATGTGCAAATTTTCTCACACATTTAGGAAGGTTTCGTGAACGAGGTCCGATCTGTCATACATTCAGCAAGATGAAAAGCAGAGGTCCCAATCACATTAACACAAGCAGACTTATTCATATTGAGAGTGATTTCAGGGCTTAATCTCCACTGCTCAGATGTTCACAAGCTTATTAATACATGAAAGAAAGGGCCTAAAGTCTATAAATCTGACATGAAATTTTAAAGGGCAGTACATATCTCCCCTTTCATCTGCTGCGGACGAGATGACCTCTCCCTGGTGGGCTTCGTGCTGCTGTTGCTGCTGGGCTGAGCTGGAAAAGCACATCCATAAAGAAGGACCCCCCTGCTAGGCTACAACATTCTTGCCAGTGCTTCACTCTTTATCCATTACTGTAAGTTCCATTTGGGGCAGTGTTAACATGCTGGCTGTTTCTCAGGTGGATTGCTCTGAACCATGTTTAAACGAGACTGATGAACTAGGTTCGTTTAGAACGACGGCTCAGAGGAGTGGATTTTTCAGATCAGTCCTTTGAAAGTGACTGAGCTCACATGGTACTGCGTTTCTTGTTCAAAATGGATGCCCTTTTTCACAAATGATAATACAGTAGAAAATATTCAGTTACCAGTGAGCACAGTATACTCTCTAAACTGCGGACGCAAGTTTGCAATTTTAAAACGGCTGATTTTCCTACACAAAACAGATAAACAAACCAAATATGCTTGACATTTCTTCCTTAATGTCTAATAATTGCTCTTTAAATGTTCAGTTCTAATTACAGATCTGTTAAAGTCAGCCTGAAAGATGTAATGTGAAGTTACAGCGGTTTCTCCAGTAATGTACCGTTTTACAGTATTCCTGCCTCATTCTGAAACTTCATCCCAGATAGTAACAGTGGTGTGGCCTTACCTGAGCCACATCCATCATGTCCTCGTGGTTGAGTGGTGGCTAAGTTGTGATGGGTAGCTGAGATCCTGCCTTTACACAACTGTATCAAATAGTTGCACAATTAAATACCCTGTAAAAATAATGATCAGACAGGACTAATAAGAATATTGAATACTGCCATGAATGTAAGTACTGGAGCTTATCCCAGTGCTCATAGGACAGAGGAACACCCTGTACACATCACTAGTCCATCACAGGGCAGACAAACAGACACACACATTCACACACACACATACACACACAGTCACGCCTAGGGGCAATTTAGCCTCTCCGCCTCACCTGTATTTAGACTGCGTGAGGAAACCAGAGCGCCTGGCCAAAACTCACGTGGACATAGGGAGAACATGCAAACTCCATACAGAAAGACACAATGTTACAAATACATCATCTTTATCAGACCTTGTAACTCCATTTTTTTTTTCTTTGCATAAAGCATTGAAACATCAGACATGCGTTGCATAGTGAGAATATCACAAAGAATGGACCACAAACTATTTTCATTAACTTCAACTGTAAGTTATTAAGGTTTTTTCTTATTCTCCTGTAAACCTGCCACTTTGGTTTGTAGTGGGAGTGGGAGCGTTCTCCCTATGCCTTTGTCGGATCAGTCAGTTATGACCAGTGATCATGGTCCTAGTGGGTTATGACTGCTCTAATTATTTTTCATATACTGATGAAGATCAGTGTCTGCATGCACGTCCACCTCTAGTTCTCTGTACGTCACAACACATCATAAATAAGGCTGATTGTAAAAGTAATTATTTTACAATTTGTGTGCTTTTTCAGGATGGCCAGAATATTTCCTTAAACACAGGTTTGTGTGTAAAAATACTCAAACCTTGATCTTAGCCAAAAATCACCCTGAAGTGCTCAAAACACGTCACACCAGCCCGAGAAGCAATATCCTGATTACTTTTCTTTGCTAATAGAAAGACACTTAATCTGACATATTTATATGTTGGAAGTACAGGGTTTTTTGGTGTTTTGATTTTTATAATTTCAGTTTAGGTTAGTTGAATTTGAATTACCTGTCAGTGAAAGAAGAAACGTTGGTCTGACCTTCTTTCTGAGGTTCTTTGGCAATGTATGCTTTCTGACCCACTTCAGTGTGATGTAGATGGTGGTCCCAGGGAACTTAAATGAAACTCCACATTCACAAGTGTCCCATTTACTTCCAGGCAGGTAGGTTACTGTTAAATTTCAACTGCTATGAACCTATTGAGCCATAGCTGACAGGCCACCGCTTTCAGGCCCTGCCTACATGTATCCGCATTGTTTAAAAAGATTATTCTATGCCTTGTTTTGAGCTTTCAGTGATTTGTAATGGAATTTGAAAATGCTGACATTACTTCATTAACTTGCGAATAGTGTTGTCTCTCAGGACCTTGCAGAATTTCTCGCAAACAAGTGTGATTTTAAACATACCACAACAGCAAGGCATAGAATATTGTGTTAGTAATGCATGCTTTTAGCAAAAGTAGAAAAGATATTCCATTGGTTTTTATAATATTGATTGGGATAAAATTCATTTTATCCTTCCATTCAGGTCAGCTCTCATTGGTTAACAGATTTTGGCATGATGTTAATTTGGTGTTTTGTGTGAGTCTGGTCCCTTCCATACTACAGGGTGTTGAGTTATAAACATTGGACATGTTTAATATGTAAGATTAAAAATCTAGGAGTGGTTTGTGAGTAGATCGGAATGGGATTATATACACCCACTGGACCTGGCTGAAGTCGGGACACCTTTTGTTATGATCGAGGGTCAAACTGATTATCCTGTAGTGGGGCCCAGGCATACGTGCCAAGAGAAACACCATCTGTTCCAAGCGCTTTCCATAATGTTTTAAAAATTAGATTATGTTTGGGATTTAGACTGTGTTCATCTTGGTCAAGCTCAGTGTGTCTCACCCATTTAAATGAAGGAGCCATCCCTGGCACTCCACAGAGATGCAGGCTCTATTCCCTGTATACAAATGACTGCACCTCTAGTCATCCATCTGTCATTCTCCTCAGATTCATGGACTCATGGATCAGTCGCATCTCAGATGGGCTCCAGTCCATGTACTGTGGTGAGGTGTTCTGACTGGAGATTGGTGTAGCCACAATAACCCCAAACTCAGCAACCTTAAAACTGTGAAAATGGTCACGGATTTCAGGGAGAAAACTCTCACCACTTCTCCCCCAGGACATGAATGTTGCCGCCATCAGCAGAGCTGAATCATTTAAATTTCTGGGAAGCACCATCTCACAAGACCTCAAGTGGGTGGATAATATCACTTCCACTGCCGACAGGGCCCAAAAATGCATGTGTTTCCTACATTGGTTGAAAAGATTCAACCTCTTTCCAGCCCTAAATCTGTCTCTCTCTTGTCCATTGCTGTTTAGTGTGGGTCAGCATCTCCTCAATCTACAGCCTCAGTTTGCATCACTGTACAAAATAGACGTGGTCAAAGCTGGCCTAGAAGGTCATAGTTGAAAAAAAAATCACAAACAAGGAAAGTCTAAACTGTAATAATTCTAGGATCCTCCTGCTTTAACCTAAAAGACTGGATTCTCCCTCGGTGAATAGGAGATATTTTCATCGAAAAATCCGTTTATACAATTTTCCACTTACCCCAGGTGTGTTTAAACAGACAGCACATGTTTAGAGTCAAATTTCCTCTTTAATTTACAATTGGAGTTATGAGACTATTATTGCTAACAAACACTAGAAGTCAATAGTCTCCCATATCTTTTCTGTGAATACGTCCTCAAAGCTTTGCGTCTCAAACCATATCCAGTTATTCACTAAGGTGACATAGACTTGTTGATGTGGTATAACTTACTGTGAGCTATAAAAACGAATATTTAATGAAGAGCTGATTTGATGTTTTGATTACTTATTTTTATCAAAACAAATGGTCACAATTGACTTCTAGCAAAATTTAGAACCCAGATATTCGTCATCTGATCAACTACAAAAATATATTTTGTTATTTTGATTTGTCATCAAGCCATTCCTTTAAGGTTGTTTTCACACCAAGATGGTTAGTTAAAACTCAAATGTGATTTTTGTGTGTCTTTTTCAGTTGATGCAGCTAAAGTACACCAGATTAAATGTTTGTGTTCATTAATTGGCCTGAAATTTACTGGGGGTTAAAGCGCTCAGCTAATTTCATGTTTCCATTGTTTCAAACCAGTTCCTGTATATAATACAGGTATTTCTTTCATATGTACATTTGATATTAATGAATTATCCCACTCATCCCATGGCATGGAAATAGACACTTGATGTGCATCACAATCAAAATAATAAAAGCAAATTAAAAAAAAACTTGATATCTGCTACTTTTTGATTTGATTGTCAACCCGGTCATCAAAGAAATGGGTTCCCACCTGCAAAGGTTCACTTCAGTGGAAAGCATATGTGCTGATGGGGGGAATCATTTAGAAAATTGCTGAGAAATTTATTTACTATTCTTCTGAAAAATGGTGTTAAATTACCTTCAACAAGAAATAATAGAAGTGGATGTGTCCCCAGCATTAATTATGGATTTTTTTTTATAATTTAATCTTGATGTTCTACAGTGATTTTAGAATCACCCACACCTTTAGAAATTAGAGTGCCAGAATGAGTTCTTTGTGTGATGCCAAAGAAAGTTCATCCAAAGAACCTTTCTATGGCTGTTCTCTTCTGCAAAGAGCAACTGAATTGGTCAAGACTTCACATTTTGTGAAAAGTCTTCATGCATTTAAAAGGTTCTTCACATTTCATTTACAAATTTGGTTCTTTAGAGAACTAAAGTGTTCATCTACAGCATGGTTCAAAGAAGGTGCCTTTGAAGGTGGCATTGTCTTTGTACAAAGTGTATGAATCTGTTTATCATCCTATACACATCCAACACTTTTCATTTTAATTTCTAACATTTTAGAGTCCTGATCATTTGAAAGCTGTGCAGAAAGTTGATCTGGATAAACATTTTAGGATTTGCACACATATCTGCAACTAGATTAGTTTATATGATTGAAAACATTAAACTGTTTACACTTTATGTCAAATGAAGATTCATGAAAAGGTACTGTGTAGGAATGGCCAAGAACCAAGCCTGACAGATCACACGCCCTTTTACCATCTGTGTGATGACATATAAATGAATCATTTTTTGGTAGTTGCTGGCAGTTTTGCCACTAAGACCAGCAGTTCGGCTAAGCTACCACAAAGGTGAAGAACTTGAAAATACCATGAGCTCTAGCTGTGGCTCTGAGCAAAACCAGACTGAATCGAAGCTGATTGGAAGAAGTTGGCGTAAAGTTAGTTTGCCCACGTTAGTTATTCACACTGAAGAGCCTGTTTCTTCACGGCTCCCTTCAGACGTGCCTGAAACTGGGCCAAGCCAAGGTTATGGGTTACACATGCAAGCTTTTCCAGTTATAGCCGGAGAATAGCCTTCCTGCACACTCCGAGTCGAGGCATAGGCGACTGAAGTTTTGATCTCGCAAGCTTTATTGTAAATGCATTAACAACAGAGCAGCGGCTTGCACTGTGAGCTATAAGTCGACCAGAGGGAACACGATCCATGTTGACAGGCGTGCTATATTCCCCTCCATACCCAGACCACTGCTGCTCTTGCCAAGTGGATCTGGGTAGGTCAGGGCTTGCTCTCTCTCTCTCCGTCTCCATCTCTCTCTGTAGTGAAGCTCCACTCTAGTATAAAAGTCATGGGCTTTACTCACTGGCTGAGCGAGTGCGGGCGGCCTGAGGCCTTGGCTCCGCTCCTCTGCGGCTGCCAAAACCTCCACACCCTCTGTGGGAGAATCATACCTCGACTGACCCGCTCCCGCATATACACACACACATACACACAATTGTGCACACACACACATCCAAGATGCCCTCCTGCTTGCTTCCACTGACACGCCCCCAGAATCCGCTGCTAAAAAAATGCTAATGTGCTCAAAAAAGGTTAGTGCTCCAACATAGAGTCATTGGGGTAACTGGCTCCTGAGGAACTGCTTTTGATTTCTTTTTTTTTCCCACCATGATTGAGCGCCTCTCATTCGATATTTACTCTGCGAGACCTTCGAATTAATTTTACACCAAACTTTCCATGAAAAAAAGAAGTTACTACTTTATTGTGTGACTGGCTACATACATATATATGAGTACACACAGGATTCAATCCCTGTACACACATGTACACATATCCTGCTAATTAATACACCACATAATATACTACAAAAAATGTATTGTGTCTCCTTGGAGGGTAACAGTCAGTGTCAGTGAGAGCTTTGTGAGCAGCTTTTCTGTCTGTAACTTGTTAGATTTAAGAAAAAAACTACGGAAGGGTTAATGGTCAGAAGTAAGAAATGGACGAATTAAATGCTAATAGATTTGGGGTTATACATAGCTTCAGAATCTGTTCAACTTATACGTAATGGATCATTTTACTGGGATTTAAAGAAATGCCAGTGTAGTTTCTGTCTTTTGTAGTACTGTATATGCACCAGTGAAGTGAATAACATTGATTATCTTACAGTGGCCCCTGTCAAGGGGTGGAATATATTAGGCAGCAAATAGTTGGAGTTGTTATATTAGGCAGTCAGTTCTTGGAGTTGTGCTGGCAGCAGGAAAAAATGGGCAAGTGTAATGACTTGACAAAAGGGTCAGAGCATCTCCAGAACAGCAAGTCTTGTGGGGATCCTGGTATGCAGTGTCAATGCCTTACAAAAGTGTTCCAAGGAAGGACAACCAGTGACCCAGCGACAGGGTCTTGAGTGACCTGATGCTCACTGATATAATGCGTCTGTCCTGATCCCACAGAGGAGCTATTGTAGCACAAACTGAAAAAGTTCATGTTTGCAATGAAAGAAAGGTGTCAGAACACACAGTGCATCACAACTTGCTGCGCATAGGGTTGCATAGCATGCTGACCCCTGTCCACCACCAAAAGCATCTACAGTGGGCATGTGAGCATTAGAACTGGGTAACGAAGCATACGCCGGGTGCATTTGTATTACTTTACTGGGGAACTGATGGCACCAGGATGCACTATGTGAAGAAGGCAAACCAGCAGAGACAGTGAGATGCTCTGGCCAATGTACTGCTGAGAAACCTTGGGTCCTGAAATTCATGTGGATGTTTTGGTGGCATGAGGGGTAATTACATAATATTAGGCAGGAGGTTTTATTGTCATGGCTGATCGGTAAGTATCACTGTGGTCCGTAGTGGTGTCTTTACATAGGGAAGAAAAAAACATTCCTAACTTTGAATGAAAGATAATGAAACGGTAGTTTTTCTAAGCATTTTGATTAGTCCATTTATCATGAAATCTCAATGCAAGTTCAGCTGTCATTAGAAAACAATCTGGAAAAATTACAATGCAACAAGGTTTGGATAGGAGAGCAAGCCACAGAAACCTGTAGTGTGTATGCAAATATTTAATGTAGATGCAGGTTAATACACTACTTAATTCTGTGCAAACCAAAAACTGAAGTCATATTATATATGATATATATATAATAAATTCACCCCCACCCACAACCAGTGGGAAGGCCAATCTGGGGCTATTGTTGGCTTGCTGTTCTATCATTCTCACTAACCTTGAGTCTTGGCTGCTAGCTGTAATCTGATAGGGGCCATAGGGGAGTTTGAGAGTGCCTGCAGTGAATTATTAATGAATAGGAGTAGGCCTCTCTCCCTGCCTGCTCTCAAGGAAGCTGGGTGCTCCTAGCAAGCATGTGGGGTTTCACACACACGCACGCACACACAGACACACAGACGCACGCACACACACACACACACATGCACACACACACACACCTATCGAGGTAAAGAGGATCAGCCACTGTGGGCCCATCTTGGCTTAGTTAGCGAAATTGAGATCGATAACAGGATTTGGCTCCTTCAATAAGTCCCGGCCCTCCTACTCGCCATCTTGGCAGCATTAAAAACAGAATAAATACATGAAGTTCTAATGTATGTTCATTACGATGAGCAACATCACCCTCTTGTCTTGGGGGACAATCTGTAGGCTGCTGGACTCTGGCTATGAGAGCGATCTTGTGAAGTGAGTTATGAGTTATAATGAGAAGTAACGAGCAGGCAGAGGCTAAAGCTTGAGTCACCGAACACACATTATCTGAAATTAAGACAAATGTGAACAACTATCAAGGCAGACGCAAAGGCTGCCCTCCACAGTGCTCAGCTGACCGGGAGGATCGTTTCAAATTTGCTCATCCTTCAAGAAAAGAGCGATCAGGCTGTTAATACGCAAAGGCTCCCTTTCCAACAAGTCTCGACTTAAATTGAAGCCGTAGAGCCAGAGCAAGAAGAACCACAGAAACCAAAGCTAAACAGGTAGGTTATATTTTGTACTGCATTTTATTTAAAACACACTTCAGTTCAGCACATCTCTTACATAAACACTTGGTAATGGCAGTCTGCTGTTCTACACTGTGAACAGCAAACTTTTTTGTGTCACAGAGAGAGCAAACTGCTCCGTGTTCTTGACCGATGCAGGCTAGGAGCATAACTATGTGTACATTTCAGACTATAGGTTTGGATCAAGGTTTGTTGTGCTCAGGCCACAATATTCCAATCATTGTTAAATGTGTTCAGGCTATGGAATTCCAATCACAGTTAAACATGCTTAAGTCATGGTATGAAATCCCGAGCAGGCCACACATGGCATAAATAATAAAGCAAACACGCTGAGTGATTAGCTAATTCACTGAAAAAGGCTGATAATACATTGATACATTGTTGATGCAGTGCCTGCAGCTAGAATTTCACCACATGTTGCCACTGTTCTTGCAAAAGGAATTTCTTTCAGAATTGATCTCATTCCTTTTGAAAATACTCCTGGTTAAAAAATGGGAATCGTGGACCAAACCGAAGGCTGAAGTTATCCATGAAAAGAATGAACTATTGTACCCTCTAACACAGTTACTGCATACAAAATAGGAATTTTACATCATATTAAAAAGAGAACTTTTTTCTGGTTTACCCATTCTTTTCTCCCCATTTTATTATTTCCCAGTTCCATCTACTGTCTAAACCTTCCCCTTTCTCCTCTTCATGATGCTGCCAAGCTGAGAGGATGAAGGATAGCACAAGGTCTCTCTGAGACACTAGAAAGACCACCACATCCTTTCAGATTGCGTCCGTGAAGCGATGACAGGGCCAACACTAGGGTAGTTACACCAATTAATAGTCCCCAAATTCTGCAACATAGATCATTATCGTTCAGTATAGAGAAAAAGAGATCCAGGGTTCCCAATATGGACCTGCCACCAACAACAGAGTAAGATTGATTCAAGATTCAAGAGAGTTTATTGTCAGCCCAGCCACACACACAAGTACACAGAGGGTTGAAATAGCATTCTCTGAAGCAAATAGTGTAAGACAAACACAGACAAAGGTAAAACAAAGACAGACAAAGAGCAGAGTCAAGAAACTGCCGCAACATTATATTGCAGCATCTAAGCTAAGAATTGCAAAGTACAAAACAGGCAGGTTGTGCAAATAAGTGTGTATTCTGAGGTAGAGGAGTTTTTTGGGTTTTTTTCAAATTTTTAGCAGCAAGTTTTAGTGCAGTTTTTGGAACGTGTCGGTGTAGTGAGTATAGGATAGCTAAAAGTGTCATGTGCATTTCTTGTTGCAGTCTCTGTATGAGGTCAGACCCTGTTCAGACCCCTGATGTGCAGGCTCTGAGTTCAGGAATCTAATGGCTTGTGGGAAGAAGCTGTTGTGATGCCTGGTATGGATACTTCTGAATTGGGGGGAAAACAGTCCATTTGAGGGGTGGATGGGATCTGTGATGATGGCAGTTGCACAGTGGACACAGCGTTTCTTGTACAGTTCAGTGAGTGGTGGGAGGGACACACCGATGATCTTCTCAGCTGTCCTCACCAGCTGCTGAAGGGATTTTCAGTCAGCGCTACTGCAGTTTCCGAATCAGGAAGTGATGAAGCTGCAGAGCATGCTCTCAATGGTTCCCCGGTAGAAGGTGGTGAGGATGGGAGGGGGAAGGCGGGCCTTACGCAGTCTCCTCAGAAAGTGGAGCTTCACACTGCTTCGCACTGCTGACTTTCTCCACAGCCGTGTTGTTAATGTGAAGTGGGGTGTCCTCCCGAAGTCAATGACCATCTCCTTTGTCTTGTCGACGTTCAGGGACAGGTTGTTTTCTCAACACCAGTCCACCAGCTGTCTGACCTCCTCTCTATATGCGGACTCATCGTTGTTCCTTATGAGTCCCACCACTGTTTTTGATGAGGTTTGTGCTGAATTGGGCAGCACAGTCATGCATCAGCAGGGTGAACAGCAGCGGGCTGAGCACACATCCATGTGGCGATCCAGTGCTCAGGCTGACGGAGGTGCTTGTTCCAATACTAACAAACTGAGGCCTGTTGGTTAGGAAATCCAGGACCCAGTTACAGAGTGAGGTGTTCATGCCCAGTAGGCTTAGTTTCCCCACCAGTTTCTGTGGAACAATGATGTTGAATGCTGAGCTAAAGTCTATGAACAGCATTCTGACGTAGCAGTCCTTTGAGTCCAGATTAGAAAGGGTGAGGTGAAGGGCATCATCAGTTTGGTGGATTGACTCTGCTCAGAGTTCCCGTGACGTCAGCCTTGGGCAGACAGAGGACCTGCTCATTAGGAGGAGGGGTGGTTTTCCGTGCTGGTTCCTTATTCTATGTCTCAAAACATGCATAGAAGTCATTCAGTGCCTCTGGCAGGGAGGTATCACAACTGCTGGCCTGAGGAGTTGGTTTATAGTCTGTGATGGATTGTATTCCTTGCCACATAAGTCGTGCGTCCTTGGAGTTTTTGAAGTGTCCATGGATCCTCTGTGCATATGCACGCTTTGCCTCTTTGATAGCCTGTGACAGTCTGGCTCTGGCTGTACTGACAGCCGCTGTGTCTCCAGACTTAAGAGCGGCGTTTCGGGCCCTAACCAAAGCACACACCTTTGCAGTGAACCAGGGCTTGTGGTTTGCCCAGCTAGTGATGGTTCTGGAGATAGTGACATCCTCGATGCACTTGCTAATATAGCCAGTCACTTAGGCTGTGTATTCCTCCAGGTCCACGGCGTCGTCATATGTGGCAGCCTCCTTGAAAATGTCCCAATCAGTGCATTCAAAATGTACAACTATGAACCGTCTTTGAAGGCTCAATTGATATTCATACATACTGTCATGGCTTACACCTCCGCTGTTTCTTTCGCTTTGGGTCTCCCTTATCACAGATCAGCCACACCTGCACTTCATCAACCTGAGTTACTTAAGCCTAACTAAGTCTGGAGTCTTGACACAGCCATTTCACAGCCCAAATAGTATCCTTTATTATATCCTGTATTATAAACAGGTTATTTTTTTTACTAATTTTCCTCTTTCTATCACTCTAGTAAAGGATCATCTCCTCGAAATCCAAAAACACTATAGAACTCTCTATAATCACTTCTTAGTAAACTGTAACTTGACCTGTCTGTTCCTAAGGCTTACTGGTGGTTTGCATCATGTGGTAACTTTCTGAGTTCATGTCTCTCTTACAAGTAGCCATTCACAAATCTATCTCTACACCCTGGAGTGTGTTCCTGAACTGTTCCATAGATGAAAAGGGTTTTTTATAGACCACTGCTATTCCTTGGTCATCCAATTCTGCACTCTGTCTGGTTTGTTCACCCCTGCATCCTTGCTTCTTAAGAATGAACCTAAAAGATTGTTCACAATGGCCTCCTTGATCACCACTGATTCTTTCATGATGGAAGACAACAGCAATAAAACCATCCTCCAGTGCAACATGTTGCGTTGCATGACATCTCGTATTAACTCTCAATGTCAACATTACACAGGCTAATTAATTTTTAAGCATTTTTGAAAATTCCTGTAGCTAGGCAAATAGTACACAGCTATCCATGCAGCTTAAATATTGGATATAAAATTAGCCTATGAAGAAATGTGCAGTAACAGTGAAATGAAATTCTTAAAAATGCAAGAAATATGAGATCTTGTTAAGGCAGCTTTTTGTACTAAAAGAAAACAGAAAAAAGATATGTTGACCTCCTCCCACAAATGTGTTCTTTCCTAGCTACAGTTGTGTTTTTGCACAAGCTTTATAGTATGCTGTTAAATATCCCAATCGACTTAATGAGAAAACTCATTAGCGAAGAGTCCATATAAAGTTCATTATTCATTTCTAGTATTTAGCTTTATCTGTGCTAAAGTCTGGCTTAAAGGAACAGTTGGTTAGAAACATCTTATTGACACATTTCTCAAGATGCAAAAGTTTAGTTTAGAAATAGCATTGAGGCTAATATTGTTGACAAATACTAGTAAGTACATTCCCAAAACATCTGGTGTTACAGACTTGTGAATGCAGTTTAGAACTCAGTATGAAACATTGTAAAAACAAAAGGGGCTTCACATATCCAGAGGGTACTCAAAGAACTTCAAAATACAATTCAGGTGTATTTTAGCTGAACCTTTGATAGTCTATAAGCTCATGTAGGAGCCTTTAGCTACCACAGTGAGGGCCGATCTTGCATCAGGTTCTTCTGTATTTATGATGATTATTACCACAGAAACACAGATTCTAGATCAGCACTCCTGCTCCTGAGGTTGTTTCTGAAATAGACCCTGTTATCTAATAAGTCACACTATGTCCTAAACCGCATCCTCAAGTCTGCTCCACCTGCATGAAGAGCTGGATGCAGTTTGGGGATATACATATTTGAATTAAAGATTTCTAACAATATTTGAAATGTGGCACAGCAGCAATCCCGGTCACCTCACAGTGAGAAAGTCCTACATTACATTCTTTCTGTGTGGAGTTTGCACACTGCGGTTGGTGGTTGGTTATTATAGTGGATAACATGGCTGCCTTCCAAGCAGCAGAGTGGTGTTGATCTCTACCCTAGGTGATACACCACACTACACTAATAATTGTCCTTGGGCAAGACTCCTAACACATTCACCTACATCTGTTATACATAAACATACAAGTCACTTTGGATAAAGGAATCTGTCAGACCTACTGGGGCAGCTGGTGGCCTGGTGGTTAGGAAGTTGCCCCTGCAATCAGAAGGTCAGGGGTTTGAATCCCAGTACTGCTAGTGTCATCTCAGAGGTGCCCTTGAGCAAGGTACTGTCCCGGTACACTGTTACCCTTTTTTGGGAGTGGCTGATGGCCCAGTTGTTAGGGCGCTCAGCCTGCGAACAGAAAGTCATGGGTTCGAATCCAAAAACTCCTAGTGGCACCCCTGAGGTACCCTTAAGGAAGGTACCGCACTCACAGACTGCTGCACAGGCGCTGTGTTCCTGGCTGCCTGCTGTTCCCTTAGTGAACGGATTAAATGCAGAATTTTGTGCTGTTCACACTGTGTTGTGGTGTGCCCACGTATGACAGAATGGTCACTTTATATGTTACATACTTTTACAAATTATATTAATGGGATTTCCTACCTCAGTGCAAAGGCATGTACATCAGGTGAATTGGAGATGCTAAGTTTATCTGTGTATCTCCCCTGCAACATGACCAGTTCAAGATGTTTCTCCACATTTTGCAATATGAGTGCTGGGATTGGCTCCTGGACTCCCGCAATCCTAGCTAGGATAATTGGTTTTGAAAATGAATACTCTTCTAGCACTATAAATAACATGCTTAGTTTACTGCATAAGAATCAGCTTTATTGCCCACGTATGTGTACATACACAAGGAATTTGGTTTTAGTAGCTCTCAATGTACTTAGAATATACTAACCAAGAATAAATACACAGTTACTCACAGTATGTACCATCATACATCTGGAGTAAGTAAAATTAAGTAAATTAGATTTTTCTGCTGAAGTATTCCTTTAGTGAATTTCTTGTTTAGCTACATTTCTAATTTCACAGTTTGCCCTCACTCTCGCTCCCCTATCTCCTCTCTCTCTTTTTCCCCTATAATGCTCCCAGGGGGAGGGTATTGGTGGTAGCAGTGTGTTGGATAGAGGGAGGTTTTTGCAGGGATGCAGTGTGAACGGTGGGAACTCCTGTGGTTTTAAATAGAGGAAATGCCCTGGGCTCAATTACTGTCTCCTAAAATTGGCACGTTGTGTAATTGAAAGTGACACCAGCAAGCTGTGTGTGTGTGTGTGTGAGAGAGAGAGAGAGAGAGAGAGAGAGAGAGAGCTGTTGCTGAGAAAACAGACATCTAGGATATTCTTGCTGAATGCTTCAGGGTTTTTTACACAATTTAAAGTACAGATAGAACTGCGAGAATCTCTCCTAATGGCCGCACAGAGAGAGAAACACACGGGAAACTGCACCTAGACGATTGCAGGCATTTGTTATTGTGTGCATTCTTAGGTTGGTGTGTTTATTTTCCCTACTGGAAAAATGTATTGCTGTATATTTAATAAAAGTTCATGGCCAGGATTCTATCCATACATCCACTATAAATGAACAGACATGTAAATGTAAAAAACATGCAAACAATGCTGAGATTCAATCAGCTCTGTCCCAGAGAATAAAACTGTGTTAAGTTTACAGATATTTCAAAGAGGTGGGAAGTGTCTCATTGCTGTTTTGTTTTGTTTTCTTTTATGGGTGTATTTTACATCATAAGAGTGCAGAGACAGAACACACCGGTGAATAAAACAGCTCAAGAAAAGTCCATTAATCATCTGCATCACCTTCTGTCTGTTCACCATCTAACATCACTGTTACGTTGGTTTCTGTGATAAGTCAAGGTTTTTTTTGAAGGTTTACTGGTTCCCACTGCCTTCATCAAGTTTCAGTTGTGGCCACAAAAAAGGAAACACCTAATCAGTCACATGGCTGGAATGCAGTCTGTTGTTTTTAGAGAGTTAATCAGCTGATGTCAGTCCACTGATTCTCACAGCTACCCTCCCACTGAGTGACGGGGAGAGGGAGGGCCATCTCACCCACCCAGACAGAGCCAAGTCAGCTGCTCTCTCTAGGACAATGGGTGGCTGTGGTAGGGACTGGACTTGCAAACCCTACAAATGCTTAGAGAGTTGTGAGTCCTTGTTCAAGGTTCTAGAGCTCTGTTTGTACCAACCACAAAAAAACACATTTCACATCTATCATACCATATTTTTGCCATGGTATGATAGGTAGCAAGTGGAGAGTTGGTGCGTTGGAAGCAGGAAAAATGGGCCAGATTGAGAATCTGAGCGACTTTGATGGCTAGATGAGGGCTAGGTCTTGAATGTTTCCGGTATGCAGTGGTCAGTACCTAAAAAAAGTGGTTCAAGGTAGGACAACCGGTGACCAGCAACAGGTTCATGGGAGCTCAAGGCTCATTGATGCACATGGGAAGTGAACACATGACCATCGGGTCCAATTCCACAGAAGAGCTATTGTACAAGTTTCTGAAAAAGTTCAAGCTGGATGTAATATAAAAATCTCAGAACACACAGTGCAGACTTGTTTTGGATGGGGCTGCGTAGCTACAGACCAGCCAGAGTGCCCATGCTGACCCCTGCCCATTGCCGAATATGCCTACATGGGGCATTTGACTGGATTATAAAGAAATGTAAGAGAATATTTTACATTTTGTGGTCTTATGGAGTCCATGCCTCAATGGGTCAGAGCTGTTTTAGCAGCACAAGAAGGGAGTGAGTCATAAATATAAAGAGAACATTAGAACATTGGGACTGCAATAGCTTTGAGAATCCATCCCCCAGTGTTGCCATGGAATCTGGGAAATGTGTAACAACAGTTGCTTTGGTCAAGTTTAAATAAGTGATATGCACTTATTTCAGCTTGACCAAAGCAACTGTTGTTACACATTTCTTAGTACACACCTCTACATTTAACACACTTCTACATCGTTAGTGTTTATTTGCAGGTTTTAAGCTACTGGGAAAAAGTAAAACATAAAATGCTGTCTATTTATTTTATTTTAGGTTTTTTTTCCTAATTTTCTTCAGAAAATGGAAGAAAACTATGCACTTACATTTGCAGGAATTTGCCACACTGAAGTTCAGTGCATTAATACAAATGCTCTGAAATTACATCCACATTTTTTGTTAGATTGTTGTGCATCAAATGACACTTTTTCTTTATCCTTTTAATATCATTTCTGAAGCTACATCTCCCAATGACACACACTGACTGCATGTTTTTGTGTGTTATTATAGTTGTTTAAGAAAAAATGCCTGTGTGTGTGTGTGTCCATGTCTCTGGTGTGTCTGACAGGCTGTGTGATGAGATAAGTCCAGCATGAGCTAGCCTAAGCTCAGTCACTGGACATCTCTATATCCTCTCTGAGCTGCCCTGTGCCTTCTGAGTCCTATTACAATCCACCAGCCCACACCAGAGCACCAACCAGCATACCAAACACACACACACACACACTCCAAAGTTCTGTCACTTCCACCTTTTTTTCCTTTGGCTAATGTACATGTCCCAATCATATGAGACAAAAATGTTAGCGTTAGCATTAGCATTTGTTTTCACTGTAGCTGTGTAGAGATTTAGCTGGACCTTTTGACCTTTATAGCATCTTGTTTTGGGGGTGGGTGGTTGGGCAGGAGAAAGTACAATTAAAGTTTGGCCTTTTGCACCCAACAACGTATCTATGTCGCTAACGTGTAAAAATGCATGCGGTGTGGTTAGAATTACACATTGCAGGTTGCATTGATTTTGTAAACCACTGCAAAGCTCCAATACTTCCATTGTGTTGTGCAATAAAAAATGCTGCATTCACAACAAAAGAAACAATAGCATTGAACATGGTATCTGTTTGCTCAGCAGATTAGAAAATAATACTGACTTCAGGCAGGCACAGCACAATGCTAGCATGCAATAGGGCCTTAATCACACATGTACTTAAACAAAGGGAACGTATCAAGCTGAGAAATGAGGAAGACTATAATTAGGTATTTATGCAGTTCAAACTCTGAACGGTCGCTGAATTGGTAATGAGTGGTTACACAGTAACTTCACAGCACCCTAATAATCATGATATGAACTCGTGCTCCTTTGAGATTAGGGAGCAGGAAAGAAATATCTTACTAAAGCAGCTATTTATAGTAAAAAAAAAAAAAGAATAAAATAAACCCTTCTTGTAACAGTATAATGCTGTATAATGCCATTGCACTGCCCAAGTGTTTGTGAAGGCCTTGAATCTTGGGTTTCTTATAATATTAATGTGATCAGAATGTTTGCATATTAAAAAAAAGTACATTCTCAACTCACACTCTGTGTAATGGCCTTGACTTCCAGATGTGATCAATGTGTGAGCGTCATGCTACGCTCATAGGCCTGATAAAGTGTGTATGTGTGAGCTGTGCTGTGTAGGCGCACGCTGTCACCATGGCTCGTTTCCACTACTTCAACAAAAAAATAGAAAAAAGAGAGAGAGAGAGAGAGAGAGAGAGAGAGAGAAAGAAAGAAGGGGAAAAAAGTATCAGAACCTTTGTCGGCAAAAGACAAGCTTGCACACTCATCACATTTGCTGCCATGCGAATGAAGCTTTTGTTCATGCAATCTGCATTTTGCTTATCCACTGAAAACACTTTCCCCCTCTTTCCTGAGTACGAAATCAGGCGACTAGAGGGTACTGCACGCTAAAAACTGCTCTTTTGACATGTTACTAGATCCTGAACTTGCTCGGAGCAACATTCAGGTCATGACTGTCAGTGCCATTACTAGGACACTGTGGGTCCCTAAAAAACAAAGGAGGTAACCCCCCAAAATGGATGTAATTTACTTGTTTCTGTGCCATTGTTTTAGGGTTGGGCATTTCTATCTACTCTTGCCATCTGGATGAATACACCTTTTAGAAATGTTCATTCATTAATAGAACGTCCTACATATTTTGTATTTTACTTTCTTCATCAAAGAATATTTATGACATCTGTGTGGTTTTAAGTGTCAAGATTAGTCATGAATTGTTTTAAAGCAAACCTTCCTTAACCTTTTTAAGTGATATATGCAGTATATGCCAGTTTTAATTGGCTGCCCCATATTGTGCCTGTTTCAATACGTAGTCTGACCTAAAACACTCATCATGACTTTGTAAATGAATCTGCTGTAGGCTGAATAGGCTGTAAATGTGTTGGTCTTCTTGACATCACAAAACCAATGAACATAGAATGGTCTGTATTTGCAGCTTCATTTCTGTATATTGACTATATGGACAGGGGAGTGAACGGTTTTAAAAGTCATCTTTTACAACTTTAGTGATGTCTGCATATTAAATCAAGCTGTTTTATTTTAAAGAAGCAAGTGAAATTCAGTTTTCCATGTTACGGGCCCTTGAATGAAGGTGTGTGTTCTGCCAGTCAGCAATTTTCTAGCAGTGCCCACTGTCTCTTAGCTCAGCATCTCTCTATTACTGCATTAAATTAAATCCAGAAACACAGAATCCATACTAATTGACACGTTGGCTTGAGATTTACAAAAAATTATTTTAAAAAAGTCTTTAAAATAAAATAACAAATCATCCAACTCTAGTCATCCAACTTTACCAGCCTCCTTCCATGGTGACTTTTTTACCTTGTACCTTTCAAAACAAAAACAGTGCATTTATAAAACCGAGAGTTAGTTGATACTGTTGTAAATTTGTACTGAATGATGCTGAATGTTTTATTTCATTACATTTCTAGGAGGAAAGTGTAAAATGAGCTTTTATGTTTTGTTAGCGCATCTGTAAAGTTATGGATGTGCTCTGTTGGCTCCACATTTCTGGTGGAGTATTGTGTTCAGATATCTTACATATGAGAACATACAATGAAAGAAGTAAGCTAACTTGCTTCTTAAAACACATAATTAACTTTTTTAACTATTTACTTTTATTGATATTTTCAGGTCCTTGCACTGGCTCCCAGTTCCATACAGAATTGACTTCAAAACATTACTTATTGTGTACAAGACACTCAGTGGTCTGGGTCCTACGTACATCTCTGATATGCTCAAATTATATATTCCTGGTAGGTCTCTTAGATCTGCAGGAGCTGGCCAGTTAGTGGTAAGAAGATCCGAAACCACACATGGTGAAATGGCATTTAGCCATTATGCAGCTCGTTGCTGGAACAAACTGCCCAATACTGTCAGACATGCACCAACTGTAGCCAGCTTCAAAAAGCTGCTAAAAACAGCACTATTCTCCTCTGCCTTCCTTTAAATATTTGCACTTTCACTGCACTTTTTAACGTTCTTTTATGTATTCTTTTACTTCTTTTATCCCTCTCATTATCTTGTTTTATTTTATTCTAATTATTTTTATTTATCCTTGTTTTATTCTCAGTTTCTGTAAAGCACATTGAATGACCTTCTGTGTATGATAATGTGCTTGAACTATTCATACATGAAAATGCTTCCTGAGGGGTTCTTGAAATTTTGTGTATTTCTTGAAAGTTCTGCATAAATATTACCTAAAACATTGTAAGAAATCCTAAAAGTTAATAAAGAGAATCCTAAAAAACAAATAAAACAAAAATGTTATACTGGCCATTTCTTTATTAAGAAATATGGTCCAGTATTACACTTCTGTGAGTAGCATTTTTCCATGTTCCTCTGTACAGAACAGCTACAGCTCTGGGATGTTGGTGAGTTTCCTCTCATGAACTACTCATTTCTGGTCCTTCCACAACATTGGATTGGGATTAAGGTCAGGATTTTGATTTGGTCATTTCAAAGCATACACTGAAAACACCCGACTCCAAAGTCTCCCTTAAATGAACTGATCATTCTAAAGGTTCATGTAATTTTGCTGCTTACAGAAATGTAATACTAGATCATTTTCCTAAATGAATAAATGACCAAGTATAATAATTTCATCTCATTTGTTTAATTGGGTTCTACTATAAGGACCTGAATAAAAATCTGATTATTTCACAAACTTCTGAGCCCCACAGTGACTGCACCAGTTGAAGTTGCTGTATAGAATTAAGTCACTGTAGCTATTCAAAATTAATGGGTGTAAATTGCATTAGTAGCAATTGAAGGGGTCCAGTAACCTAAAATCGCCTGCATTAGCCATTAGCCTGCATTAGTCACATTGCTGGTAGTTACGCCTCTGATGAGGGTGATGCTTAAAGCTGTCCAAACATCTCAGCGTGATGTCATTCGCCAGACATGGTAAATTGAGAGAGAGTTTTTAGCTGGGTGTTCTGTTTGCATGCTTGTAAAGACTGTGTTTAATAATCTAGCATTAATAAGAGCTAGCATTGAGCCCTGGCTAAATTGTGTCAGCCCCACCCCCTTTTATACTCCATGTTCCCTTGGATGTTTAGTGTTAAGAAAGCTACAGCGCTGCGAATGAAAACAGTCAGCCCAAAGGTACTCGTGGAATCATTTTAACCTTTTGAATCAACCCTTCAATTTAGCAAATTAAGGCTTTCAGCCAAATTGGGCCCGTGAAAATGTATTCACTGGTAATGTGCCAATTCCGTTTAGGGATTAAATTTAATCATCTCCTTCATTCTCAAAGCTAAAAGGGCAATTATTCCATGGTATTTAAAGGGTGGCTGTTCTTTTTAATGCAGTGGGTAATTTTGCTATCACTCGCTGTCTGTGTGTCAATTGCATGCTAATAGGCCATGATAAAGTATACTGTAATTACGTTTTAAAATCGTCGTTGTGGCAGCGAGCTCTGCATCTTCTGTTTGCAGCCTGTAGCTGACTCACCCCTTCCCCTGTTATTATAGGAGGAAGGAGGAGCAGAATCAGAATGGGTCAATTGGAGTGTATTATTGTGAGAGGAATAATGTGGGACAGTAGGTGGGGGTATGATGTTATCTGAAGCTCTCTGAAAAGGGAAATTACAATAAACCTGCGAAACATCTCCTTGTGAATGTGGACTGATGCATATAAACAGCTTTGTATAGAAAGTCAGGAACAGATGATGGAGGTAGAGAAGAATGTGTGTCATGATTAGCCTTATGAACTTCTAACCTCTTTCAGTTCTAACTCTGCTTTAGACTCACACTGAGCTCCCATTTGTTCCCATATCCAACATCTGTATGCCCAGTACAGTCACACAAGAAGCAGCGTGTGTTGCTTTGCCTGTTTACTTTAAGATTAGCTCAATCTAACCCTGGATTTTCTGTGCACTGCTTTTAACCTAGCTATGTCACCCTGGCAGCATAAACTACATCAGGACCAATCAGGATGAGCATCCGACCAAATAGGGACTGATGAAGCAGAGGAAGCAATCATGATATATAAATGCTGAGAATATAAAGCACTGACAGTGCTGCTTTTTATGTTAAAATGCATTATTTTCTATACATTTGGATATATATTAATCATCTTCTGATTTTTCCCTGTGTTTAATTGCCACAGAAATGTAAGCCATTCTTTTGCAAGGCAGTGGTGTGGTGTTGTCTCCATACTTGCATGTTTCTGGCCTTAAGATTTTTACATGCATGCGCTTTATTCAGACATCAGTTCATTCATTTGTGCATAACTGATGATAGCTTGCACTCCAATCTTTTTGGGGTTGCCATTCTTTTCTTCACCCCCTGCTTGATTTTGCCAACTTTTTCATTGACCAATCAGTGGCCTAGTGGTTAGGGTGTTTGTCCTGTGATCAGAAAGTTGTGGGTTCAAGTCCCAAGACTACTAGTGATACCACTGAGGCACCCTTGAGCAAGGTACCGTACCCACACACTGGGCGCTGTGTTCCTGGCTGCCCGCTGCTCCACATGGTGAATGGGTTAAATGCAGAGGAAGAATTTTGTGCTTTGGTGTGCTGTGGTGTGTTCACGTATGACAGAATGGTCACTTTACACTGTCGTCTCTGGTGTTGGCATAATGACAGATAAGCGGAGAAATTGGTAGCAGCTCAAACATTTACCCCAATGTCAAAAAGACTCAAACTCAATTAGGTAGGAAAAAGCTCTCATAAAGATTAGCTCTTTAATGTGCTGGTGAAATTCGCCTTGATCATTTCACTGTTCCAGAACTGAATGGAGCCCCCCGCCAAATTTGCCTGTTTGTTAGGAGCATAGATGTTTTTGCACTTAAAGACATTTTGGCCATTCACAAACAGCACAATGAAATATGCCGTGAAGCTGGAGTGAAGCTTGTTGGTAGCCCATTCTAAGTTGAACTGGGTTCACAAGACAACCCCCTGATCTTTATTTCTGATTGACTTTAGTCCTATCTCATGGATCTGTATGACTTTCTCGGTCATATATGACTCAAGTCCTCAGGTTTCCAATAGGGAGATGGTTCATATTTGCTGACATTTTGTAAAGGTGAAGGTAAGGTGAAACAAAATGTGATATCATTGGATAATGTTATTCTTCCACACCCAGTGGTGCACAGTGATGTCATTTAAAAATCTGAAGGCACTTTAGAGGTATGAACAAGCAGTACATTTAGATCAAGAATGTGGGATATTTAGAAATGACCCTGCACCAAAATTGAATAATGATCACATCACGATCTGCATGTGTGCACCTAAACACACTCAGCGAAGTGCTGTCTGAATAAAACTGAGTGGAACCGAAAAAATGTCCTGTACAGTAACACACAGGATAAGTAAACAAAGCATCTCTAACAGAGCTGCTCTAATGAGTGCTGATCGGTAATAAGCGCTGGGGGGGGGCAGGGCGATGCTAATCTGGGTCATTGCATATGTAAATGCACAGCTGGGCTTGCTCTCTTCAGCGCCGCAGCCACACAGGTCGGGGTGTCTGAGTGTCATCCAGCATTAACTCTGACGTGCCAGGCACGCGTCCATGACCACCCCAGCATCACCATCCTCACCCTGCGGTGGTGGGAAAATTAACACACACGCCAGTGGTGTCAAAGTCGGCCACAGTCACTGGACCTGTGCCCATGCAGCCACGCTGAGAGACCGGCCTGTAGGGTGCAGGTTTGACGATCAGGCAGATGTCCTGATTCTTCTCAGCTGGGTGAGAGAGTTGCCTTATCAGGAGTGTAAATGCTGTGACATGTCTTTATCAGAAATTGTTTTCATCTGTATAGAACTGGTTAAGATAAGATAAGATAAGATGAGATAAGATATGATGATAAATTTGCATTGTTACAACAGCAAAGTGTCCAGGACAAGATAAGAAAGTAGAAGCAGCAAAACACACACACACACACACATATTATCTATTCATAGCATAGAGAGGGACTAAAACAAAAGAAAGGCCTAAACAAAAGAATTTGATCAGATTTACCATTATTTTACCATCATAACTATTTATAAGGATTTAGAAGAGGTGCAAATTTAAAAATTAGATACTTCATAACATTTTCAGAAAGGTACTCTCCTCTGTCTCATTCTAAGAGCTGTATTGTTAAAGTGTAGTGGTTGTAGTTTTGAGTTGGCATTATATAGTCAGGTATTTAAAAAGCCCATTTCCAACAGTTTTCATGTATTTTATTTTCCCATGAGGTCCACTTACAATATTTATGAGGTTTCATATTCCACAATTAGCCACATTTTGGTTTTACATGACCATTTCCCAGCTTCTCCTTATCCCTTAGAATTAAAAAGGCTGATTTCTTACTGCGTAATGTGATAAATGTTAATGTTCAGATTAGTAGCCTTGTATGTCACATCATTCATAAAGCAGTAATGGTGGGTCTAGCAATGCTATTTACATACTACATCAGATCAGTGCTGTCACTATTGATTATATTAGTGATCAAGTAATCTAATTATTATTTTGATGGTTATTCAAGTATTCACAAACACACACACACACACACACAGACACACACACACACACACACACAATCCATAACACAACCCCTTTAAAATGTATTTGAGGAATTCCCACTGGCTTCTATTAAAATACATCAATTTCTGACTGAGCACAATGATTGTCTGTGTAAACTGAAGGTGTGATACAAATGTGGCAGATAGAGGGTAGGTACTGTAAAATGTCCCTTTGATGGGTGAATAATAAGCCTGTGGTTCAGAGGTTAAAGGCCTAGGGGCTGTTGTTGAGCTCAGAGCAGCAGAAAATAAAGATGTGTGTTGAGAAAAAAGGCAAAAGGTGAAAGTGATCTTGGAAGTGTTTTTTGTTGTTGTTTTATGTCCCCTGTCCGTGTTCTGGTGTTTACTCTGCTTGTAGTTTCAAGAGGAGCCTTGAGATTCACCCAGAAAAGTAGATATGTGAGAGAAAGGGTGTGTATATACATTGTCAGCTTTGATACACCCCTGTAAAGGGGGGTGAGGGGTGCTGGGGTATGAGGAAAAGAGAGACAGATGGGAGATCTCTCGGTAACTCACCACTGACCTTTTCCTCTGATAACACATTACAACAGTACAACCCCACAGTGCTCTCTCTCTCTCTTTCTCTTTCTCTCTCTCTCTCTCTCTCTCTCTCTCTCTCTCTTTCACTCTCTCATACACACAGAGAACGATCTGGCATGATTGATGCTGACCTTTGCTCACAACTTCAGTGTCTGTGCATGTATACGTGTGTGTGTGTGTGTGTGTGACTTGCTCTCTGGCTGAGCTGTGCGGAGTCTGTCTCTCTGCTCTGTCATGTAACTGACACACTGTCATGTAGTGGCGCAGGAGGACGTGGCAGGTTTTGGGGAGTTTTTGTGCTTTAGGAAGTGATTTCCATACAAAATATCAGCCTCTGTCTCACTTGGCGTTGGCGGGTTGGCACGGGGGTTTAGGGGACAGGGCAGTTGGGCTGCGGATGAAAAGGTGACATGCTAAAATACAAGAGGAGCTGTAGAACTGTCTGTGTTTCCGTGTACAGGCAGGAGAGGAGTCGGACTGAAGCAGTGACATAGTGAAAGTTTCCGGGAAAGCACTGTGACTTTAAAAATGCACTGACTAAACCGAGACCTGACTAAAGGGCCTTCTACTGAAATTATGACACAATAAAAAAAACATAAAGCATTAAAGGAACATTCCAACATTTTCTCATCAATCTCTATCTGCTTCAACTGCAGTTTTTTTTTTCCAGTCAAAGTCAAAATAAACGTTATTGTCATCTCAGCTATGCACATGTATACAGTGAGACTACACAGCATGGCTCTAGATTTTAGTACAAAAAGACACATAGAATACACATATATAAATAAACTATAAACATAAACATAAACTACAAACTTAAACTACAAACATAAACATAAAAGTACAAGATCAGTTTAGCACCCAAAAAGTGTACAAATGTTGCATCAGCAGGTAAGTGGACAAGTGGAAAGCAAACACAATTGTGTGCTTTGAAGGATGAAGAATTCCACTCATTTTTCAAAATTTCTGTGCAATCAAAACAGTGTTAATATCAACACTGTTTCAGAGTGGTTTAATGTAAAATGATCCACACTGGATAAAAATAAAACAATGGAGGTTATGAAAACTAGATGTCTGGTAATGGCGCTAGAAACTCACAGAAAGTCATTACAAAAGTAAATGGATATGAAAACATTGCCTGATGCCTCAGTCAATGTTTGTGTGTGTATATACAGGGGGTCCTCGAGTTACAACATCTCGACATGCGACGTTTCGAGTTTACAGCGCTCACTCCCACTCCCACTACCACTCAACTTACACGGTTAGCCCCATACTTCCGGACTATGTGGGCGAACAAGTTGGGTTGCACGCGGCAGAAGAATATGAGCATGGGAGTTTTCTTTTTCCTTTGTATGGGGCGTAGGTGTATTTATATGATTTTACAACTGTGTTAGGATCAGTAAGTGACTTAGACTAGGGTGTGTTTCGACTTGCACCAAAATTGTGGTTACATCACTGTTGAAGGAACGGATCTGTGGCGTAACTCAAGGATCCCCTGTATACATACACATACATCCCCTGTATACATACACAGCACTGGAAAAAAAAATAAGAGACAGCTGCAAAAATGTTCTCAGGTTTTGTCTTTTATAGCTGCAAGTATTGAACTGAACAGCTTTGCCTAGTTTTTAAGAACTACTGACGATATTTCTCCTAATTTCCAAATAAAAATATTATTCTTTAAAGCATATTTTTAAAGGAAATAATATTAAAATAAGAGAAATGATGCAGCGTTTACAGAACTTATATATGTGTTTATATAAGAATGCTTGCTAAGTAAACACGCCTCAGCAGACTAAGTACACTACTCACTGAACTTGTGTTTGAGCAGTGAAAGAGACACACACTGATAAAACAGGCAAAGAATATGTGTGCAGTTAGCAGAAAGGGGTGAGAGAGAGAGAGACAGAGAGACAGAGAGAGACAGTGTGTCAGTGTCAGGCTCTTGATCCATCTCTCTGCTTTGCTCCTCTTTAATAACTTGTCAAATCAATAGCTCTCCATCTGCTGCCCATCACTACTCTGCTCTGCTCTGTGTGTGTGTGTATATATGTGTGTGTGTGTGTGTGTGTGTGTGTGTGCGTTTGTGCATGAGCATAAGGGAGAAAGAGACAGACAGAGAGGTTTGTAACCAGCTGAGCTTTTACCCACTGTGACATTTCCACCGCTTTGACGTGTGTGTGTGTGTGTGTGCGTGTGTGTGTGTGTGCATGTGTGTATTCAACATGCAGAAGTGAGAAAAGCGTAGATTAGAGACCTTTAATTAGTGTGGAAAAATTTTAGGCACAACTCATCAAATAGCATTTTGTTCATTTTTAAAGTGTAAATAATCCTCTGCGGAGACACACTCCTGCACATCAATACACAATAACAGTTTGTTTATTGGGGAAAAACTGAAAACTGTCACCATGTGGCTTAACAAACAAAAGACATTCCTCTGAAAGTGTTCAGGTTCAGGGACAGGGCTGGAAATGAGAGACTTTGAAAGTCCTTCAGGAAGCATGGAGAACTGTTCCTCGAGACTACATTAAAATACAAGACAGTCTTGATCTTTGGAAGCAAAATATGTTTAATGTGACTAATATGACAGTATTGTGTATGTGTGTGTATATGTATGTATATATACATACATTCTTTGTGAAGAATGTTTACAGTGATCAGCTTTGTAAGTCCCCCTCGTGCTTCCAGAACAGCTCTGTCCCGTCAAGGTATGGACCCCACAAGGACTCTGAAGGTGCGCTGTGGTATCTATTGCCTACAGCATCACACTGCATCCACTAGCTTGTCTTCTTCCCACAGAGTATTATATCCTCCCCACGTAAACGATGCATGTAATCTATTAGACCATCTTCTTATATTGCTCCATGGTCCAGTTCTGATATTCACATGCCCAGTGTAGGTGCTTTCAGCAGTGGACAGGGGTCAGAATGGGCACTTGCTACACATCATGTGCAGAAATCTGCGACACACTGTGTATTCAGATGGTGTTCTATCATCTCCAGCACTAACGTTTTCATCAGTTTGTGCTACAGTAGCTATGGGACTGGACCAAAACAGGCAATACCTTTAGATGCTCATGATCGTGTGTCCAGTTCTCTGGTTGTCCTTCCTTGGACCACGTTTGGCAGGTATCAACCACTGCATACCAGGAGCACCTCATAAGACCTGCTTTTCTGGACATGCTCCGATCCAGTCTTCTAGACAGTCTTCACAGTTTGGTCTTTGTCACAGTTGTTCAGATCCATACTCTTGCCTGTTTTTCACTTTTCCTCTCTCTTTATCTCTCATTCTCTGCCTCTCTCTCTGTTTCTTTTTCTCTCTGTCTGTCTCTCTTTCAATCTCTATCTCCTTCACTCTCTCGCTACCTCTTTCTTCTCTCACCCTATTTCTCGCTCTACCTTTATCCTCCAGTCTCATTCACTCTCTTTCAATCACTCTTTCCCTCATCCAACCACCCCCAAGTCATTACAGATGGTGATGCCAAACTGTAGGCAGTGAGAGTGATCCATGAACCTGCGGAAAAATCAATCTTAGCAAACCTAAACACAAAATCGATCTTGCTCACCCTAGCAGGCTCTGGCCTGGCATCTGGGACTGTGAGTGTGTGTGTGTGGAGGAGACTGGAGTCTGTAAAAACATGTGTTTTTGCCCTACAACTAGGTACTTGCCTGACAGTTTACCACCCAAAGTTATTCCATCCGTGCATTCCTCTGTCTCCCTTACTATACTATCTCCTGCACCAAATGCAAACATCTAGGAGGTTCACTCTGCTGTGCAGGTTCATCAGTATTATCTGCAGGTTTACTATGCTGAACATTCCGTCACCAGCATACTGTATTCAAATCCTGCTTTACCCAAGCTGAACCAAGGTCAGCCCAGGAGAGGAGGGGGATAGCCTGAAGCATTGCCCCCAGCAGAGTAAGCCCTTGCTGGGCAGGGCCGTCTGATCTCCCTCTCACTGATCCCACTCAGCTCGGGAGCTCCCTCTGTTCTGAGGTGGAAGACATGAAGAATGAAGATGATACAGTACTTTTTTTTAAAGCTAGAATAAAAGAAACTCAATTCTTTGGTATAAAAAAAACTTGATATTTGTTCTTTTGGTTTAAAAACTTCTCTCTTCTTTCCTTTTGAAAGCCGGGACTTTCGCTTCCACTTGGATATGTGGACGTGTACTTGTTGTATGGGCTACTTCAGATCCAAAGTGGTGTTCCTCAAGGCTCTATATTAGGTTCTTCGAAGATCCAGAAATTTTCATTAGCCCCAAAACAAAAACCTTCATTACCGGCTCAGCAGTGTCCTCCCTCATTGAGAGCTAACTTTCTCATCGGAAAGGGCACAATAAGAAACTCTGGTCCTAATTTAAGTACGTGATGAAGGTCAAGACCAGTGACTTTATAAATAGAGACAATATAATGACCACCCTGTATCCAAGACATTTGTTTTCTTCAACATTGTTGGACCCAGCCTAGTTTTTCATTCTTTCTTTTTTTGCTACACCTCAGAGTCCTTATCCAGAAGATAATGGAGTTACTTTCAGAGCAAGTGGGGCATAGACTTCTGTATATAGTCACCATGCTAATAAGAAAATATATACATACCTGGGGTTTAAATAAATCACTAATGAACCATCCCATAAAACAACAAGCGTGACTGTACTTGGTGCATGGTGCTTGAAAGAGGGATGACATGGGAGGTGGTTAGCCCACACTTATGCATGAGCTCCAGCACACCCATGAAGCACACACAGACCCACACTCCATTATACCAGGTGGTGTCTGTGGCCCTGCTCCATAATGTATGTGGCACCGGGGAGCTTGGGCAGTGAAGTGTGTGAGCGGGGCTCGGCTCAGGACTCGCTGTCGGACACATGTCAGTGCCATCTCACCCTTGCCTCTCCACGGACCAGCCGTACACACATCTGACAAATTTGTACAAGCAGTCATCTGCTCAGTCAGCCGCACACATGGCCGCATACACACAAACACTAACATCCACACAGAGATGCAGGCCTGCAGGAGGCAAAAAAAGCTTGAGCAGCCTTTTCCCATCCATTTTCTTGACAGCCACTTGTGAGTTAGCAAAGTGAGCTACAAATATTGTCAGTCTGGTCCATTATGAAGGCTGTGTTTCAGTTTCTTTTGACACAGATTAAACCATACAGAGTGTGTATTTGTGTGCAACACAAGGGAACAGGGTCTGAACCTGTGTGAGGGACGTAAAGAAAAACTGAAAATGTTAAAGTGATGTGATGACACCATACGAAAGTATGTTGCACATTCTTGTATTTATGTCTCAATTTACTGAGAATTTTATTCAGTGATTCAGCTGATGTAACTGATAAAATGATCAACACGTGCAGAAAATGTGTAGGTAAATAAGTGAACTGTCATTTCAGTGACTTCACTCTGTGTAGCATTATGTCTAAAAGATAACTTTAAAACATCTTTTTGTACATTGAAAAAGCGTCTATTGAAAAGCCAAAATGAAAGTTTTCTTGACTTCCAATATTGCCACGGTATACTTGTCCAGATATTTGGACAGTAAACAGTGACAACAATAGGAACATGATGCTACAACAGGTGACCAAACCACAGCTGGTTTTGACTGTTTTCCTGCAACTTTCTTGCATGTCTATTGACGTCCAAAACATCTCCCAGCAGGCCATTCAAAAATCAAACTGAATTAACATCAAAGAGGGGTCGTAGTCAGATGTCTAAATATCTGATTTGCAGACATACACATATGGTTTAGGACCAACACAATATAGACATAATATTGGAATTTTTGTAGACTATATCTAAATGGCACAATAAAAACATGAATACAGGCAACTGTCTGATGTTTACAAGGTTGTCTTAAAGTGCACTAAGTCTTTAGAGGACCATCCACCTTGGGTCATCTTGGCAACACCCCTGAGCAGTTATTTCTACAAAGGACCAGGCTCCTCTTGCTTTGAATGGGGAGCAATCCCAAACTAAAAGTCACATTAATGTAAAATAATATACTTGAAGACATGAAAATTGTCTTCATGTATATTATTTCTTAGAAAACTTTAACAAAATCATAAAAATAGGTAGCAGTGTTAGGCTAAAAACAGATTGTTCCTGCTACCACCTATGTGGATATCTCATATGTGGGCTTTCAGTGTTACTACCAACCAGTTTCAACATCAACTAAGCAGAAAACTGAAAAAACTGACCTGCCCCTCGACGACTGCCACTCATCTAATGTTACCCTGTTAGCTGTATCTACTGACTAGATGTCACAGTGAGTAAAATATTTCCCTTTAATTCTGAATGACTGAGACAGTTAAAAAAATGCGTTTAGCTTCCTTTGTGGTACAGAGCTGTTGGTTTAGACAGCCGGCAACTTAATTCTCCAACGAAATGACAGTTCTCAGTGGATGCCATTCAGAACGTAGACATGCCTTAAAGAAAGCGATGGAGTGGTCTTTCTTGTTCCATGTCAGCTAAATTCACTGTAAAGGATGAAGTCTTCTGGCCAAGCTAAATATGTGTTGTTTGCGAGGTCTCACTCTTTATGTGAGATTTGTAATATATGTGTTTAAATTTTTGACATCGCTGACAATTTTCTTTACCCAGCTGGGATACTCCCTCATAAAAAAATGCTCTTTTATTATAGACAGCCTTTATTCAGATCTGAACTAAAACTCAAGAGGAGACACATGAGGGATTACTGGGGTCTTTTGCTCAGGAGAAATATGTGAGCAGCAGGAGACTTAAACTAAAGTCTCTTTGTCTTTCCTTCTGATCTCATTGTTGTCTAGGAGAATCTACAGACGTACAAAGATCTCTTTTTTGAATTTTCTTTCCTGTGGGACCTGTGGAGGTGGTCAGAGACACACATGACTACATAGCATCTGTAGTGTAAACGCTAAAGCATCTTGATGCATCCTGACAACAACAAACAACTGCCTTAATCAACTGCATCATCACACCAGAGACTAAAGGAGCCACGTATGGTCTTTATCTACTGTTTGTTTGTAGATTGTGTTAGTGATCTAAACGTGAGAAACAGCTCATACATAGACACAAACAAGGACTTTCAGCACATTACGGTTTGTCAAGAAAACACACTGAGAGACTGATGCAATAAAAATGTGCACCCCCCAAGTGGTCCAATCACAAGTAGCTCAAGAACCATGGAAATGGCTGTATGTCTTTCTGTCCACCTGTGATCACACCTCCCATCACTCCAGACAGATATCAATACTAGGGCCTGTTTGTGTCTGTGTGTGTGTTTGTGTGTGCACATATGTTTTGGATGCACACACATTTATAAGTGTGAGTGGTGTGTGTGTGTAGGTGTATGTGTGTGTGTGTGTGTGTGTGAAGAAGTGCTGGTGGTGGTGGTCTCTGGGGGCAGGATTAGGGGTCTGTATGCCCCAGGCTGGGCCGCTGTGCTCTGAGGGGGATTAGTGGAGCTGCTCTCTCGCTGGATTAACCCTCTCTCTCTGTCTCTCTGCCTTTCTCTCTTTTTCTCTCTGTCTGTCTGACTGTCTCTCTTTTTCTCTCTGTCTGTCTGACTGTCTCTCTCTCTCTGTCTGTCTCTCTTTTTCTCTCTGTCTGTCTCTCTTTCTCTCTGTCTGTCTGTCTCTCTTTCTCTCTTTCTTTCTGTCTCTCTGTCTCTCTGTCTCTCTCTCTCTCTCTCTCTCTCCCTCTCTCTCTCTCTCAGCCTCACTCTCTCTTTCTTTTTGGGGGCAGCACAGTATACTCCACTAATCCAACCTGCAACACGCTTCAGGACTCTCTCAGTTCCCCTTTCTCTCTCTCTCTCTCTCTCTCTCTCTCTCTCTCTCTTTCTCTCACTCTCTCTCTCTTCTGAGCTGTCAGAATCCTTATCATGCTTTATTAACATAGCATGCACTCTGTGTGACCACCAGAGCCTCCCTGATACATTGTCCATTTTGTTAATGTTTGTTAAAAACAGTCATCATACATTTTGTATTGTAAGTAATTGTAGTACTTATTTGATTTAATATATATCATCGCTGTCGGGTCGAAATCTCATATGTCCAAAATGGCTATTTTCCAGGAAACTCAAAAAACTATGTATATTCTAAATAAATGAATACTGTGTCATCAAAATTGGTATAACTATTTTCAACACTTTTCATTGGTTAATAATTTGTAAATTTTACAGACCCCTGTGGAGACTGACCAATAGTATCGATTTATGAGAAACAAACAACAAAAGTGGACCAAAAGTGGAGTTACGAGGTTTCCGCCAGACAGCGACGATATGTTTGGGTTGGATACAAAATCTTGAAACTGAATACTGGCCAATCAGGGTTTTACCCTGTATTTTCTACGGTCAATATATGTCCAGGCAGCTTCTCTCATTGGGTAGGCCTTAACTACCAGCATTAATATGATGTGACAGAGGAATCAACCAATATCAACCAGGGGTGTCAAATTCCGGTCCTGGAGGGCCGGTGTTCTGCGCAGTTTGATGGTTCTCCTACTCAAATGCATTCACTAAACCTAGCAATTATCTGGCGAGGGCAACCAGGTGTTTCTGAGCAGGGAAATCACCAAAACGTGCTGGACACCAGCCCTCTAGGACCGGAGTTTGACACCCCTGCTAGGCCTTAAGAGTGTTCTGACTGTGAACACGAGTCCTAGTCTAACCAGTTTTCAGTTAGTTATTAGAAATGGAAAACAGCAGCTTCACACCAGGGCTCTTCACTGAATGAGTATATGTAAAATTGATACACAGTAAATATGCTCAGTATGCTGTACAGATAAAAAATGTGGAATGTCTATTGCAATTTTCAAAACTGTTTGATCTGAAATGGCCAAAACTGCCTATGTGCATTTTTATTGGTTTGATGCTAACATACTAGTATTATTCCTCCAGTGACACTTGCCACGATGAGTATAATCATAGAACTGTTTGGTTTGTTTCCCAGGATTTGAAATTTTTAACCCGAACTAAACATCTAATGGTTCACTGTTCACTACTGCATTAACAGTTACAAACAGGGATGTGATATGGCAACAATTTTTCTAGTATATTGTATCTCCTCCATTAGCTGGTGGACTATAATGATTTATAAACATTACATTCATGTGTTATTTAAGGAGCTTCCCGACATCAGTCCTGCAGGCCTCCCGCACCGCGCATTTAGTGCTTTCCTGCTGTAATACTTGTACACCAGCTAATGATGCAAGATGTGGAGAAAAAAAAGCAGAAAAAAATAAATGCTGCAGTGCAACCATGCATTAAAATCACTTCATTCAAATATGCATATGGAATAAAATAAACGAGATCAATACAGTTATTTTTAAAAGTTAAACATAAATTGAGTCTCTTCATGTGGAAATGATGGACAAAATAGAATCAAGTAAATTGAATACATCACTTTTTCAGTGAACTACACTCTTTTTGTACAGATGAGAAAAAACAGCAATAGTGAAGTGTGACATACTCTCTTCTGGACATTGGAGTGGATATTATTCAGCTTTGCAGGTGGGCTGCGGTGGAGTCTGTTGAATTTATAAAAGGTCAGTCCCTGAGCTCCTCGCTGCTCTGCTTGGTTCTGCTCAGATGGGCACTGTGAGGACCAAAAAACCCCTGATCCATCAGGTCCAGAGTGATTTGCAGGGCTCAGACCAGACGCTCCAGATCCTTCCTCCAAAACGGCGCTGAATCTCATTTCTCGAATGCGGGTGGTAATGTTAACTCACTAATGCGCATATGCTGCAGACGTGTTGCGCAGCACTGACAGCGGCCCACTGGCCACTATAATTAGCTTTTCCTTAGTCCTTCATTGAAGTGGACATTGCTGTAACAATCATTGTTTAGTGAGCCTACGCGTTCTAGCGCTTCAGATTCCACTCATATCCCACACAGAATGCATCAAATAAAATATGCATTGAGTTTAAAACACTCAAAATCAATTCATACCATCGCACAGTGAACACTCAGTAGTGGATACACAAGTACACAGCGAGTTAATTGGCTCTGTCAAAGAATGGAAACATGTTTTACGGTATTTAATCTGAAAATAGAATAAATACACTTGGCATGCTCATTATCGCTAATCCTGAGAGGCCAAAATGTGTGTGTGTGTGTGTGTGTGTGTGTGGCTGCAATGGGATGCAGACAGTTGGCAGGCGGGTGTGCAGTGCAGCTCCTTAACAAGCCTCACACACACATACACACACCATGCTCTAACCCCACACACTGTGGGTCAGTGACCTGTATATATTAGGAGCTGTGTGAATGCAAATCATTTTTTTCTGGCCCACTCCTAACCCCCCCTACCCCCCACCACACACACACACACACACACACACACACACACACACACACACACACACACCCCATGTGTTGTTCTGCACACAGTA
>JBBPCX010000016.1:8465282-8476401 GCA_037974365.1 Hydrocynus forskahlii
CCACTGTGCAGTCAGGCCACCACACACACACACACACACACACACACACACACACGCACACACACACACACCCCATGTGCTGTTCTGCACACAGTAGCAGCCGTACACCAAGGAGCAGTTACACCAGCTAGACCTGTAATCCCTTGGGAAATGCACCATGTAGCACGTCTGTGCATGAAGTGTATTGGCAGCGTAGCCGCGGATCACGTGTGTGTTTGTGCATCCATCTGTGTCCGCGTGTACGGTCTTATTATCATGCATTGTCCTGTCTGTGAGCATTTTGACGAACGCTGCCAACATTTGTGTCTTCTGGCTAAAGAGTAGGTGAAAAGCGAATGGAAAGTGAGTGGGTGCCAGGCGGTTACTGGTTCATGACTTACACAACCAGCGGCATTAGTCATCATAACCATCCTCTCACACTGAAAACCACCTCAGAGGCCTTGTTGAAAAAGGTAGGTCAGCATAGTCAGACATAAGGTGACTGGTGACAACAATGGAGCATATGGGGTATAGTATGACCCCCCGTGTATCAGAGTCTCTCTCTTCCTTCAGACCTCCGAGGCTGTCCCAGGACTGGCGTGGGACTCAGAGAGAGTTTTAGAGCGGGAGTTACATGATGTACTTCATGATTTACTTTTAAATAGTGCTAATAGATAACTTTTCATTTTGAAAAATACTAAAATGCTGTAAACCAATGCAAGTTCATGTCCACATCCCTCACAGCCTACATGCTCAGATATATCCAATATTTTAAAACGTTTCACTGCATCAATTGATTTTTTTCTGCCTTCTCCGAAGTGACTTTCTTTTTTCAATTTTTTGCCACTGCTAACAGTATTCATATGAGTCATGTGTGGCAATTGGTAAACACTGCATGAAGTAAAGCACTCTGTAGAGCACTGTCTCTTAGGTCAGCCAGAACCAGATTCATTCTCTACCACTCTAAAAGGCTCTCCAAAACTAACTGAGCAATTATAATTAGCAAACCAAGACCACATTTAACCCCCAAATTACTACACAATTAGACAAGGTTCTGATATTTACACACTTTGCCAGTGCATTCCTGGTGATTACTGGGTCACTGGCCTCCTCAAAAGTAAAGGGAGAAAGCCAGTGCCTCATCCATCCTAGCTTAAAGCCTGAAAACTGTTACAGTAGTGAGACTACATGGAACAGTCTGAAAATAGCTGATATGGTGAAGCTGCATTTAACAGTTGGAAAATAATATTGATTTCAAGTATGCAGGGGTCTTACAGCAACCAGAAACGCCGTGCTGTTTTCCACTTGAGCGTATTTGACTGGCTGGTTCTTTCCTCCGTTCGGCTGGTCCTCTGCTGCAGACAGGCCTCATGAGGTTTGTCTGAATTAATGTAGTGTTTTATAGTGTTTGAAATGTGAAATTTGAAGCTTATTTGATGATAACACAACTTATTGTCGTGAAGTTCAAGTGTTGAGATATTTTATATCAGTTCTTGAAGTTGATGTGTTGGAAGCAGGAAAAATGGTCAAGCATAAGGATCTGAGGGATGTTGACAAGGGCCAAATTGTGATGGTCAGATGACTTGATTAGAGTAAATTGTGGGGTCTTCCCTAAAAGTGGTTCAAGGATAGGCTGCTGCTGAAACGAGTGCCCAAGGCTCGTTGATGCATGTGGGGAGTGGACCAGTTTCACAGAAGAGCTACTGTTACACAAATAAAGAATTAAGACAGGTGTAGTTGCAGACTGGTCAAAATGCCCATGCTGATCACCCCAAATGGGCAGGTGTACATTAGAACTGGACCATGGAACTGGAAATGGAAAAAGGGGGTGTGGTCTGAGAGACGACAGCTTCTTTACTTCATGAGGATGGCCAGCTGCATGTGATGGTCACTTGGGAAAGAGATGGCACCTGGGTGCAATATGGGAAGCTGGCAGAGGCTCTGGGCAGTATTCTGCTGGGAAACCTTGGGTCCTGGCCTTCATGTTGAAGTTACTTTGAGATGTAACACCTACCTAAGAATTGTTACAGACCAAGTACACCTGTACATGGCAACAATATTGCCTAATGGCAGCGTTCAGTAGCACAGCACACATTCAAAAGTCTGGTCTTGACAGCTCAGAGCTGTTTTGGCAGCATTTGGGGGACCTACACCATACTAGCAGGTAGTGTTAATGCTAGGGTTGACCAAAGTTTAACTTTAAATAAAGTCAAGGTAATTACATAGTTAACTCAAGTCGGTTCCTGTGAATACTTCACAAATATAGAATACAAATGTTACAAATATTACAGTACAAATATTCAAATATTCTTCACACTCACTTTCTTTACCCAGTGTTTCTTAAACTGGTCCTGAGGGAATCACAGATTGTTCTCGTTTTTATCTCTATCCTTCTTGCTAAATCATTGCAAAATGTGCAATAGTCTTACCATGTGAATATCACCTCTTATGTCAATGCTACTTTGATATTACTGATCTCTACTACATGCAATAACATACTCCTAACCACCATCTGTGTTAGTAGTAAGACACCTATCTATAGTACTTATGCTCAGCATTGTGTATTTAATATTGATGTGTTTCTGCAGATTTTTTTATTGGATTTATTTAGATTTTATATTTTATATTATTCTTGTCTCTGGGTCTCTGTTTGTCTGCAGTTGTTACCTAAGCAATTTCCTCCAGGATCAAGTTTCTGATTCTGATTCAAATTCTGATTCTGATTCTGCCTCTGTGTTTCAGATTTAGCTTGCATCAAAATTTCCTGGTGGTCCCTGAGGTCTGATTTAAGAACCACTGCCTTTTACATTAAGATGTTCTGTAAGGAACAGAAAGTGCTTTTTCATGACATTGCTCCATAGAACCGTTCTTGGCATCTCTACATTTTAGAGTGTTGAAGTAATATAAAGGTTCTCTATTAAAAATTGCAAATCCAAGAGGAAGGAGGGAACCTGACTTTGAATTACTGGCCGTCTTTTGAACTATGTCACCATCAAAAAGTTCACCACTCAGTAAACACAGCTCTAATGCTGCAATTTGTTTACAACCGCCCACCCCCAGCCCCCTGGCATGCCTCACAAGGGTCTCACATATGCACACACTTGGGCTGTTTGGCAGCGTGCTAGTCTTGCACCGGAGTGGATGGGATGTGCTGTCAGGTCTTGTCTGGAGGCAGTGTGTGGGTATTCCCCGCCACAGAGACTAAATAAGAGTTTAATTCTGTTAACAGGCTGTTCTCGCCGTGCTCCGCTCCGCCACGGCCCGGGCTCCTGGGCTGACAGGCTGCGCATGCAGGTCCGCTGAGGAGCCAGCGCTGCTGGGAGCTAAATAAAAAATCAATGAGGAGGAGGCTCACTGCTTAGGCCAGAGTTTAGCAGTGTTTTTTGCTTCGCTCTCCCCAGACCAGGGCTGGGGAAACCAGCATTGATTTTCTCTTTCCCCCCATCGCACCCTGGTTCTCTTTCAATAAATATCAGTTGTGGAGAATGTGTGGATGTGTGGATGTGTGCGTGTGTGTGTATGTTTTTGATTTTTGTTGAGTAAGTGTGATTTTTACTGATCAAAATAGTGTAAGACATTAAATATACATGCAAACACAAATGCAACAAAAGCAATTCCTTGTTTTTAAAAAAAATCAGTGCAGTCCAGCCATAGCATGGATTTGTCATGAAGAGCTGTGGAAATAATCTTCTTCTTGTTGTCATTATTATTATTAAGGCCAGGATTCATGGTTTACAGGCAGAACATTGCCAAGAGCGTCACACTGCGTCCAGCGGCTTGTCTTTTTACCGTGTACACTGTCCATATGATGTATTACCGTCCATATGATGTAAAAAGCCACCATTCTTCCATTGCTCCATGGTCCAGCTCTAGGTGCTCTCCACTGTGGACCACAAGCTGAGATGCATTGTGTGTTCTGGAACCTTTCTATCATAGCCAGCCTTAACTTGAGCTTTGGGCACCTATGGCCCTTTTTGCTGGTTAACCAGTTGGACCCCTTTTACTAGGTACTGGCCACTGCATACTGGGAATCCCACTGGATGCTCTGACCCAGTTGTCTAGCCTTCACAGTTACGCTTGCTCGTTTTTCCTGCTTCCAGAGCATCCTCTTCAAGAACTGATTGCTCACTTGCATCCAGGTATAACCCACCCCTTGACAGGTACCACTGTAATGAGAATAATGTTAATCCCTTCACCTGTCAGTGGTTTTAATGACATGGTTGATTGGCTTATACATATTATTACTATTTTAAAATAAAAACATTTTTCTAGGCAATCCATTTATATTGATCCATTTATCAATGGAATGTTCACACAATGTAAGCATGGAGATATGAGGTTTTGACATACGTATAAAACATATCGGACATATACATTACACACAGGTACTTGTGCTTGTGAGTGTGTGCAGTTCTCAGCTGTGGACTGCTACAGTTGTCTAAGAAGCTTCAGGATCTCATACCCGTCTCTATGTTCCTACCCAACGCACGGCTGTAATCTGTGGCTTTTGGTAAGTTGTTTGTGAAAGAGTGCATCATGCCTCGCACAATGTGGCTTGTCGAGCGCATTTTCCATTCTTTCAGTTCCACTCAATGTGCTTATGCTATTCTCTGTACATTCGCTGACAGTGAACGTGCAGCCATGTTTTATTTAACCCTCCCCTCAGATCAATAATGCACTGAGGAGCACGGTCCTGGAGAGAAGCAGAAAAGGGGGAGCGCGGGAGCAAGAAATAGAGAGAGAGGTTAACTATCAGCCGAGCTGTGCATACACCCTTTGAATCCGGCAGGACTGAGTTTCTATGAGCAAAGGCAGAAAATTGCCTTTCTACTCGCAACGGGCCTTATTTCATCATTTCGGCATTTACATACAGTACAACACGCCTCAGTATAAGGCACGGCAGAGCCACACTGAAGAAAGGAAAATGAAAAGGAGCAGGGGGCATAAAGAACAAATGGCACGGCCCCACCCTTGCTCAGATTTAGGGTTGAGAGGAGTGGGCCCTTTAAAGCAGCGAGGGGCCTCCCGAAAGGTTAGTGGGCTCCCATCTGTCATCGTGGGGCAGAGACCCCGGCACAGACCCCATTCAGTCGACCCACGTCAGCGAAGGGAGCAGGAATCAGTCAGTGGGGAGACGCACACACATAAATACACATGCAGAGGGTGCAATTACTTTGAAAGAAGGGTTAATACATGCACAGGAAAGTAGCCTATTATCTCTTACTAACTAATCCTTGAAGTCAGAGTCAATTTTTTTCCCCAAAACACATTCCTATTCATTAGCCGTATAAAGTATGATGGTAACACAATTAACTTGATATCTATTGTTATCAAAGCTTGAATTACGCTACTGGTTCCTTGCAGATATTTAAATGTATAGTCTGTTATATTCTGTTCCCATTTATCCTCTTTATTTTTTCCTGTGTTTCAAGATTAAGTAGCATTCATTGCTGTTAGCGAAGTTACACTGTCCTACATCCAGAACGGAACAGATTATCAAAATTTAGCACTGATGTGAACAATAGTAAGCCAGCAAAATATACATTGAGGGGAATGAAGCTCAGAGAACTTTTTGGTCATTCTGTTTCAGATGAATAATTCTGGATGGCCAAATATTGTTCTCAGCTCATGTTGCAAACCTGACCTGGTCATGTCGATTTTCTCCGCTGAAATCCTCTCCATCCAGGTGCTTTTTCAGTCTCTTATCATCCCAAGGCTTGACTACAGCATCTGGCCCTTGATTGGTCTTACCATGCAGACCATCAGGCACTTGTAACAGACTTCACTCATGTTACTCTACTGACTATGTGTTGACTCTCACTCATTTCCTGGTACCCACGTCATATTTAATACCCTGATATCAAAAACAGACCCGTGCCTAATCAAAGCCTGAGCCATACCTAGAGTAGAATTCGGCTTGACCTGCCATTCTTCATGACTTATGGAAGCCAAGCATGAAGACTTTGCTCTGTTATGGCGCTCAAAGTGCAGGAATGAAGTTCCACTGGCTGTGCACCTGAGTCAGTCAGTGTCTTTCAAGCCATCTCTTCAAGAAGCATTTAAATCAAAATCAAAAACTTGATTGGTCCCGCAGCAAATTGCTTGTGCTATGGCTGCACAGACACACAGAAACACAAGAACAATATCAAATGTAGTAGAAGTCAAAATAATACTCTGAAAATACTATGTACTAAATACACTATACTATATACACAAAAGGCTGTGGTCAGTAATAGAGATGGATATATATATCCCATAGATAAATAAATTACTTCTAAAATAGTTTACTAATTAACACAAATAGTGCTTTGGAGCTGTTCCCTATACCGATTCAGTTACTGCACATACTTGTTTATGTAGTGATATTACACATGATAAGACTAAAATATATAAACAAGCAGTAATCAAGCACTTTCTGTATTCCTATTTCTCTTAAACAAAACCAGTTTAGATTGAGATCTCAGCTTCAGACTTCTGTTCCATTCTGGCGTATTAGGTTCTATTCTGTTCAGATCTTCAGGGTTCTGTTCCACTTTGTTCTGTTCTGTGCACTTCTATCTCATTTTATTCACCCTTGTTTGGCACAAGGCACTATGAACCACTCTCCTCACTCTCTCCACCAAGGGGTCTCTACCTGTCAGGTGTGAAATGAAGTTTTGGGGCTGCTTCTATGATGATCAAAGCATTAGCTTATAGCTCTCGATAACCTGCTTTGCCACTCAAATTCTCATTTTTCCAGGCGCAGGAAGTTTCTCCAGAGAATGGGTCTCCACGGCTCAGGGGAGAGCCAAACCGCCGGAGCTGAGGCGACGTCTAAAAGGCCCGAGTTTAAAGGCCGCCCCTTCTGATGTTTTTAGGCCTCGTTTATGAATTTTAGAGCAGTACGGATCTCGCTCCTTTGCTGGCGGATGGTTTGTCAGGCTGTAGTGAACATTCAGCGTTTAACTTTTTCTTTTTGCATTTGTTCCTCGGTGCTGCTAGCCTCGCTGGCTCGCAATTTGCCGTGTTTTTTCCTTCCGCCTGCAACCGCAGCCTCATTTTACCACAGTGCGCTAATTTTAGCGTGTTAGCATTTTGTTCACTGGAAGCCTTCCTTACATCAAGCAGGTGTGATATCACTTCAAGCTGTCAGTCTTTATTTTGCTAACGACCCCCAAACACTGCTAAATAATTGAGAGCACTCAAAAAAACCCCACTGTGTTACAGGAGTATAAATCTAAATATGTTCGTGCGAGTCGTGTCTGCTGGGGTCTTCCTTCCTAAACCTTGTTATTAGGCTTAACTTAGATTTAAGAACCCAGGCCTAGACGTGCAGCCTTTGAGGGAGAGGAAATGAGAATTTAATGCATAAACGGCCTTTGGCCTATGCATATTCATAATGTACACTGATGATTTTGTCCTGGGGGGAGTATCTTAGCGAAATCAATTTGAGCTTGAATAAATGTTGAAGTGCTGAAATGTCAGTCTTCACACTAACAAACCCTTGTCGATCCCTCACAGCCCCATGATACCTCACTCGCCTTCGATAAATCTTTATGAACTGAGGGAGCCGCTGATTCCACCGACAGTTTTGCCACACAACTTTTAATTTATGCGATGACGGCCTCCATGTGCACCCGAGGAGGAAGGCGTGTGTAAAACATCATCCCCAGACTGGCGGCGGTGATGTGTGGCCCTATAGCTGTGGGACCTGACTTTCAAAACAAATGCAACATGACTGAAAAATGTTTCATCTGAAGTTCATTGTCAGCCAGAGCGGAATGGAGAAAGGTAGACAGGAGGAGGGGGAGGAGGAGGAGGGGGAGGAGGAGGAGGAAGAGGAGCTTTAAGAGAGAGGGTAGCTGGGGCAAGGGTCATCGGTGAGGGCCCGGAAAGAGGCACAGACAAAAAGGAGGGGAAAGGTGCAGCCAGAGAGGAGGGGGCAGTGAGAGGAGGGAAGAAAAGAAATGGAGTGAGGGGCTCGGCCCTGCTTAGAGTGGGGGGCATTCAAATCGAGGGACAGAGAGGTAGGATTGTCTCTGTAGTGTGAAGAGATGTCAGAGAGGGATCAGAGAGACAGAGAGAGAGAGAGGTAGGGAGGGAGAGAGAACGCGAGGCAGCGGAGAATAAGTGTGAACAGGCTCGGCGTCTAGGAGAAGAGAGATGGGTAGAAAACTTCAGGCTTTGATTTGCTCCATCTCTCTACCTGCCATGCACTGCAAAAAAAACCAGAACAACTATATCTTGGCAAGGGAAATCATCTTACAACCTAGAAAAGTATCTAGCATTTCTCTGATTTTTTTGTAGAACCGTTTTTGCTGCTGCCGTAGTTATAGTCTATTTGGTCCAACTGGCAGGGCTGGAAGCTTTATGAGCAGGTAGCACTGGAATTAGGAAAGTGCAACCATTGCAGAACAAATAAAAATATTATAGCCCTAAGATAAATTTTGTTTTCCCTGTAAGCGGAAACATATATCATTTTACCTGTGGAGAAAATTGGCAACATAGTAAAGGTTTTACATTTTTTACATTTTTTAATGTTTATTTTCAATTAGTAAAATATGTAGATTTTCTCCTCAGTAATCCAGTTTCCCCATAAGGGGGCATTCTAGCACTCAACTAGTTTTGTATTCATCAGGGTTGGACTGACCATCTGGCGCACCGTGAGTTTTCGCAGTGGGCCGACCTGCTATTTGGGCCAATTTGACTCTGGGCTGGCCCAATCAACTTTTTAAACACCACCCCCTTTCCCTGTGCATGCGTATTTCATTCGTCAAAAAAGGTCAGCACAGGAGTTTACTTCCTGACCACCCGCCCATGAAACATTGGTTCTTTACTTTACTGACACGGGGCTGGGCCAATCATAACAACTCCCCCTTTTGGCTCTGTGCCAGTGTGTTTTACGGTTGCGCTAGTTTGTCTTGTTACATTAATGAACGCCAGTGAAATAAGCTAATGTCTTTAGTGTTACCGCTAGAAGAACGACTATTTATAAAACATCGTGTACACTGGCTAAAACAATAGACATTTAAGTTAGTTCATGCTGAACTAAATTGTCTTATTGAAAGTGAGAAGATGTTTTTTTTTTAGCCACCATTCATCAACATTAACAGTGAGACAGCAGTTAATTATCATTGGTTGTGGGGTGAGTGGTAGGCAACTTTTGGAGCATGGTGTTAGAGGCAGCTTTTCTGTAGGTATTTGTGAACAATAGACAGGCATGAAAGACATCCACACTTTTTTAAATCTCTCTCTCGCTCTCGCTCTCGCTCTCACTCTCGCTCTTTCTCTCTCTTTCACAGGTGCACACATACAGAAAGCCCTCTTTTTTCCCAAGTGTTCATTAAAAGATTCAGTTGCATCATTTGTGACTGGGTAGGTTCACAATTTATCGAAAACTACTTTGTTGAACACTACTTTTATTGTACATTACTTTGTTGGTATACACATTCATGGGAGCACAAAGATGGGTTGTGTGCGTAATTGTATGTGGTGGGCCGTTCAACCCCAAACTGCCAGGGCTGTTTTTTGGTCCCAGTCCGCCCTGACTGAGATAAAGGAAACCCACACCAGCAGGAGCTCATGAACATGTGGATGCAGTCACAAATGTCTCATTGTTTATGTGATTTTTGATTAAAGTGTTCCTTTTTGTTAAAGATGATGTATACTAAACAACACCTTTTCAATCCAAACACATTGTTGGGGGGATAATTTACTTTTTCAGACATTAAATCTTTAATCGCTGCAGCCTTTACCCAAGACTTTGCAGCACCAAATGAAAAAGGTTTTGGGCATTTTGGATGTCTTGAAACTCTTTGTTTGCAAACATTAGCAGCTGATGTATAGTGTTGGAACTGCCTAGTGAACTACAGCTATGGCAAGGACAATAAGGGTTCTATGTAGAACCAAGTGAATTCTATAATTTTTAACAATTACAATTGTTTTGATACTACATAGAACCAATAAAAATAATAATAATAATAATAATAATAATAAAATAAATAAATAAATAAATAAATATATAAACATAAACTGTACTGTTTTCTCGTACAATAATAAGATTTGGGGATTCAATATAAGTACAGTTGTCTCACATAAGTCTTTTAGTTAGACTGTACTGCCGCTAAACTGAGGCACATTTTGAGTATGAAGCTAAACATTTTCATAATTTTATTATATCTAGATGTGAGGAATTAGAAATTATTTTTACGTTCCAGTTACATTTTGCTTACCCTTTTGGTTTAAATATTTTTGTAATATTCCTATAGTCTTTATAATATTCTCCCAGGAACTCTATAATGAGAAACATTGCAGAAAATCACTTTTGATTTGAAGACTTTGACCCGATTTGAACAGTTTATTTAAATTTAAACTTAATTTATTTAAGTTGTCTAAACTCAACTTCCTGTTGCTCATGTAATTTATGCTGGTCCAGTTTATCTAGCTAGCTGGCCCAGCATTAGTTAGTAATATTAGGCTAGAGGCAGTTTAGCAAGATTTAGAATATAACTTGACAACATGCGCTCAAGGGTAGCCTTGGGGAAAGACAACGCAGAAATGCTTGGTATGATGTTGGAAGATGCACCCAGTATGTAAATAACTGACACCAGGAGCCATTGGGAAAGATGTTATTTAGGTTGTATTGATCAAAAAAGTTCACTCAAAACAGCTGATTTAGTTGAGTAGTCTGATTTGACTTGGTTCTTTTTGACTAATTTAACACTTGGGATAAATGTGTACCTTTAACAAGTTAGGTACACTTTAAAAGTGTACTTTTAAAAATGATTGAATTCAGTTGATTTCAACTATTATGTAAACAACCATTGTTATATGTCATCATTTTTTGTGTTTTTTGTTGTTGTTTTTTCTCTTTTTTGTTGTTGTTGGTTTTTTTTAAGATATTTAGCCTGGATTTAAGCCTGATTTCTGTGTGGTCTACACAGAGCAAGTCTCCATCAGTGTAAATGTGGATGTGTGTGTTGGTGAGTGAGTGTGTTCGGGTGCAGGTTAAGGTGTATCACCCCTATGGCGTCTGTATCCTCCACTCACACAAACACACACACACACACACACACACACACACACACACACACACACACACACACACATACACACACAGACACCACAGTGACACCCACAAATCCTCGCAGCGAGCTGTAGT